>JAVJGJ010000057.1:4054243-4084827 GCA_035590215.1 Microhierax caerulescens | reverse complement strand
GTCTCTTAAAAGTCAGCCATTTCGGGTGCCCACAGTCTGTAGCCCCTGACACTGCAAAGCTCACAATTGTTGAGAATATCGTGAAGAGAATGGGTGAAATTTTCAGAGTCTGGGGCATGAAATTTGCAGCCAGTTTTGATTCGTTCCAATTGAATAAGACTTTTTTTTTTTTTTTTTTTTACTAATGTAAATTTTAATTGAGTTATTGTCTTTGTTGTTTTGCTGAAGAAATGCAGGTTTTCTTTTCCAGGTGGGGAACGGTACATTTAACCGAGCAAAGCTGCTTAATGTTGGTGTCAGGGAAGCCCTGAAGGATGAAGACTGGGACTGCCTCCTCCTGCACGATGTTGACCTCGTACCTGAGAATGATTATAATCTCTATGTTTGCGACGAATACTATCCCAAGCATATGGCTAGTGCCATGGATAAGTTTCAGTACACGTAAGTGCCTCCAGTTGCTTTGGATGTATGTATGCTAATCGGTTCACTTCCTGATAGGAGGGATGAACGGGGACAGTGAGAGCTGCAGCTTTTAGGACGTTGTCTGTTAGTTTTGCAGTAGTGACCTCCCCAGAAAATAGTATCCTTGACGGAAGCGTGCAACCTTGAGCAGTTCCTTGCCTGCAGTTCCCTGTTGCACTGTTAGCTCAGCTTGGCACACGACTGGCAGATTTCTGTTTGCTTTCCCTTCTGGAATAAAAGTATAGAGGTGGGAATTATGGGATCATGTGGAAGATGTGTGATAGGATGCAGTTATTTTGAACTGACCCAAGCTGTGAATTTCAAAACCAGCTGTAGTGTGGTCTTTGAGGGGTAGGGTGGGGTGGAACGTGGTAGGAATTACACTGGTTTTGCTGGTTTGGGTTTTGGCGTTGTAATGACAGCTGTCTGTAAGGTGTACGAGTAATATATGGGGGACTTGGATCACGTTAGTTTGTGGAGGACTGTATTAGCCTTCAATGCTGATGATTATTTTTTTTTTTTTTTCCATTCTCTTTTAGCCTACCATACAAGTCCTTTTTTGGGGGTGTATCTGCTCTGACTCCAGAACATTACATGAAGATGAACGGGTTTCCAAACACATACTGGGGCAGCGGTGGTGAAAATGATGACATTGCTACAAGGTACTAGTAATGCACAGGACAGGCTTAAAATAGAACCAAGCTGGCTAGTGAAACATGTGGCGTTACCCTAAGAAAGAACTAAGATGTTGTTCCTTAATGTGCTTGTGGTATCATTATAATCCAAAATGCTGTTGGCGCTGGGAATGGTTCATATCAGGAGATGGTCAGTATCTATGAATCCAATCCTTGTCTGCTGGGAGGACAAAGCTTTTCTCAGACTCTGGAGGGCAGAATGTTACTTCGCATCCTTGTGCCTTCAGTCGTTCTGGAGTGCATCCAAGGGATTGTAACTACCAGTAGTTGACAAGTGACTCTGTTGACGTTAACAGCCCCAAGGGAGGGAAGGAATCTGCAAGCTTGATGAATAAGACAACCAAGAAGGTACCTATTAATTCTCAGACAGTTGGGAATTTAAGTTATGTTAAGTGCATCTAGACTGCTCCAAGTATTACCTAACGACCAATAGTTGGAATTAAGGAGCACAAGGAATTCTAACCGCTGTCTGCAGTGCTGGCTGATGGAGAAGCCTGTGTACTACTGCGAGTCACTGACAGCAAGATCTGATGGGGGGTTTTGTACTTTAGTTGCCATGGCAGCAACATGCTATAGAAGTGAATACAATGAGTTTAATTCCGGGTACTCTGCCTAATGGGATTTCTTCAAGTGCAAAATCATGACTGTAGCTGCTTTATTGAGCTTTGTAGTTGCACTGTGCACCTTTATCATCCTGCACTGAGGCAAGCTCGTGGGGAGTTTATAGAACTAAACTGACAATAAAAGCTTTGTGTGTTTTTTGGTCTTGCACAGTGTGACAAGGTACACAGTTTTGGTGGCATGTTCCATTCGAGGACTGTGGGAGTTTTTGCAAAGCAGTATTCTTCTGGGAATTGACAGATTTGCTAACATAGAATTCCTCCTTTTCTTTTCAGAAAAAGCTAACTAAAAGGGTGTATGATTGTTTAGAGATTTACTAAACAACATTTACTAAAGGAATCAAATGCCAGGAAAATAGATCTTTACATAAACACTACAATGCTTGTTCTGTTCAGCTGTTCTTAGTACAGCTTAGGCATCTAATAATGTGGGGTTTAGTACTGGGGGTAAAGAGACATGCCAGTTATACGTAGGAGCACACTTCCTTACAGGAATCTCTTTAGGCAAGTAGGTTGGTTATGTGGATCCCAAAATAGCCCCTTCTTGAAGGGAAGTAAATCATGTTGTTTCTCTGAGAACTTCTACTAATGATGAGCATTGTTCTGGCCCGTAGGTACATGGGGGCCACGGACAGTGCCTGTTAATGATTTATTCACATACTGAAGTCCCAACCTGCGGAAGTTAGAAATGAGCTGGCTATTTTTAATGGCCAGCTTGACGCATGTACTGGGATTTGGATTTTTAGTAGGTGCTCAAGCACTGCTAACCATGTAGCAACACGATTAATTAGTATTTGAAATTGGACATCAAAATGTCAAAAAAAAAAAAAAAAGTCCTGTGTAAAGGTTTGGTTTTTTTAGCTGGGATACTGCTTATTAAAGCAGTTAATGCAAAAACATACTGGCTGCTACTTATTGTTGGCAGACTGCGGTGCTCTGTAGTATTAGTCCTAGCAGACACCAGCATCTCCCTTTTATTAGAAGAAAACACTACTCTGACCACTTACGCGTTAACATTATCAGCTACAGGAAAGCCGGTTGAATGAATACATTAACTGTTTCATATTATGGTTTTGGTTTAATCTTGTAATGCAAAAACTGTAACAGCAAAGACAGTTTAGCATTCTTGCTTTTTCTTGTCTTTTTCACTGAATGCACAATAAGCTTTCGTTCAGAAAACAAGAAACCTTGTCTAAAACTGTCAGAAATAATAGTACGTCATACTGTCAACGAAGTGTTCTAATCATTTGATGGCTCTAGACTAACAAATATTTTCAGTTCTATTGCCTCTTTCAGCTTTATAACATTCCTGGCGCAGTGCAGCTTGCTGCTGTACCAGATCTCAACAGAAGGCAATCAAATGTTGCAAACACGCCGGTTAGATAACCTCAATTGAGCAAACATTTGTTCTTAACCTCCCCAGGAATTTTCTCTGTCTGAGAGCTGCCCCGTGATAACAGAGGTCTGCCTGCCCTAGCCCTATTCCAGGTGCTTTTTATTGAACTAACACAGATTCTATTAGCAGTGGGTTGCTTGAAAGTCACCCAAAATGCTGGTTTTAAGAGCTCTGTTCTGGAATTCTCAGCCTTTGGTTCACTTTTTTTCTTACCTAACTGTCCTGCAGCTGAGCAGCTCGCATTGGTTTGTCTGGTGCCTGTATTTATCACTAATCTTTTACGAAGCCAGCGCTCTAATCGGGGCATCTGAATGAATGGCACCTCTCAAAGAACAGAGGGAGGCTTAAGCTGGATCTGAAACTCAGGACTGGCTTCCTTTCAGCAACAACAAGTTTGGGTTGGTTTGGCTTTTTTTAGATTTAGGTGAAGGACCTCGAGGCATTAAAAGCTCCGCTCTTACAAGGAAGTGAAAATAATGCTTAATTGTCAGATTTGTGGGAATTGCTCTTGAATGCTCTGCATGCTGTTGTTCATTCCCTGCTTGCTCTAATCCTCTTTGTACCCTGTTGAAGTGCGCTGTGGCTGGGAGCTTTCCAGGCCAGGCCTGGTTAGAACCTGCTAGAGAAGATAACGTGGCACTGTGGGCTTAAAGTCACTCCCTTAATCTTCTGCATTTTGCTTTTATTGCATTAACACTGAAAATCATCTCTGACTGAACTTCCCTCTAATTGAGCCTAAAAATGGCATCTTTATGCCTAAGCAAACATTTTTGTTTGTTTTAAAGGATTCGCTTGGCAGGAATGAAAATAGTCCGGACATCACCTCACCTTGGGCGCTACAAAGTGATGGACTACGATGATGAGGCAGAGAGACAGGAGCTGTGGAGAAGGTAACTGTTCGGGGGGGCAGTGGCTAGGAGGCTGCTCTCTGCCTTGCGGCAGGTTGATTCTTACCATCATCTTCCTCAGAAGAGGCAGTAAGTATACTAATGCCACTGGTTGTTTTTCCACTTCAATGTGGCTGTTTAAAGAAGGCTGCCAGGCAGTTTTAACTGAATCATTCTGCTCGTCTCTGCAGTTGAAGGATTTCTCCTCATTTCTGACTCTTCCCATTGTTAAGGACGCGCGCTAGGTAGGAAGCCAACACGTATCAGACTTAAGTGTCAAATTATTCTGGGAATAAGACTTTAAAAAAACCCGCTGCCTCTTTTGTGAATAGGGGGAGTTCAGTTTGAAGAGGCGCTTTGTTACAACATCTCTATCACAAAAAAATTGCTCTTCAATTTGTGGGGGTTTACGATGTGCCGTTACAGTAGCAGGATTCAGGCTTGAAGACATGGAAGACCTTAGCAAAGGCTTAGTTTTATGTAAGAGCTGGAGGAGGGTGTTGGGTCAGGTGCAGTGGAGGCTTCTTGTACTGTACCAACAGTGCAGGTTTCCCTCTATCATCTCAAACCTCAGGTTTCCATAACAACCCTGGCTTAACCCCCACCTCCCCCAGGCTACGGCCACCGTTGCTGCCAGCCTCTGGGCTCTCCCAGTTCCCTGGGTCTTACAGGCTGTAGTTAGCACCTCTCTGATCTCCCTGGCCAGCGAGGTTCCAGTCCCAGTTGCCCTCCCTGTTTAGAGCACTTGGCATGAACTTACTCTGCTCTGTTTAGTCTCACACAGTGCCTTCTCTCTGTACTGTGTGAGAAGGATTGTTTGGGGCTTTTCTGCTAGTAGCTTTCATCTGCTAAGCCCTTGCTGCCTCTGAAGGGTGATTTCTTCTGCAGCTCAATTGCAAGCATCGCCTTTGTTCGTCTGTCTAACTGCAGGTATTCTTCTTTCTTCAGGCCTGCTTCCCGACACAACACCCAAAAAACGTGGAAAGATGACGGAATGAATTCATTGGAGTTCAAGCTCCTTTCCAGGACAAAGCATCTTCTTTATACCAACATAACTGTGGACATTGGATACGTTCCCCCATTTTCTTAAGAGAATGAAAACAAAAGCAGAGTTTGGGCTCAGCCTGGCAGCACGCATACAGACACTCTGCTGCGACCTCCTCTTGTCCTGTGGAGCCTACACCACCTGAGGCTCCTCCTCGTCTTTAATGCATTTCACTTTTCTTCTAACTGTTTAAGATTTAGAAGAAAAGGCTTCAGGAACAGGGTACGAGAGCTCATAAACAGGCTGTGGCTTACCAGAAAAGTCGTCAAAGCACTGTAAAACCGACTGAGCCAGACCCACCTCCTGGGTGCGGGGGATCAAGGTCTCCATGACAGTGAGCTGACCCCAGTTTTCTGGACCCTGTGTTCCATAGGTGGATCACTCTGTCCTGCTTTGTATCGAAGTATTAATCGGGATGCAAGCTGTTCTGTCCGGTGGGCCCCTGAGGTGTGAAGCCAGTTGTGGTTCTGTAAATATCTGTTGTGAATTTCAGTAAAATAAATGGAGTTATGTGTTTTGGGTTAAGATTTTCTAGAATATTTAAGAAGAATGTAATAAAGGAGGAAGTTACCCTGAAACCAGACAAAACTAGAGCTTCCATCTTTTTTTCGGGCCTGATCCAGTTTTTATGGTGGTGTAACATTTTTATGGGAGCAGAGGCTGTTACCTAGTCCAACTTCCTGCTCAGAGCATAGAAATTAATCCAGTATTTCAGCTGTTGCTCAAATGTTAATTATCTTTCAAGGCTGCTCTGTGTTCACTTCTCAGAAGTATTGTATGTTGAAATACTAGAGGAAAACTGAAATCAAACCTGTCAGCAGTGGAGCTGTGCCCCTGGCAGGGCTGCACTTGTACTTCCCTGACTGGGACTGACAGCGCCTGCCCCAGGCTGTGCCCTTGCTGGAGTCTGCCTTCACCGTCAGTCAGCAGCGCTGACCAGGTCCAGTTACTTTGCAGGCACGACACGGGCTGTTGTCACTTGGAGACGTTAAAATTCCTTGTTCACATCTATTCCCACCAAGACCTGAGAACTCATTTAAAGCTTCAGCCTTCCCTGCAGTTGGAATAACATGTCCTCCAGCCAGAGAATCACTCTTCAAGATTATAGTGAGCAGAAGTTGGGTTTTATTATGTAATTCTTAATATGTTATACCCAAGAGAAAGTCTCCCAAGCCTGCTTTCGCATCTACCTGCAAGGGCCATGTAGCCAACAAGTAGGTGTAGGGAGAGTTAGGTATAATGCGGTAAGAAAAGTGCTTTAATCAAGATTTCTGCTAAATGATTTCTGCTTAGTGGGACAGTTAGCTATCCACAGGCCTGTACCAGCCTTCTGTAACAAGAATCACAAACAGCAGCAGCCTGGGTACGTACACAAACACACTCGTAACAGCGTGGTCTACCCAGTGAAGGAGGTGGACAGGAATTTCTCTTCATCTGACACAGCCAGCCCCTGCAGAACTGAGCCTTTCCTTTCACCCTGAGATGCTTCAGCAGTCCCACGGGAGCTGAGCTTACAAAGGAAGGACAAGAGAAGCCTTCTGAGTTCAATGGAATTCATTTATTGAGAGATTTGTAGCATCTCACCCATTACCGTTATTGCACTTCCCTTACACATACGCAGGTTTTTTTCTCAGGCTGGAAAACTCCTAGCTTTTCTCAGGCAGGGTGTAGCTGGTGAAGAGTCCTTGTGCTTTGAATAAGACAAGTAAGTTTTGGAATAGTTGCAAAAGCAAATTTCTTTTCAGGACTTAACTAAGTCACTTCCGCTGGCCCAGCCCAAACAAGGACACTTTTGCAAACATCCCAGCAGCAAGTGCCCAGAGCAGGAGAACCTGTCCCTCGGGGCAGTCCCCACCTCCGGTCCTCACAAAAGGAAACTCAACCAACCAAGTAGATGCTGTGAAGAAAAACTTTCTTCTGTGCTACTGCAGTACTCTTTCAAGGAGCGCACTGGGAGGCACCGGCTGTAACAGCAGCCACAAACACAATCCGTTGCCTTTTCCTGTAACCCGCGTGGCGCTCACCCTTACGAGACCTTGGGCTGCGTGCTGAAATCCACCGTGATGTTGACATACAAAGGGTTATGTTCCACCGAGAGCAGCTTATAGGAACAAGAGTTCAGCCCATCTGTTTTCCACGTTCTAGACACCTGACGTAGGAGCTTCATCCTGAGAATAAAGGGGAGAAAAAAAAAATCTTCAGTGACATGCATAGGAGAGGAGTTTTGAGCTCTTTCCTACTAGTAGTAAACTCAGCAGCAGAGCTACTGCCATTCTGTATCTACTGGAAATGTAGAGTGATGCCTTCCGTGTCCTCAGCACAGACAATCAGATGGGGGACAGAAAGGAAGTCCTTTGGTTTTATCTCTGAAATCACAGGTTCAAATCGTAACCACGTAACTACAACTCAGGTAGTTTCTAAGGAACATCTCTCCCATCAGATGTACAGAACAGCTGCCAGCTGGGGCCAGGGGTGTCCCCCAGAGCCTTGGGGTACCACAAATGCCTAGAGCAAAGAACTGGGCCCCCAGGTGCCCAGCTCCGAGCCACATACCGAGACCATTCAAGGCGGAACACTGTTCTTGACTCACCTCTCTCCATTCTCCTCATTACCGTGGTCTCGTTTGTGGAATATCATCGTGTACCTGGCCACATCAGCAGACGGCCTCACCACTTTCATCTTCTGCATCTCAACCCTGGAGGAAGCAATAGTGCCATGAAAAAGATACACCACCTATAAACAAGTACTTAAAGAGGAAAAAAAAAAAAAAAAATCAAAACACATCTGGAGACTTCATCTCCTCTAAATGCCATGGAAGCGAGCACAGGGAACTGTAGGAAACTCATTGCATCTCTTCCAGAAGCCATTTTGCCACAGCAATGCGGCCCAGAGTTGCATTTCTGGAGAACCAGGTCCAGTCAGGTGACAGGTGCCCCCTTCTTTTGAACAGAAGCAGGTAGCTACTGCAGCAGAGGCAGGCGGAGCTTCAAGCACACATTATCAACAGCACATTTAAATCAGCCTTGTCTGGTCTAGTCAGCCCTGCCCTGCGTTACACCTAGGGGGGCTGTAGTAAGATTCTACGCATTTTGCCACAAGTTCATCTCAACTCCTGCAATAAAGCCCCTACACCTACACTTGACTGTTATCCACTTAAAAAAACAGCTTGTTGTTTTTTTCTAGTAGTTGGCAGACAGCTGTGAAATTTTTGTTGTTTTGAAGAAAAAATTTCTTTCCCAGAACAATGCCAAACACTAATCCGTGCATGGATTTAAGTGCCTGACGTCAGGCAGCTGATCAGAGCTTTTGGCCTTAAACCGCTTAAACACTCTGCTGACATTTGCTCTGTCGGCAGAAAGGGTTAATTAACTTCGTGACAGTGGAATTAAGGGAATAGCCCAGGTCTTTGCCAGTCACAGCAGCAGCTGAAAGAGCAATAGGAAACCCAAGAGCTGAAGAAAATCCGAGCCCCTCACAGCTTCCCAATGACTGTTTGTCGCAGTTATCAAATACAACAAGTCACCTGAAAAATCTCTGTGGGCCGCGCCTCGGGGGTGGTGGGGGGGAAAGAGATGAGCACGGTTAGCACAGAGGCAAAACCGCGGGACCCCAGAGCACCCGGGCCCGGGCTCCTGACGCCGAAGCGGACGCTGCCATCTGCCGGCCCCGCCGAGGGAGCTGCAAGGCTCTGGGTGACACATCCCACCGCCCAGCCAGCTTCCCACGGGGTCTGCAGGGGCAGGCAACCGGCCCAGTCCAAGGTCCCACCCAGGGGAAGGACATGCGCCCAGCCCAGGGGCAGGGTGACTCGGGGTCATACGATTTGGTTTCCACACCAAGATCTCAAGAGCTGCCACGGTCAGAGGTGCCGCGCACCAGCAAGCAGCCCTTTCTGACGCCAACCGCTGGCAGATGTTGCGGAGACCCTCAGTCAATCGTGCTGATGTGCCGCACGGCTGGTCCTCCGCTGCCCGCAGGAACATTTGAAGGAACACCGCTGTCACCTTTGTTTGCTCATTAACTGTGACAGTTCGGGGGAAGGAGATGGTACCAAGCCTTACCCCACCACTACCACTGCCAGCTCCCAAGAGGTCACAGAGGAGCTGGTGTCGCTAGCCAGGGGTAGGGAGGGAAAAAAGAAAAGAAAAAGTTGTGATTAAGAAGGGACAGAAATCCACGTCTCCAGTAGACCTTGTAGATTTCCTGAGATACAGCTAACTGATCTGCTGGACTGACACAGAGAAAAAAAAATTCATTTGGAAGTTCTTAACTTCAGCATGCTTGGTTTCACCAGTGGCATTATTTAACGTCACCGGGGATACAAACTATATGTCCCCAAAATGTTTGTTTGCATATTTAAGCAACTGAAAAGAATAAACACTTCAGAATGACAGAGCGTACCCAAGTTACAAATTGACAGGCTCCACCAGCAGAGCTTGCAGGGTTGTGGTTTTATGGGGGGTGTGTGCGTGTGTGCGTGTGTGCACGCACTTCCCCCCCACCCCCTTCCCTCACTTAACAGCGATGCAAGATTAGAGGTTTGTTTCCTTCTAGGCAGAGGGCAAAAGATCAACATAAAAGTTTTGTTAACATCTTTGTCCCACTACACCTCTCTAACTAACAAGTTTCCCTTATTTGACAGGCACATCTGCAAAACTAGTTTGAACACGAGCAAAGGACTTTTCTAGAATTCCAGTTATTCACTATCTTAACTATAATCACCACCACCCACATACCAATGAAGACCCGCTTGGAGTAAATCATGGCAGTCAACAAATGCAAAAAAAACCAATCCCACCAAAACCAAAACACTCCCACACTTTTGCAAAGTACCAGAACTCCACACATTTGTGTCTCTGGCAAGTGACACTCCAGACTTCAACCTTATTTCCATTACAACCCATTTCCACATGAGAGTACAAATACTGTGTGGCTGAGACAAAAACAAAACAAACCAACACATCCCCCCCCCAAAAAAAAAAAACCAAACCCCAAACAAACCCCTGACAAAAGGGGCACACAACTAACAACCCTGCGAGAGGAGGCCCAGATCTCAGGCACACCTAAAATTTTGCAATGAGGAAACTGTTGCACCTTGCAGCCCAACTCCCCGCTGCAATACTGGTTTGCACTGAGGCTCCTGTAGTGTTCCACCTCTGGGGGCTAGGTGGGAAGTCACACTGATATTTATTTTTTTAAAACCAATTCCTCCACCTCTCACATCCATTTCCCTCTAGCTTTTTTTCTTTGTTTTTTAATATATTTTACCTGATTCGAAGGTCATCATCTTCTCCACCCCAACCCCAGTAGTTGTTAGAGAATCCATTCACCTTAGAAAACTGATCTCTTGTTAGAGCAGTTACACCTCCAAAATATCCCTGGTACCGTAACCTAGAAGACACAAGAGAGAACAAAGAAGTAAAAGTCAGATTCTAACAATGAAAACACCACTTGAAACTGTGGATCTAGACCTGTCTTTCACAGAGCTAAGGATGCACAAATCTATGAGGTCCCTCTTGTTCTCCTCCTCTTTTCACCAAAAGATGGTCATTTGTTTCAGGCCAGAAAAAGTTAACTCTCTAGCTTCCTTTCTCTCTCTTTTTACACAACTCCCCTCACCAGCCAAAAAGGCCCTGCACCTCAAGGACTCCGATGAGCAGAAAAGGAACAAAGCTACACGCTAATGTAGTAGCAGCAGCTTTGCAATCACAGCAGCGAGCCGCTGACTATGTCAGAGCTGAATCTGAAAAACCTGGAGTGAAATCAGGTCACAGCACCAGAGCACACACTATGGAATATCGCAGGACCATTCCAGGGAAGGTACAGTGCAAGTTACTAAGTAACCTAATGGAATAAAGCTCAGCTCTAGAGGAGATTAATTTCTAACTTCTACCTTCTTTGTCCTGGAAGCTGCACCTACTTAAAAAAAAGGTATTTACATACCATGCTTATTTATCTTACACCATTTTGCTAATTGCTTTTTATGATACACTCCTCCTTGGCCCTTAAGGTAAGTGTTACAACACAACCTCTGTGACATTGCAACGCTTCAGAGGCGATGTGCACATGGCGGATTGCGTTTTTCTTTCTAGATTTAAAGTGAATCTATGAACAAGTGGCCAGGGCTAGGAAGTATCTATTATGGCAATTTACATGCCAGACAAACAAAGGCACAAAGCGTATTACTATTTCTAGTTTATCACAAACCCAATTTAAACACACCAAAAAAACCCAACAAACCACCCAAAAAACACCGTACACAACCTCCCCCAGAGTATTTTTTCTGGCTGATTTCTGCTCCTGGTTTTCATTTCATACTGTCTCTGGATTTCACAGTATCACTGGAGAATTGCGCAGGTTGAAGGGCCTCTGGAGATCACGCAGTCCAACCCCACTGCTCAGAGCAGGGATGCTAGAGCAAGTTGCTGAGGGCCATGTCCATTCAGACTCTTGAGAGTCTCCAAGGATGGAGACTCCACCACCTCTCTGTGCAGCCTGTTCCAGTATTTGACCACCCTCACAGTAAAAAGCTTACACTTAAATGGAATTTCCTGTATTTCAGTGTGTGCCCACTGCCCCTCACTTTCACTGCAAAGGGTCTGGCTCCACCATCTTTACTCCCTTCCATCAGGCATCGCACTGACAAGATCCCCCTCCGCCCCCTCTGCCCCCGGCCGAACAGTCCCAGCACTCCCAGCCTCTCCTCACATCAGACACCGCGTTCCCTCAAATCAATCTTTGCCAGCCTCGCTCCAGTATGCCCACGTCGTTACCGTGCTGGGGAACCCAGAACCAAACCCAGCACTCCAGGTACTGCCTCAGTGGTGCTGAGTAGAAGGGAACAATCGCCTCCCTAAACCTGCTGACAACCCCCTCCCCACGCAGCCCAAGGTGCTACTGGCCTTTGTCACAAGGGCACATTGCTGGCCCAGATCCTGCTCCGTAAAGCTGCCTGCCAGACCGCTGGCCTCCAGTACCTACTGGTGCACAGAGCTACTCCTCTCCAGCCGCAGGACTCTGCACTTCCCTTTGTTGAGCTCGATTCCTTCTGGCCACATTCTCCAGACTGACGAAGTCCCTGGAACATCAACCACCCCTCCAAGATTTCCATCTTCTGAAAACCTGCCGAGGGTGCCATCTGCCCTGGTATCCAGGTAACCAATGAAGACACTAACTAGTACCAGCCCCAGTATCAAACTCTGGAGTCAACCACTAGTGACTGGCCTCCAGCTGGACTTTGCTCCGCTGATCAAAACCCTTTGAGACCAGCAGTTTGGTAGTTCTCAGTCCATCTTGTTGTCCACTTACTAGTCGATACTTCATTGCTTGGTCAATGAGGATGTTATGGGAGACAGTGTCAAAAGCCTTTTTAAGTCAAGACAAACATTATCCACTATTCCTTCCCTGTGCACCAAGCTAGTCAAATCAGAGAAGGCTATCAAGTTTGTCAGGCATGAACAGATTTTTTTTCCTCACCTTCCCAGGGATTAAAAGGTGAGGTTGACCAGCCTGTAGTTCCTGAAAGCCTCCTCCTTGCCTCTCCTGAAGATAGAAGCAACATTTGCTTTCTTCCAGTCCTCAGGAGCCTCCCCCAATCATCATGACCTTTCAAAGATAACAGAATGGCCTCATGCTGACAGCACCCAGTTCCCTTAATACCCATGGATACACCCCACCAGGTCACAGAGTTTTATGGTGTATGCCCAGTTTGTTTAAGTATTCCTTGATTTGATCCCACTCCAGCAAGGATAAAGTCCAGGCTTTTCTACCGGCATCAGATGCCTGGGATTCATGAAGGCAAACTTGCCAGTAAGGATCAAGGCAGAGAAGGCACTGAGTATCTTGGCCTTTTTCTTGTCTTTTGCATCAACTCCCCTGCCACACAGCAGGTACACATTTTCCCTAGTCTTCCCAGCAGCTGATGTACCTGTAGAAGCCCTTCACATTGCCCTTCGCGCTGCTTCCAAGACCTTCACAGGGGCTTTGGTTTCCCAACTCCATCCCTGCATGCTTACACAGCATCTTGCATGTCCTTGCAAGACACCTGACTGTTTCCACCTCTTCCATGCTTCCTTTTCCTGTTAGAGTTCTCAGGAATGTGCAGGCCTCCATCCACCTTTGCTTGACTTCCTGCACATGGGAATGGACCATTCTTGAGCACGAAGGAGGCAACCGCTGAAGATCTACCAGCTCTCCTGAACCCTCTTCTCACCAGGGTTGTCTTCCAAGTGATTCCTGAATAGGAAGTCCAGGGTTATGATCCTGCTATTTGCCTCATTCCTTTCTGGTTTCTAACCTTCACATCCCTGACCAGTTCTTCCTTGTCTGTAAGTATAAAATTCAGCAGAACACCTCCCTTCACCAGCTCCAGTCACCTGTGTCAGGAAGTTATCATCAATTCACTTCAGAAGTCTCCTGGATTACTTGTGCCCTGATGTGTTGCCCTTCCAGCAGATACCAGGATGATTAAAGTCTTCCACGAGGACCACAGCCTGTATACGTGAGACTTCTTCCAGTTTTCTGTAAAAGGCTTCAACTACCATCTGCTGGGACTGTGACATACTTCCCCAAAGATGGTCTTATTTATATAAACATACAGAAAAGGATTGTTCCAGGCAGATGCAGTCTCTCATGCTCTACCTGCATTTTATTTCTTTTCTACCTCAGGAATTTTTAACTCTTCCTTGCACTGTCCCCTTTATCTCCTCTCCTAGAGGAGACCAACCATAAGGTAGGGCAGGCACTATCAAGTTTTAATTATGCATTATTGCCTTGAGATTTCTGCGAGGAGGGCTCTAGAGAAATGCAGCGAACAGGTGGAATGGACAGCCAGGAGGTCCCATAAACAGCAACAGCAGGGAAGAGCCTTCCCCAGCCATGCTTTCAGGCTGCCCTGCCAGTCCCCAACAGTACCACATACTGCCACACACAGCCACGTACACACCCCACTGCTTGCTTACGCACCCCGTAATTCTCCTGCACCACTGGAGAGGCAGACAGCAAAGGAGCCAGAGCTGTAACTAAGACAATGCTGCCCACTGAGCCCTCCTCAAGCAGAGCAGAACTGGCAGGACCCAGGCATATCTCACTCCTAGGTGCCATTGCCTGCAAAAATCCACCCTGTAACAGCATTCAGCCACCTCGTCCCCGAGAACAAGACAGTATTGTCTCCTTTTAAAATTGGACTGAAGAAACTATACAGTAGAAATGGTCATTAGGCAAGGATGTTGTGCTGGTGTCAAGGAAACAGCTAAGATAAAAAGTTTTTCCACCCTTAACTTCAAAATTTTAATATATAATTATTTTTTTTTCCCTAATCTGAAATGGAGTTGTACTTTGCGTGACTAAACCTAAAGGTACTTGCTCCCTAAAGAAGCACGGCTGCTAAGATCACCACACACTGTATCACCACAGAAGACATCCCCTGGAAGAAAAACAGACAAACAAAAAACCCCAGGAAACCCACAAAACCCCCACATTACTGCCCAGGATATTTTGGGTTAATGCAGAACACATATGACTTCAGTATTCTCGATCTGAGCAACATGTCTCATGATGCCCACCTCAGCGCAAGCAAAACACTGAGGTCACCCAACTGGGATTTCAACCTATGGTCTCAGCTCAGCTTAAGTATTGTTCTTAAGCTCAGGATCTGAATTCCTTCAGATGTACCCAGGAATTCCCTTGGAAGTGGAACGGTATCATCTCCACTTCTTGGATATGTAAACAGAGGTACTGACACAGAAAATAAAATGTGACTCAAATTCAAACGACCACTGCCCTAGTGAATACCCTGCATCTAGAATTCACAACAGTAACACTTTGGCCATACTCTTCTACATGAAAGCTTAAAGCTGACCTAACTAACAGCTGATTTCCACAAACAGGAAAAGCCTGAGGAAATCAATAGTAAGATCCCTTAGTGTAAGCAAAAAATCCATCTGCACGCTTAACTAAGCAAAACACTTGCAGTAACTCAGGCACAGGAGGTTAAGTAAAGCACCTCAAGCTTTGTGCCATGTTATTAGCCTGGTTTCTACATGGCTGTCAATTAACAAAAACTATCCAAGGCCCAGCGTTCCAAAAGCCTGTCACAAGCCTAGTTCATATGTGTTTGTTCCAGTTTTCCCTAAATGACTGGCAAGTGAATATTATTCCGTGTAAGAATTTGCACATCCCATCCCTTTCTTGTATTTGAGAAAGAAAACCCAGAAGCAAAGCAGAGCTTTACTTCAGAGTACTCTGAGATCAGCTTTTGAAAAGCCCGCTTCTAATTAATATTTAGAGTGACATGACATAAGACATGAATCTTGAAAGAAACAAGTTCAATGAAGACATTCTAAGCCACTGAAATTACCAAGCTCAGGAGCCTTTTTTCTCTGAGGTAGACTGAACCTGACTTTTCATTTTTAATTATTTATATCACACTGGCACTGAGGGGACCCATTTAAAAATCAGATTAGACACAGTCCAGCCAAATAATTAAAGAACAACCCCATCCCTTGGCGAATTTTCAGACTTGAGCTCTCAACACCAGATGCTACCTCTTCAGCAGTAAAAGGTAAGTGGCAAGTTTCATTATAGTAAGATCACACCCTCAGATCACAGCACTGGGAAACTGCAAATGCATTTCTAGCTTTGACAGAAGGTCAACCTCTGGCACATTGCTTTCCTCTCAGAACATCCTTTGCCTCGCCCCAGAAACCAAAACGATGACCATGATCATTTGTACAGGTGACCACAAGGCTGACTTCAGAGGGGTCTGTACAGTTCTCTTTTGACAGAACGCACTCTGCAAAGGTGAAGTGTTACCACCAGAAACCTGGTGTGAGGAGGAATGCAGATACCAGCACGCAGCACCGTCACAAGAGGAACATTATCAGTAACATGGCATTTCCCAGTTGGTATTCTTTCCATATTCCTGGTTTCCTACCTGTATCCAGTATTGTTCCTGCCAACTACAAGGTGCTTTGGTTGTCTGTCACACATGTAAATGTTAAAGTCATTTTCTGGCACCAGATCCACATCATGGAAAATGAAACAGTCCCAGTTCGCTTCTTTTAGGGCCTCTAGGTATCCTACATTCAGCAGTTTAGCTCGATTAAATTTGGTGCTGCCAGCCTGTGGAAGAGAATGGAAAAAAACCTCTGAAGAAGGTGTCAAACCTTTTGAACCAGAACCGCTCGCAGGCATTTGTTCTGATCGCATAGTTCGCCGCTGCATTTGTGCCTCACAGAAGTACGTAACAGTAACTACACCACGTAGTAACTATGCTAAAAGCTGCCCCATAACACTGGATACAGTATCAGAGTGGCCAGTGATGCAAAGTATTTCTACCTTTCCTGAAAAACCGCAGCCAGGGCCAGGAGAGCCTAGGGTTACCTGGGCACCAGAAGTATAAATGCTGCAATTTCACTGCGATTGCCGCTCCTGTCATTCCTGTCATTCAGCCTGGAGTCCCCATCAGGCTACATAACAAAAAAGGCATCAGTAAACAGTTTAGAAACTGGCACTCCATACAACTGTGTCAGTAAGGCATATAGAAGTTTTTTCAAAAAAGCCCAAAATCAAAAAAAACAAGCACCCTTACTGCCACGCTAATTAGCTGACGGGTGTCAGAGCACCTGCCACAGCTGATTCATGCTTACCCACTCAGTTCAGAGGTCAGCAATGCTTTAAGAGCTTACTGCATTCCCTGAGGTCACACAGTAGGTAGCAGAGAGGGAAACAAAAAGCAGGTTTCCATTTTTAACTCCTATCTATAACCTAATTATTATGCTGCAGAGGGACTTTCCCTAGCATAGGGCTTCACTTGACTTTTGCCAGTCTTCATTGTTTGCTTTTGCTGTAAGTTAGTGCATCTTTGCTTTTGGAAAATACCCTTTTTTTTTTTTTTTACCTTTCAGGTATATGCAATATATACACACACCTGGCAGTTTTGTAAGTTTACCCAGTCACCATCCACTCTGGGGCAACAGGTCTGCTTATCTTGCTGCTTATTTTTTACTGGTCTGCATAGACACACCAGCCTGTAGAAGGCTTCCTGCTCCTGAGGACAAGGAGGCAAAGTTGCCTCAAGCTCCCACCTGGGAGTCAAAGGACCAGGTCCTGCGCTCCCAGAAACCGACAGGACAGTCACACTGCAGTGCAAGGAACCCGATGTACTTGAAAGAACGAAAAAGCAATTTTCAAGAGAAAGGAGTCATTTGCTAGAAGGCCCCTGGACTGAAAGAGGCTCCATGGAAGATGAGAAAGAAGCTGGCCTCCCCAGACTGAGAGCAAGCTATCCACAGGGAAAGGCAGTTGTACGCAAAACATGTTTTATTGTTCTAAAAAGTAACACTTTGTGCTGAAACAGCAATTTGTTCGCCATCACTAAGAGCCATCTGCTCCTGCACAATGATGATTTATGGCTCCATACCTGCAAGTTAGGGAAATACAGCCCAGTGCCCACTCTGAGAAATTAAGAGAGGGATAATCAGTTGCTTCCATTCTGCGTCAGGGAAGGAGTTTTCCAAGAAAAATTTAAGTGCAATTCACCCAAAATCTATTACATCAAATTTCTGAGTGGGTTCTTCTTTGTTTGGCTAGTGGTTTGGGGTTTATTTTTTAAGTGTCCTGTATATCCATCAGATAATCTCCTGATGATGAAAACACGCATTACTGACTGAACAGAAGGATTCAGATGACTGGTAAAGAATATGCAGCAAATTTCACTTGTATTGGGTACCAACCACAGCCTAGTTCAGCAACAGCACCCACAATTTGCTACAATTCTGTCTCCCCATTGTCAGCCACTACAGCCCACTCCTGGCACAAAGGTAGCCAAATTGACAGCTACAATTGCTTTCCTGGGGCATTTTCAATGCCAAACCCAGTGCTGAACAAACAGCAAAGTTTACTCTCTTTTATTGAGGGCAGAATTATCCTTGTTTCTATGGTAGAAGGACACTGACCACAAAACAAACTTACGTTGGGAAAGAAATTATTTACCCTTAAGGGATTTCAAACGCATTTTTCAGCACTATACTCTTCTCTGCACGAATGTGCACACAATTGTGTGCAGAGAACCATGATTTTCAAGACGTTATGAGCAGCCCATAAAGAAGAGATCTGGAGTATGGCCTTCAATGGCTCACAGAGAAAAAAAACAACACAGAAGACCCATTTCTTAATATTAAAATACACAGACTTACTTTTGGAGGGAGATTAAGTCCTGGTTTTACCTATTTCTTTCCTCAAAAGATACTTAAAATGACTAATGACATCACAAACGGAGAGTGAAAAATTGATTTCCATAAGAGTTTTGTTAGACTCACTTTCTAGTCTTTGGGTATGCTTATATACACAGAAAGGCTAAGCAAAAGCTTCCCATCCTCCAAGTAAAAACTCTGATAGAACAAGTCCAGACTCGACACTACTGCTCACATCAGGCAGAACTTTCATACTTCTGTATTACTTTTTGCTAACGTGACAACGGCCACTCTCCACCTCACATATTTAAATAAAGAACACATGCCCATGTTCCCAGTGATTTATTGCTAACCACTGCGTGCTAGCTGGAGTGAGCCATTAGATGTACAATTACAGTACATACTAGCACAGAAGAAAAGCCCCAGTTTTTTCCACTCTACAGGCCACGTGATGACTCTAAACAATGAAAGAAAAGTCTACTCCAACTGAAAGTATATATCCTGCCACGACAGTTTGCTACTCTTCTGTGCCACTGAACAAAGGCATAAGCTTTCACCTAGAATGCACTGCCTCATGCTCGTTAATTGACTCTAGCCTCTTTACAGAAGGGAAAACTACATTAATTTATCATCTTTTCTCCTGCTGTCTGAAGAGCCTGTTTAGATTCAAAGCACAAACGTAGTAACAGTAGAAGAAAGGAAACACAATTAAAAAAAAAAAAAAAAAAAAATCAAGAAAAACACAACCTATTACCAAAAACCCACAAACTATGCTGCTTTTAGGTCACGCAGCTAGGCACAGGTGATGAGTGGCATTCCTCAGGGATCAGTACTGGGACCAGAGCTGTTTAACATCATGTCGTGACAAAGGACTGTGGGACTGAGTACACTCTCAGCAAGTCTGCTGATGATACCAAGTTGTGCAGTGCAGCCACACGCTGGAGGGAAGGGATGACATACAGAGGGACCTTGACAGGCTCGAGAGGTGAGCTTGTGTGAACCTCGTCAAGTTCAGCAAGGCCAAGTGCAAGGTCCCGCACCTGGGTCAGAGCAATGCCAGATGCAAATACAGGCTGTGTGGAGAACGGACTGAAATCAGTCCTGAGGAAGACTTGGGGGTGTCCATGGACACAAAGTTCAACACGGCCCAGAATGTGCACTTATAGCTCAGAAGGCCAACCGTACCGCAGGCTGCATCAAAAGCAGCGTGGCCAGCAGGTCAAGGGAGGTGATTCTTCCCCTCTATTCCACTCTCGTGAGACCCCACCTGCAGTGCTGTGTTCGGCTCTGGGGCCCCCAACAGAAGAACATGGACCTGTTGGAGCAAGCCCAGAGGAGACCACGAAGGTGATCAGAGGGCTGGAGCACCTGTGAAGACAGGCTGAGAGAGTTGGGGTTATTCAGCCTGGAGAAGGGAAGGCTCCAGGGAGACTTTACAACAGCCTGCCAGTACCTAATGGGGGCCAATGAGAAGGCTAGAGAGGAGCTTTTTACAAGAACATGTAGTGGTCGGACAAGGGGGAATGGCTTTAAGCAGAAAGAGGGTAGATTTAGAGTAGATGTTAGGAAGACATTCTTTACTGTGAGGGTGGTGAGGCACTGGCATAGGTTGCCCCGAGAAGTTGCAGATGCCCCATCCCTGGAAGTGTTCAAGGCTAAATTGGACGGGACTTTGTGCAACCTGGTCTAGTAGAAGGTGTCCCTGCACATGGGAAGGGGACTGGAACTAGAGAATCTTTAAGGTCCCTTCCAACCAACCCATTCTGTGATTCTATGACTAGAATATAAGCACCACTATAGACGAAAGACAACATGGCACAAGTCTGTATGCTCAAATTTTATCCACTTACTCAGCAGAGCTAGGAAGAACGCAAATGGTTCCTGAAAGATTTATTTCTCTAAGTGCTCTGCTATGACTACTTCTTCACACAGCCCTTACTTGGCAAGTAAAGCACCTACAAGCAGTCGCTGCCAGGTTTAATTTGAGACAGCAGAAGTAAGTACAACCACATGATACACACAGCTTACTAAGCACAACAGGCAGCAAGCAGATGGGAGAGAAGAGCTAAATAGAAACTGAGGCCTTTGATCCAAACAACTCCAAATTCAAAGACCAAAACCATGTCAGCCTAGTTAGGTATGTGTATACTACAAGAGAAGTGAGTTGAATCAGTAATGCAAAAGATGAATGCTTGAATGCAAACTCAGAAACAGTAAGTTATTTAGACACCAGTTAACGCTTCCCAGCTTTGCTAACAGCAGCTGAGATCCTGTAGTGCTACCAGCAAAGGCTGCGTGCACCCTGTAGAAGAATGCAGCTGGGTTAATTAGCATTGATAATATACAGCTGTGGGCTGGCTTCAGGGGCGGTGGGTTGGTCGATGTAGATAAGGTGCAGCTGTGGCTGGCTCTGGTAAGTGGTTGAGAGCCCATGGAGAGAGCAGCCGAGGATGAAGGAGAGAGAGGAAGAAGCAAGAGGAGAGAGAGTGGGCCCTGGACGAGGCGAGATGAGAAGGCAGTAGAGGGACTGTATGAAGAGTATGCTGGTATGAGATGGTAAAAGACCTTGTTGCATCTTGATAGTCTGGAGAGTGCTGCGACACACCCCTGCATCCCTCGACAAGTAGAAGCGTTCAAAGCAGACTTGGAGGACCAGCGTTAGACAGCAGAGGGAGCATCGTGCCTCTCCTTGGACTGCAGAGCACTGCCAGCATCCCCACCTAAACATGTCTCTGCACAGTTGCCTCACCTGGTGAATAACGTAGATGCCATAGTCCAGCTGCTGCCGTTGTAGGAAGGGGTGGAGGTGCTCCAGGAGGTACAGCAGATGCTTCTCTCGATTGCGGTGTGGGATGAGAATGGCCACATGCTGTAATGCTGAGCACTCCGTAGGGTGATACCGGCCCTCAGCTACCTGAGGGTTCTCCTTTTGCACTTCTTCTAGTGTGAGAGATGCTTTGAAGGTGAGTTTGCTGGCACCTCCTGTAGGAGAAGCACAAGAAGCTTTCCTGAGTCATTTCTGATTGTGGCTACTCCAGTCACCTGAGGTGTTCTGCAACTCGCATAAGAAACCCAGGTGCAAGCCCCAGTCGCTTTCCTTGCCCTTCCAAGAAAAAAAAAACCAGTAGTGCTACAAGAATATTATGAAGACAGTGGAAAGAAAGAGTATTGAGCATTCAGCTGCTTAAACTGCTTATAGAGTAGTGATGATAACAAAATATATTAAAAAATAATAACAATCAGAAGTTCCACCCTACTGCAGGAGGATTGGCTAGAAACAGCTACCAGGGTAAAGCAGAAGAGAGGGAAGTGGAAAGAGACACAAGACTGTGGTCATGAGAAGTCATCTTTACTTAAAGCATGAACAAAAGCATCACAGGCTTAAGGCTATAAATTTGTAAGATAAAATGTACCAAGGCTTTCTGCAGCCAAATTAAATTTTCATCACTTCTCTTGCACTGAGCTACCATTCCAGCCCCTCCAGGCTCCACACACCCATGGAAGAGAACAAAGCTGGCAACTGTGACAGCTACAACCACAGTGCATGAAGCAAGTAAGTCTTGGGGGTAGGGGTGGGTGCATGCAGCTAGACAGCAGCCTTTTGGACTACACTGGGGAAGGATCCAGCTTCCCAAACAAATCCCTAACCAGGTTCATGAAAAGGAAGGGGAAAACAACAATGACATGATACCACAAAGCATAAGTCTGGCACTACTAGCAATAACAAGAAAAAAAATAATAATAAAAACATGCCAAAAACCCCACACGCAAACAGTGGGCTAATAAAAATGGCCAAATCAGGGAGAGTCACCTGTTTGAACCCCCATCATAAGTAGTGCTAACCCCAAGGCAGCTGTGAAGTCCTTCAGTTGTCAAGATAGAGAGACAAAAGTACATCTAACAGTGAGAAGGCAAAAAACTGATGAAGGGTGAAAAGAGTAGATATAAAGACAGTTTAATAAAAAAAAAAAACAAAAGTTGCACACACAAGCAAGTCAAAAAGAGAATTTCATTCCTTACTTCCCACTAGCAGGCAGATGTGTAGCCATAACCTGGGAAGCAGGTTTTCAGCACATATGGCAGTTGTTGGGAAGACAAACACTGCAACCATGAACACCCCTCCCTTCCTCCTTTCCCTGAGCTTTTATTGTTGAGCACCACAAATAGTATGGTCACATGGCATGGAATATCCCTTCAGTCAGCTGGGGTCAGCTGTCCCAGCTACATCCACTCCCAACCTCTTACCCACACCACCCAGCCCACCAGATTTTAGGGGGCCAGGAAAGAGAGAAACAAAGTCTCAAGGGTGTACAAACACTGTTCAGCAGTAGCCAAGTCACTGGTGCGTTCCCAAAGCTGTTTTAGCCACAAATGAAAAGCACGGCACCATACAGAATATCCCAGTCTGACCCAGCACAGGCACTCTGTGCTGCAAGTTGCCTCCTCACCCAGGAGTGCTTACTGCAACTGGTTGCATAGTATTTCTTTCACAGGAAAAGTGTCCAGCTGTAAAACGGCTACTAAGAAAATCAAGTCAGCAGTACCAAAGCAGATGTAACTTGTTAGAAAGGAGTGGAAAGCACCATCACTTACGCAGATATGGAGACACAGCAGGGCAGTGACCCTGAAACGACTTCACTGTGGAAACTTCCACAATTGATTCAATCTTCTCTTCCTTTTGACTGTCCTCCAGGCTAGTTACCTTTCTGAAATCCTCCACCATGCTCTTAGCTTTAGAAATTTCCTGTCTGGAGTCCACAAAGTAACTGAATGTGGCCCATAGCACCATCAAACACAAAGTGACAAGCACCAACACTTTGAACTTATAGAAGAGGTGGAGCATATACAAGCTTGAGCCCATGGCTCTCCCTGATCCGTAAACTGCTTCCTCGGCTCTGATGCAGAGGCAAGCCACTGCACACCCAGCAGGGATGAAACCAGAAGTCCCAAGAAGAACGTCACAGTAAGGAACAAAAGCTGGAGGTAGGGAGGGCTGCCACACTTCCTGCAGCTTTACAGTTCATGGAGCCATGGTGCTGTTTGCTCTTCAAATGTCTGAAAATATGATTTAATCTGAAAAAAAAAAAAAAAAAAAGTTAGTTCCTACTGCTTTCCACTGCTGTACCTTCAGAGATAACGTGAAAACAGACTATGACAAAACATGAAAAGAACAGCAAGTATGAACCACTGCTTGGAAAGTGCGAAACTGAGCTTTGGTCCTAGCTCAGCCACAAACCAGCTGCATGATTTTAGGCAAATCACTTTCCTGCTTTGTACTCCACTCCCACTTCCCCACCCCCCCACCCCAGATCAGAAAGCGCAGCCACTACCCCACATCATGTCTGTGTACAGTGCCTGGCAATACACAGGCTTTACTACTCCTATTCATACCAAAATTAACAGCAGCTGCAAGACAAGAGATTCTGCTAGCTATGAGTAAAGTTAGCTCCCCCCACCAAAATGAAAACCACATGAATCTCTACAGAATTAAAACTGTTTTCTTCTGAAAGAGTATTACTGATGCTATGTTGCTCTGCACAACGCAGTGTGAACCCCACAATACCTGACTGGCAACAGAAGTTGTTCCTCTGTACCTGCTGCCTGCCTGTCCCACCTTGTGGATCTTTGCCCAGTATCCCCCCTCTCAATGCTGCTGCAGGAGGCAAACTTTTTCCTGCTTTTCAAGGGAAAGGTTCAGTTTTCCAGTGTTAGGTCTGTGAGGATCCACTACTTTGTTTTCCTGCCCTCTTTCAGGAGCTCCATTTTCATACAGCCTTTCACTGCCATCATACTATAGTTGCCATGCAAATACTTTTGTCTGTTACTATTATCTCATAGCAGAGAAAGAATGAAATTTTAGTAACATTTTTGATACGGAAAACACACAAGAAAATTGCCACCTGTGAAAAGAACAAGGACTAAGGCTAAGCGAAGGTGATTAAAGACAATGCACATGAAACAGGCTGGATCAAAGAACAAACACACAGAAGGTTATTTTATACCAGCTTTCAAAATATACATGAGACCCTGGGGAGATACTGCAGGCAGAAGGAATACTTTAACTCCACATTCCCACTAGTTCAGCCCAAGTGTCTTCTGAAAAGTTTGCTGATTCGCAGGGATGCATGCAGGAGCCAGACCTAGGACTGACAAAATGAACTAGTCAATATACAGCCTGAGATTCTCAGGGTTCGATGGGAGTGACCGGCTGCTATAGCGCTACATGGAGCGGCTGACCTGCTCTCTCCATCCACATGCAATGCACAGCGCTGCTCTAAGGAAGCAACAGTTTTCAGTGACCTTACCACTACCAGGGAAGGATCTCCACATCCACTTCAACCAGAGAGATAGATAATAGAAAAAAAAAAAAAAAAAAAAAAAAAAAAAAGAGGGGCTACACCAAAGAAGAGAATATTATTTACATGGAAAAGAGGGGGGAAAATGGGAGGGGCGGAGAGGAACTGGTTCTTAGGGAGGAAACCATGCAGTCATATTAATAACCACAGTTTCTGAAGGGTTTGGCTAGGGCTTTTTTTCACCCCATCTTGTCTTCAAGAACACTAGGATAGAATCACCAAAAAAAACGCAAGAGGAAGCCTGAGTTCCTGTCAGTCCTCTCCATGGCTCCTGGCCCTGGAGACATTTTCCAATTAATTCTTTCAGCTCTTAGATAAATTACACTGGAGACCACACGGATATCTGCCTCATTGCTTTAAAATACACAGCAAAATTAGCTTAGTGCTCTCATTTACACCCCTTCCCGTGATTTTCCACAAAGGAATCCATCAGAGTAGCCTGTAAGGTATTGATAGTATGGGTCTACTACTCTCCAAAGGAAACATAAGAATGAACAGAACTAGTTTTTTTTCCATTGATACCTACTTGAGGTTAAACGTTAAGCCATTGAGGTACTGGAGCGCATCCAAAGAAGAACAACAAATCTGGTGAAGGTTCTAAAGAACAAGTCCTGTGAGGAGCAGCTGAGGGAACTGGAGGTGTTTAGCCTGGACAAAAGGATGCTCCGGGGAGACCTTACCGCTCTCTACAACCACCTGAAAGGAGGCTGTAGCAAGGTGGGAATCTATCTTTATTCCCAAGTAACAAGCAATAGGATGAGAGGAAACAGTCTCAAGTTACACCAAGGGAGGTTTAGATTGAATATTAGGAAATTTTTTTTCACCAAAAGGGTTGTCAAGCATTGGAACAGGCTGCCCAGGGACATGGTTGAATTACCATCCCTGGAAATATTCAAAAGACATGTAGATGTGGCAGTTAGGGACATGGCTTAATGGTGGACTTGGCAGTGCTAGGTTTTTGGTTGGACTCTATAGCCTTTTCCAAATAAAACAGTTGTATGATTAGCTCTGTTGTCAGAACAAGAAAGAAAACACAACAGAGCAACACTTATCAAACAAACCTACAAAATAAGGAAGTCTACATAGTTCAGGACAGCTATATACATCTAATTAAAAAAAAAAATCAAGAGGATCTGCAAATCTAAGCTGCATGCTGACAGCACACACTACTTTCTACACTCAGTTTGTAATAAAGAACTGGAGAGCAACTTTGAAGAGTAGTCAGTAATATATTTCACAGATATAGTAAGCTCAACTCCTTGTTTCCAAAGGTAATTAATTTTATAAAGCTAAGAGGAGCAAAACAGTATCCAGCATCTGCATTACCCAACAGAACAAATGTAGACTTCAGACCCAAGTGCAAGCAAATCCCAGGCCTCAGTAACAAAAATCTTCACACTCACTTAGCACATCTCCTTGGTGTATTTACTTATGTACCGGGGTAAAACCATACCTCCATCATTTCTCTCTCCTATAAAACCAACACTAACAGAAGAGCAAACTAGAAACTTTTGCTGCATCACCACAGCTGTTCAATGAATTTTTACTACAGGATTGGCTGGCAGGTCTCACATACTGCCTTCTCACACACCCAGGAGCACTGCCCTCGCTGCTGACTGCTACCCCAACAAGCCATGTTTCTGCAAACACTCAATACTCCTTTCACCACAACCCTGGCACAAGCAACATTCAACACCATGCTATGTGCCACCGCCACTTGGGCAGGCACAATACAACCTCATATTAAAAATGGACATATGAAATAGTAAGGTCTCAGAACCACCACACACACACCAGAGGAAGCCCACCCCATGTATTTTAGGGCATGCTTTCTGACAAGCTGCTACAGATGCCAGATGCTGCTAACCCTGAGCAGCGTGCCTGTGAGCCCGTTTGCACCAGCCCACCTGGCAGCCTAATTCTCTTTCTGGTACCTGTCACACAACCTGTGACTTACAGCACAGGGCACAACACATGCTGACTGAGTGCTGGAGAGGGTACCACTTGCCACTATGAAACCAATTCTCAAGCGTCTGATCTTTCTGCAGTGCTCACCAACTTTATCCTGAGTATTACAAATGAATCTGGACTGGAATGCAACCAGATGGAGACATTAACAGTGATTATCATAGTCACATAGATAACCCAAAGCCTGGACATCAATGCAAGAACAGCAAAGATTTGCCCCTCTTAAGAAGGGCACACAAACCTTCTTTTGACCTATCAACCTTCTTACAGGTTCTGGGTTTTGTGAGCAACTGTCCCCACACAGCCTTGGTGGCATTCAGAACAGAATTCATCAATCCGGAGAGACGAAGGAGATGGCAGCAATGGAGGGGGAATCTCCAGCTTCTACTCCTCAAGGGGGAGATCTGACAGCTCAGTTCTACAAAAGCTTCATTACCTTTCAGAAAGTGTCATGGTCCTGTGTATTTTAAAACCAGAGGTTGAAATGGAACCCTCACTCTACTGTCTTCTGTACTAAGACTGACTACAATCAATCATCATCTCTGGAGTCCTGCAAGATCAGAATCTTCATAAGCCCCAAATACTAAAAAAAGAAAGTGGTTAAAAGAAACTGAAGTACTCCTGCAGTTGCTGTCAGTAACAAATGCTATTTATTCTGACAGTCTTTATTCTGCTTTTCTTCATAACAGCTATAGGCTATAGCTTGAAGTACTGAAACAATATACAAAATATGCTACTGGGAATGTGGGCAGATGGGGGCAAGGGGACTAAGATATGAAAAAGCACCAGGAAAACGGTAGAAAAAAAATCTAAATTAAGGACAGAGAATAAAAGTACAAGGACAGGTGGATTCACTTTTCAGCAAACAGGACATTCCAGTTCACCCAGACAAACAGATGAGAGTAATCACTGTTTTACAGTTAAGAAAAAATAATGAAGAAATTTGAAGTGGACTCAAGCAGAAAAAGGATTAAATCCTGTTTAAAATCTCCCCATGTTTCTAAGAATCTCAATTCAATCAGCCTCTGCAAGAGGTGTGGAAGAAAACCCTCAATAGGAAAATAAAAGTAAGTAGAAGAAAACTAAATGGGAAAACTACATGAAAAGAGAAGACAAAAATGCTGAGATTCTCAATGAATATAATTCATTTCAGCAATGAATTTTACTTCTTATGCTCTGCTGAGTCTTGCTGGCAGACATGCCATAATGATATAAAATCAGCCATGGTGCCCTAAGAGGTGACAGCAGAAATATCTCATTGATATGCTTTGAGTTAAATAGCTGCAGGTTTTAGCTCAATTAATGAGCAGTAAACAAGGTAACATTTAGTTTTAACTATTGCCAGCTGAAACATCAGTGCATGCCTTTCAGCCCAGCATGACCTCCCAGTTAGCTGTCATACCAAGGAACGACACATGTAGGACAAAAGTGATTTTGAACTGCAGCTTTGTTCAAACTTCAGCTCACGTGATCAGGACTGATTCTCAACTGCAGAAACAGAGGAAGTAATGGTCCAAAATTCTTTACCCTATTATCTCACTGTATATCATCACCAAAACAATAAGGATTCAAATAAAAGAGAAAATATCCACCATCCCCCACCTTTGCAATGGTTGCATACAGGAAATTAGTGATAAACTATAAGAACAATATGAGAACGGTAAACACTGTGGACCCCATGGGTAATATTAGCCTGTAATTACTCAATCAAAGACCTTATAATTTCCTTATCTAAACTCTACTTGCAGGTTTCTAGAGAATAATTTAAATTGCTGCCTTTCATAGCCTCTCAGTTACCATTCAGCAGGTGAAGCACTTCCCCCAAGGGGGGTAACCTCTCCACAATAAACCAACAGTATCCACGGCACCAAGTGGGTGCATGAGGAGGGAATTTCCTTCACTGCCCAGTCCAAGTGTGTTCCAGATTAACCTGAGCTGAAAAGGACAAAGTTGAGTATCTTACCTTAACGTGCAGAGAATGACTATCAACAGACAGTTGCTAAAACCCAATTTATTAAATTCACAGCCTCCCACCTTATCAGAAGCAGACTGCATTCTTAAAATAAGTTAAGACAGCTGCTTACCTCTGATGCACAGGCTAGTGCAAATGGGCTGTCCCCCATAAGGAATTCATAAGAAATTGCCAGGGTACAAGGATGTCAAATTATGAACATAAACCCTGAACTTACTACACCAACGCTATTTCTACCCTCTTCCCCTCCTATTCAATTAGGTGAAACATCACACGTACCAGTTTCCTTTGTCAGCTTTGCAGGATTCCTTTATAAGCAGATGTTACTGGAAGCTCACAGTACTTGCCTCTGACAAATACTCAGACCATACTACTGTCTGCATGAATTATTTCCCACGTTAACTAAAACCACCTCTCCAATGAGTCCCACGGCAGCAACAGAATGGTGCTCTTACTTAAAATACACTTGAGCATTTCAGAGCAGCATAAATATGCATGCAAGATCACAATAATTAGTCACTTTCAACTCATCACAACACACACAAAGAAGGGCATAATTCATGTTACATAAACTTGCAGTTTGGTATTTTGATGTTTTGGAGACTATAGTACATATTTCAAAATGTGGAAAGCATGAAGATATTTTGGGTATTTAAAATTGAAAAATATACATTACTCGATTTACCCATAAATTTACCTTACATTATTACTTCATAGGTTAAAAGGGATCGGGTGTTTGGGGGGGTGTGTGTGTGTGTGTGTCTGAGACACCAGAATGGCGTGTGCACAGAAAGGCATGTCTGATTCTACTAACAAATGACGAAATACTCATGAAGGAAACTAAAACCCAGTGAAGAGTTGGCACTACTATGACTACCACCACAGATGGAGAACTTGTGCACTTACGACAGTAACTGGAAATAAAAGGACGAGCAAAAGGTTAAGCCTCAGTAAAAACTTGCCTGTCAGAGAAACAGAAAGAAAACTTGATCATCATTCCTCTGGAGGGTGTTGCTTTACTATTTCATGCTAAGGGCTCTTCATTTGGAAGACTTATCTTTCACCAGCAAGCTTGAAATGCCTGGGTTGCTACGTCAGGCAGCTAACCCAGTGTCAAAAATGCCAGGATCTGAGCCTTGTTAAAGAAGAAAAAATAAAAAGTTAGGCCTAGGGACTGGTGTTAAAAAGCCACACTTGGACAAGCAGTATACAAGCCAGAGTACATGCATCCATAAAATCATTATTAATGGAATAGCCTTAATAAAACACAGACTAAAGCAGTCATGCAGAATCTACCCTGAGCTTAGTAAAGCCCAACAGTCATTCTACTATTCACATGAAACAGTGGAGTAGGTGCTTTGCACTTCATAATTCCAATTAGAGAAAATTAAACCCTTATCAATTAAGTACAGGTTGAGGATATGCAAATCACAGTCACAGAATGGCTGAGGTTAGAAGGGACCTCTAGGTCACCTGGTCCAACCCTCCTGCTCAAGCAGGGTCACCTAAAGCCATTTGCCCATATCCAAAAGCCATCTGGACCCGGTTATCTCCAAAGATGGAGACTCTACAGCCTCCCTGGGCAACCTGTGCCAGGGCTCAGTGATCCTCACAGTAACAGAAGTGATTCCCGATGTTCAGACAGAACCTCCTGCGTTTCAGTTTGTGCCCATTGCTTCTGGTCCTGTCACCAGGCGCTGATGAGAAGAGCCTGGCTCCCTCCTCTTTGCACTGTCCCTTCAGGTATTTATACACATTGGGAAGTTCCTCCCTGAGCCTTCTCTGTTCCAGGCTGAACAGTCCCAGTCTCTCCTCACAGGAGAGATGCTCTAGTCCCTTCATCATCTTCATGGCCCTTCACTGGGCTCTCTTCAGTACGTCCATCCCTCTTCTAAGGAGCCCAGAAATGGACGTAGGACTCCAGGTGTGGCCTCACCAATGCCAAGCAGAAGGGAACGATCACCTCCCCTGACCTGCTGGCAATACTTTG
>JAVJGJ010000057.1:4014879-4031212 GCA_035590215.1 Microhierax caerulescens | reverse complement strand
GGTGTGCTTCGGGGGGGTGGGTGGGGGGTTCTGGCTCTCTTCATGCTGAATCTCCTTCTTGACCTGTCGCTCTGTATGGCATGAGGACTTGGAAAATGTGCTGACTTGGGAGACCTCCCTCCTAACCAGCTTTGCCTCCCGGCGTGGGGCAGGGGGCAAGCGCTGGCCCAGGGGGCAGGTGTGCACCTTTGGAGCCAGCCTGAGTTGAAAGGTTGTGTTGACTTTAGTGCTGGGGGAGCTCTGTGCAAGCCAAATATTTAGCTTTCCAGCTGATAACCTGTTGGTTGTTTCCTCCCCCGCAACAATCAAACGCTCTTTTGATTCCTGAACCAAGTCAGGGCTTCCACAGAAGTTCTGCAGCTTGTCGGCTCTCGGTGTGCCAGACATGAGGGTGCTGATAAGGTGGCCTTGTCACCGAGGCATGGGTGCAGTCATAGCTGTTCTAGGCTCTCTTCTTGATTTTTTTGATATTTTTTTTTAAATTATTATTATTATGATGTCGGGTGAATGGGTTACCAGCTTTGTGTTTCCGTTTTTCCAGCTGTCAAAATGTTTTTACTTAAATAAATAAATAAATCTCACACTAAAAGGAAAAAAAACAAGCCATAGTAACTGGGAGTCACAGCAGTTGAGAAGAAAACTTGACTATAAGGTGGATTTGCTGATAATTTGTGAATTGTCATTAGGACTGCTGGAGAAATAAGAGTTTGAGATTAGGTTGACCAGCTACAGTGGCTTGAAGTGAGGACATTAGTAACCGAGAGACCTTTTTACATAGCTTGTTTCACTTTCAGAGACTGATGGGGGCAGGAGGGAGGAAGAGGAGAAAAGAGCTGTTTGTCCGCCAGCTGAAAGTCGCAACTGTTACAGCATATATTTAATTCTAAAGGTTAGAGAATCCCACTCTTCTCCCATCCTTCCAGAAATGATTTCACCAGGGGCTAGTAACTGTCTTTTGCAGCCTTGCAAACAAAGTTTTTATAAATAAGCCACTGTCTGGGACACAGTGAGTTGTTGTCACCTGTGGGGTGGTATCAGAAGCTGTGCAGGTGCTGGCTGTGCTGTGGCAGCCCTGGGGACAGAGCCTTTCACTCGGGCCAGGGGAAACTGTCCAGGTCTTAAATGGTCCCTGGCCTTTGTGGTCTGGCAGCTCGTGCCTTGGGGCTTATCCAGACATTCCAGTTCCAGGATATATGTTCCTTTTTGAAGGAAAATGACCTAGAAGCCAATGCTCCTGCCCGCAGGGGGACAGGTTGCTGCTGCAGTGGGAGGAGGAATTCCCAGATGCCTGGATGTAGGAGTGCTCTGGAGATGGGCAGTGCTGTTTCCCATGGCACTGCTTCTGGCGCTGCTGCTTCCATGCTCCTTGGCTTGCATTTTCCCTGCACCATTCCCAGTTCCTTCATCCTTTTGTCCCACACTTGATGCTAGCAGTGGTTTGGGGTGTTACCACTAGCACCCAGAGGGGCTGGAAACATCAATGGTGTTTTCTTAGCGCTGGTGGTTCCCTGTGCTTGACATCAGTGCTTTGCAGCCATGTCACGGGGGTGGCAGGTGTGTTTCCATCCTGTGTAGCCATAAAGCACAGTCACCTCGAATGGAAAGTCTTGCTAGCAAGCCAGAAGATGCTGAGAGCTTCTGTGTTGCTGAGGAGGAGGCAGGCAGAACTCCTTTGCTAACGGCCACAGAGGCATGTTGCTTCACCCCAAGACGTTGCATGCTTACTCGGCAGGAAGGTGGCTGCTTTGATCAACATGCAGAGTTGCAGTGAGAGACTTGTGGTCTTCTCAGGCCATGTTGCTGCAAGTGAGGATGGCCACATTTCCCCTTCTGCTCTTGAGAGTAGCTGGCTGTAGGACTTGCGGGGCGAAGGAGAGCCTCTTGAATATTCATTTTCCAAGCTCTCAGAGTTCTCATGCCTCAGTGCAGCGAGCTTCCTGAGAGGACTGGAGGCTTGGAGTTTTCTCCAATTAAAAAAAAACTTTAATGCCATCAAAATAACTGGCTGAGCATTGTAGCATTTCCAGCAAAAAGACAGGGATCCAGGCAGGCTTTTCATTCTGATGAGTCACTGACTGACCTGGTTTGTCTCTTCTGAGAGCTGTTTGGGCAGCTGCTGATGCAGGAACATGATTCTGAGTGATGGTCCCTGGGGAGCAGGACAGGGCTGCATGCTGCTTCACCTCTCAGCTGGTGGATGGTTTGGCTGCCTAGCTGCCCATCACTAAAACCTTGCTCACAGCTGTGGTTCTTGCCTGCTTGGTCCTGCCTCAGTCAGGAGAGCTGGGGAGCTGATAGGGAGGAGGAATGTTGGTGCAGAGAAACAAAATACCCAAATGCTTTCTGAAGTCCTAAAAGCAAGGATTGGAAATCAGGGGGTCTGATGCCTTATAGTCCTGGGTCTTTTTGTAACCATGTAAGGCTGAAGGTTTTGTCTCTGTCCCAGAAGAAGAGTGTGGTCCCTCTCTAGGACCCAGGAGCTGTCTGTACCCATATCCACTACCTGTGTGTGGACAGGACCACTGTCCACTGTTCTATAGATGGTCCCCAGATCCTTCTTGCATGTTTTTACGATGCCCATGTCTGCCTGAGAGAGATCTTGGAAGCCAGAGGTTTCTGTTTTGGGGATGTTGAGGATGAAGGGAATACAAATATGTGACTTATTTTTGATGGAAAATAAGGTGAACTGGGAATAACAATGTGGAATCACATTAATGGACTAAAAGAGTCTTGTCAGGAAAAGCTTTTATCTTCCATTACTCACTTTCTGTGCCTGTGGCTCTATAAAATAAGATTGCTGATGGGGTGGGGACACTGCAAATAGAGAAGGGAGCCTGGTAGACTCCCAGCTCGCTCTGTGGGCTTGTTATTAATACTTAATATGACTTGGATGCACACAGGAATCTTATCTGTTGGAGTGAAGGGTCATGGGCACTTTTTTTCTTGTTAGAATATTTTTCACAGTAGAGTCATGCCTTTATTAATTGAAAACTATAAAAAAGCTTTTTCCCATGTCTGTCTGTCTCAAAAAGGAGGGCTGTTGATTGGTTCAAGGCCAAAAAAAGCAGACTTGGAGTCAAACTGATCTGTAGTCTCACTGCTTTGTTTATCTGGGGAGCTTCAGTTTTGTGTGGCTAGTTTTGTGAAACAAAAGCAGACAACAAAAAAAAGGAAGGGTTCTTGGGCAGATTTTGCTCTAACAGACACCTGCCTAATTTGATCAGACTCCAGTGACATAAAGTTTTATTTAAAGCTTTTGGCTTGAGGAACTGCCCGGTCTATACGTTCGTGGATCGCTGTGAAAGGGCTTATTCAAGTGCGTTTAAAATATGGTGCACTGACATGAAGGAGGGCTCCTTCCCACAGGCATTCTTTTGTACTGGTAGAAACCTGCATTTTACTAGTTTGCAAAACCAGAGGGTGGAAGTGCAATTACTCAGTGTCCAAGTGTCTATATTAGCGAGCATGCGAAGCATACTAATGGGATAATACTAATGACAGCTGTTAAATTATTTACATGAATTACTGAATGTGGCATAAAGTACCTTCCACTGTTAATACCGCTAATTAGACCACCAACAAATTGCATCTGTTATCACAAACATCCTGTATCAGAACAATTGTTTTAGCTTCCACAGTCCCTGTAATAGTTTAATTTGACTTAAAATGGCTTTCAAAGTTGCTCCTTTTAGAAGTTTTTCTCACTTTTTCTTTTTTTTCACCTTAGCTGCTTATGTGAAGTGTCTGGATGCCCCAAGTAAATTCTGCATTGTCTGTTGCTGTCCCTGCTCATCTTGTGCATTCAGGAGAATTTTCTTCTGTTTAATTCTTGAAATATAAATATTCCCAAATAGGACTCTAGAACATCCCAGAAAAAGTTCTCTGAAAGCTTTAGGGTCTTGACTAGAAAGGTAAGGAAGGCTTCAATTTTCTGTTGTGTTGTTGTTAGAATTATAATGAGAATTTTGAAGTCTGCCAAAGCACATTATTTTCCTCCAAGCCCAAATTGCCCAGTGTTTGCTCTCTCCTTTCATGCAATTTCACAACTCTTTTTTTTTTTTTTTCTTTCTTTCCCCCTGCCCCACCCCCCCCTTACTTTTTTTTCCTCTCCAAGATCTCTGGTTTACTTTTTTTTTTTTTTTCTTTTATTGTGCTAGTGACCTTCATGTGGGTATGTAGAAAGCATTTCCCTTTTGAAGCATCCTGATTTTTGTTGAAATTTTAAGAGTTGGTTATTGGAATATAGACGAAGGATAGGAAATTTTAATACAAAGGATGATTTTTTGAGGTTTTTTTTAGAATAGTTCTTCTGCATGCTGTGTTCATGGTGACAGTGATGTGACTCATGAACAAACTTCCTGGCATTTCTACCAGCTGTGATTTCTCAGGATTTTAAAGGAGGTGATAACTGAACTATAAATAGACAATAGGTTCCATCTGTAAATTTCAAAGCTAGATCCAGAGTTTCCCAGAAGGTGGAGGTGCTTTTTGGACCCTGGGTTGGTTCTGGTTATGGTATTTTGCTGAAAAGGCATCTGATTAGTCTCCAGACATCACCAGAGTCCTTGTAGTGAGATGCACTCTCACTGTCTTGGTTCTGTACAGCATGTGTGCTTGGAATGACTTCCAGATTCACACTCCAACTCAACACCTTGCTCTTTTATGTCTGCTAGCCATCAGAAACTTACCTGACTGCTGAAATCCTTGCAGTGTTATGTGGGAGACCAGTAAAAGAAAAGCAAAATCATGGAGAGTGATAAAAGTCTATGCCAGAGAATCTACCTTTGTTACTGATATTCTGAGTTGCCCAGCCTGTCTCATACTAGGTCATTTGAAGGAACTGATTGGTTTAAAATGTGTCATTTAAAAAAAAGAAATATTTATAGATTTAGGTTTTAATTATTATTGAGGGCTGGGATATGTGATTGCTTATATTTGCCTTTGAAGTACTTGTGTACATAGAATCATATAGGTTGGAAAAGACCTTTAAGATCATTGGGTCCAACTGTAAATCTTGCACTGCCAAGTCCACCACTACACCATGTCCCTAAGCACCAGTCTACACATCTGTTGAATACCTCCAGGGACAGTGACTCAACCGCTTCCCTGGGCAGCCTGTTCCTGTCCCTTTCAGTGACATTTTTTTCCTAATACCCAATCTAAACCTCCCCTGGCACCACCTGAGGCCATTTCCTTTTGTCCTGTTGCTTGTTACTTGGCAGAAGAGACAGCCTCCTTCTTTTGTCCAGGCTAAACATCTCCAGTTCCCTCAGCTGCTCCTCACAGGATTTGTTCTTTAGACCCTTCACCAGATTTGTTGCTCTTCTTTGGATGTGCCCCAGCACATGTGTTTTGCAGCACTACTCTGCTAACTAGAACCACTTTAAAATGGACCTCCTACTGTCGTGTCAGTTGGGATTTCTTAGCACGGGAAAGGAGCTGAACCATGCAATTAACTTCATGAAGACCAGTCTGTCTGTTCAGAGCTCTGGCAGAGGCAGGTCCGAATAACCTACCAGCATCAGACCCTGTCAAGTGATGTGTTGGGTGGTTAAAAAGCCCTGCGAATCTCTATCTTGAACCATAACAGGGAGGGGGCTTTTCCCAGGCTTGCTTTTGAAATGAGCATGCAGTTTTGTGGTCTCCAGCACTGGAGATGCTCGGTGGCACTTTCCAGCCAACAGGAAGTGATAGCAGTCACTGATGGCTAATTTAAACAGCTCCTTTTTAAAGACACAGTGTCAGTGGTGTCTGTGCTGTGTATGCAAGCAGAAACTGATCTGGTGTCATTGAAATGGCACAGTGTTTTAGGGTGGTGATGGGTGTCCCACAGGGCTCGGAGTGTATGAGAGTGGCTTCCTTTTGCATGAACTTGCTTGGCTGGGGTGTGAACTAGGTGACCAGCAGTTTGCAGCTTAAGTGATATTCCTGCCTCCTTTGCAGACCTGGGAAGGCTTCGGGATCATTTTCTGGATCTTGGGGCACAGCCTGCTGGAGGCACTGGAAGTGGATTGGTTCCTGGTCATGCCCGGTGGAAGGAGGGGACCCAGCCGGCAGCAGCTAAGCCGTTCAGCTTTGCCTTCTCTCCAGACACTGGTTGGTGGGAGCTGCGGAAACGGTACCGGTTTGAGAAACAGGTGAGGATTAACAGCAGGGTTGTTGAGACACCCGTGGCTGGGATAGCGCTTAAAAGCTGGGAGCCTTGATCCACTCTGAACTCTGGGTGGGAGTGCAGCTTCGTGGTTAAAGCAAGGAACTGGGAGATGGGAACCTTGAGCCCTCTGCTGTAGTATTAAGATGGCCCATCCCAAGAGGGAACATGCCCGGCATGACAAACCTCTTCCAGCTTCTCTTCTCAGCTCTGCTGTGGCACATGCTTCCCTCTGCGGCCCCTCTTTTGCGTCATGTGTTATGATCAGCCCCATGGGGAGGATTGTGGAAGTGGTCTTAGCCACCCTTCAGTGCCGCCACAACAGCCAGGGATGGAAATTGCACAGTGCTCCGTTTGTCTTTCTCTGCAGCAGTTCCCAGAGCAGGGAGTCCTAGCGGATGATGAGTCCTTGTCTCTTGTTCGCTTGCCTGCAGTGCCACAGTGAGTTAGTGTGACATGTCGGAGCTCAGCTGTGAGTCCCCCTCCTCCGTGGTAGAAGGGCAGGTCAGAAGGATGCCTGATGCCTGTATTCTGCTTTAAGCCCTGCTGGCTGCAGATGAAACTAATCTTCACAGTTGTCAAAGCCCATCTCCGTTTTCTGGGGAAGTTGGGGGCTGAAAAAGGAACACATGGTGACATACAGATCTCCACATTTCACATAAAGACTAAAAGGGACCAGCACTACTTCCGTCCCCACAGGAGTTAGCAGACTAGAGAAGCTAATAGCTGCATGTTGTGGCCCTCATCTACTTGGTATAAGTGCATCCTTCCAGAGCAGAGAGATCCAGGCCATTTAGCTTTGGCCTTTGAAGATTTCTCTGGCTGGGATGGATGGATGGATGGATGGATGTCACAGTTTCAGATTCTTGAGAAACAAGTCACTATTGAGACCACGGAGTCAGTGCCCCAGGGTTCTGGGGAAGTGTCACTTATCCTGATTTCAGTCAAACACAGCATAGTTTATGCCTGAACTTCCTACATCAGTTCAGTCTGCTGGAGCTTTTAGTTGTCCTAGCCTCTTCTGAAGGCTAGAAAAGAAGGAAGAGTGAGAACACTTGGAAGGACAGCCTCTAGGAAGTGGCTGAACTCCTCTGTTCCATTTTTAGTTATCCCTCTTTTTACAAGAGGAACTGTGGTCAGAAAGACAATGGACACTTTGCAGTACTGGAGAAGGAGGCTGGGTGCCACTGTAATGTCCTCGTGATGGGTGGAAGGAGCCAACATTGAGCTCTTGGTCTGGCACAGAGTCCCTCATTGATTTTTGCTTGGAGTTGCTCCCTCACTCTGTACCTCTGTTCCTGCATCTACAAGTTTACTGAAACATTGCTGGACGCGTCACAGCACCTCTAGCAGACCAGTCTGTTGTCTAGAGAAAATGCTGGATACGGGTTTTGTCTGAGCTAAGAAGCCTATGAAGCTCACCACCAGTCTTGTGCTAGAAATGTGAATACAAGACTGCTGCCATCTCTCCTCTAGCAATGCCCAGTCCCAAATTCACAACCTCAAGCACTCCCTGTCCTGGAAAATGATAGAGATGATGTAGAATGTTTACCAAGTGAGTGATACCTGTCTGCTTCAGGAATGGTAGTGCCATCAGCCTCTCCGCGCCTCCAATCACAGCGCTGATTACTCCGGAGCCTGTACGTCACTGTCGGATACCTGAACTGCCGTTGGATGGGAGCCTTCTCTTTGAATTCCTGTTCTTCATCTACCTACTGGTAGCCCTCTTCATTCAGTACATCAACATCTACAAGACTGTCTGGTGGTACCCATACAATCATCCTGCTTCCTGCACCTCACTGGTGAGTTCCCCAGCAAATGCCATCCCTCATGCTTTTTCATTACACAGCTGCTTTTCATGCTTCTTCAGTCCAGGAATCACAAGGCATTTGACATTAAGGGCGTGAAAGGAAGTTCACATGCACCCCCATCAGTCAGGGCCATGTCACCCCCATTTTTACAGGGGAGAAAATACGTAAAAGGTGGGAGAGAGGTGTCAGCAGGAGTCCTTCAGTGGAAATTCTTTGCGCTAGCCCCTAGGGTTTGAAATGGAGTTGAGACTCCAGGAGCCTGCCCTGTCCTGCTGTGGGTGCCCCTTCCCAGTGGAAACAACAAGCCCAAGAGAAGGGAGATGATGCAAGTTTTCACTGGCATCTCACAGCAGGTCAGCAGCAGAGGAGTTGGGGAGGGGGTCAGATCCACAGCTTATGTAAAGCTCCCAGTCTCCTCGGTTTCAGTCTTCTTCCTGCCCCAATAAGCTGCGCAACCTGGCAGTGACCTGAGTCAGCAAACTCATCTGAGTGAAGCTAGGTCCTTCACTTTATGCTGTGTCCGTGCTGCTTGGAAGCCTGAGGTCGTTCCTTAGTTCACTGCACCGACAGGCGGTGCTGGTGTTCCAGTTATCAGGTTCCAGTTCAGCTACGTGATGCTGGACACAGCTTGCTTTGAAGAAAAAACATTCTGTTTTAGGCTCCCTACCCGGAAGGTTTTGATGGTCCTTTGTTTGTTCCCATCAGTTGTCAAGAATTTTTTTTTACCCAAAATGTCCTTGAAGTCCCAAACAGCAGTATTCAGTGTCTGCTAACTGCTCTAGCCAGAACACATTCAGTGGCTTCACTGAAAAATCATAAGGGGTCCAAGAGCTGTTATCTAACTTGATGCCACCAGAGCCAACATTACACTTCTAATACAGATTTATGGCCTGTGAAGATGACATTTCTCAGATCAACTTGATTAACAGGGAGCACTGGTCACTATAGACCATCTCTGAGACCAAGAGCTAAAATGAACTGGTGGGCTCGCTCTGGACTCCATTTTGGCTGCCCTTGCTCTGGTTGCTCAGTGGCTTTTCCCAGGAGAACTTGCAAGCTGTTCCCCATAGTGGGATATCCTGGTCCTAGATATCCCTTTGACCCCCAAAATACCTGCCTGAAGGGTGGGTTTGTTTTGTTTTGAGTGGAAATCTCTTCATGAGAAAGAACCCCCATGTGGGGAGGATCTTGCTTCTTGAGACATTCCTTTGTTACCAAAATTTACCCCTCCTCCAAGATAAGAGAGCTTTGGGGAATGCGCACACAAGGTCCTAATGCACTCTCAGCAGTCAGCTTTCTAGTCCCACCCCAGCTGGGTGGTTTCAGAGTCCCTTTCCCTGGTGAAGACCGTTTTTCTTTCCTCCTTCAGAATTTTCACCTCATTGACTACCACCTGGCGGCGTTCATCACAGTGATGCTGGCGCGGAGGCTGGTGTGGGCCCTTATCTCTGAGGTAACATTCCCACTGTTCCCTCTCCTGCCCGTAGTATGGATTGCAGAGCATCACCATCCGTGGCCTGAGAAAGTTCTGCAAGTTGGATAGCCGGAGGGTTTCTTCCCCCAGAACAAGCCTGGGTGTGAAGGACTAAGATTTTGGGGATGCCCTTCTGCCTTGGAGTTTTCTCCTTGAGCCCATTCGTGTCCTGCAGTACTGGGTAGCTCTGCTGCCTCTGCAGCTATAAGGAGATTAAGTGGTCCCACATATTGCACGCCAGTGTAACATGGTGTCTCACTATCTCTATCTCGTGCCAGAGAAATGGCTGAGAGAATTGCAAGTCTGGTAGCAGGAAGGCAGATAGGGAGGTTAGCCAAGACTGGATGAATGAACAGGAGACAAGAGGGGAAAGGTCAGCAGGAGGATGTCTGAGTACACTAAAGTGAAATAGGAATAGCTGCTTTTCCAGTCCTGGTTACGGAATAACTCTGAGACTCTGGTTGTGTCACGTCAGATTTTGGGACTCTCTCGGTTTGTGAGAGCAGAACCAGGCCAAATGTATGTTTGAGGAAAATGTCATTTTGAGGAAAATGGAAGGTCTGTCCATTGAAATGGTTAATACAACTCCAGGCCAAGCAACTAAGCAATAAGTGTAAAAATAAATAAATAAAGGAACAGTTCTATCCTGTTGAATAGATGAAGATGGGATCGCTGAAGTTCTTTTTTCATCTCTGACTCCTGCCATTTTCATTTATGTTCACATTCTCCATAAAACTTCCCATAGACTGAAATTTCTGCATTAAAACCTTCCATGCAATTTCTTGCACGTCCCATTTATTGGCTCTAACCCCTAAGAATCTTTCCATAGTTCAGTTGCCTTCTCCCCTCTGGACACTGGAACAAGCTTTCTTGCTGCCCTTTTGAAGGTGGTGCCTCCTCACTAGACTGCATCCAGTAGAGATGAGTGGTGGAAATCTAGTTTTGGGATTGCTATGGTGCACCATCTTCTCTTCCCCTAGCTGAGAACTGTGACATTCCAGTTCTTTAGGAAAATAAATGCTGAGACTTGATCCTTCTATAGGAGAGAGCAAGAGGAAGCGTGTTTCAGGCTATCCTGGACTACCATCAGAGCAATAAGGGACTCGAGCAAAAATATTTTCCATTTTGCAGCTCTGCTTTCTTTTTTTTAAAGGCCCTATTTTAGTCATGCCCTACAACTTGTGCTTATTTGAATCTTTCAGATTCTATCAGTCACAAATAAAATCAAAGGCATTCACCTTTGTAAGAACGTCTGCTGCATCTGGAAGTGGGCAGCTGTGCCTTCCCTCTTCCTGCTCCTCCTCCACAGGCACCCCCGTGCTGATGTTCTAGCACTAACATTACAGAACTGCTGAATGTTTCTTCCCCATTTGCAGGCCTCTCAGGTGGGTGCAACATCAGTGATTCACTACATGGTGCGCCTGGTGCTGCTCACCCTCTGCGGATGGGTGCTCTGCTGGACTTTGGTCAACCTCTTCCGCAGCCATTCTGTGCTCAACCTTCTCTTCCTGGGCTACCCGTGAGTGACACCACCTTGTACCTACATACATAGGTGTATGGGGAGCATAGCTGCTTGGGGGTGGCATGAACCACCATGGGAAGCAGAGCTGTTGGCTGTAATCTGTGTCCTCATTTTATGATTAAAGGGGAAGTAGGAGTGGCCAGGGGATGATGCAAGGAGGTGATGCTGAGCTGGTGAAGCACATTGCCTCAGCATGCTGTTTGCATGAGGGGCCTTTACTGCGACTGAAGACTGGGATCCTTGGTTCCATAAATGAGATTTAAAGAAGCTTCTCTGCACAGCTGTTGAAGCTGCAGCTTCTGGCCTTTTATGGGGCAGAAGAGTTGGCTACTGGTTTCTGGAGTGAGGGCTCCTATGTGATGTCTCTCTCATAAGGGCCAGTATCTGTTGAGAAGGTGCCCCCTGCTTCGTGTTGGAATGGCTGTCATTTCAGCCCTTTTTTTTTCTTTCTTTCTCTGCAGGTTTGGTGTCTATGTTCCTCTGTGCTGCTTCCACCAGGACAGCAGAGCACAGCCCCTGCCTGCAGACTGTGGTTACTTGGTACAGGACCAGATGGTGGATGATGGGGCTTCAGCTGTCAGCAGCCTGGTCAAACCCAAAGATTTCCTCTCGCTTCTGTGGGAATCCCTGAGAGAACAGTTCAATAATCCTACGTCTATCCCCACCCACAGCTGCCCCCTCTCCCCAGATCTCATCCGCAATGAGGTGGAGTGCCTCAAAGCAGACTTCAACCGCAGGATCAAGGAAGTTCTCTTCAACTCCCTCTTCAGTGCCTACTACGTGGCATTCCTGCCACTGTGTTTCGTGAAGGTAGTTCTTCTCTGGCTCTCTCTGTGCCCCTGCCCGCCGTCTCCTTCTGAATGTTGTGTGAATTGCTGCCAGGCCAGATTCCTGGTTAATTCCCCTTTTCTCTGTCTCCCCTTTGGCAGCCTGGATAGCGGAGTATGGCTGCATCCGGAGTGCACTAGTACTGCTCCTGGTTGGCGGATAGGTATTGCCATAAATGTGATGCACCTCTAGTCCCATCACCCCACTTACTAACTCCCCTTCTCCCACCCCCTGTCCTAGGCAGATGGATAGCTGTGTTCTTCCTAGAAAAGGGAACCTGTTGTTACCTGTCTCAGATCCAATATCCTGGCTTTCAAGTGCTTGGATCAGAGGCTTTGGTGGTCAGCCTGCTAGAAAAGAGAGCCAACTAGGATGCTTGGCAAGCTAAATTTGAGAACCTCTTGTCATTGTGAGGGTTGTATTTTTAATGTCATTTTTCTAACTTGAACGAGCTCCAGTTGGTGTAGTGAAGTGGGCAGGGCTCCACAATCCATGTAGCAGTCTTGGTGCAATTGGTGCTCCTGGGACAGTTCTGTGGCAAGCAAACCCCCTAGGTATCTGCTGCTGGAGGAGGAGAGACACCAGCTGCAGCATCATCCCCTGCCCTTTCTCCTTCAGGTCAAGGAGAAGGGAGTCTTGAGTGTTTCCTAAGCTGTAACCCTCTGAAATCACCGGTCCAAAAGCGCATGCCTGTAACGTGTGGTGTGGGTCTGCTGGATGCACATGCAGTACGTCCCTTGTCATTCCTTCCTCCGTTTTATGACAATGGTGCCAAGTTCTTGTCTGGTCTCTTTGCAGAGCACCCAGTACTACGACATGCGCTGGTCGTGTGAGCACCTCATCATGGTGTGGATCAATGCCTTTGTCATGCTCACCACTCAGCTGCTGCCTCCCAAGTACTGTGACCTGCTTCACAGATCAGCTGCCCACCTCGGCAAGTGGCAGAAGCTAGAACATGGTTCCTACAGCAATGCTCCACAGCATATGTGAGTGTGGGGATGGGGAGAGGTTGGCATACCCGGCCAAGAGAAGACATTCTAGTAAATAAGGAAATACCAGCAGTACTTATCTGTTAAGGGCACTTCTCCATTCCCTATGCAACTCTGCTGGTCTTTCTGTTCCCTAGAAACATCTCTACTCTAGAGAGCTATCTGAGCTCCTCTGGTCTCTGCTGGTTCCCTCCCAGAAAAAAACATGGGGATTCCTCTTAGCCACTGGAGAAGTAGCAGGTGCAGGGGCAGGGGGTGGCCCCCTCCAATGCGGCAGGCTAGGCTTTTGCACTGGGAGCCATTTCTTCACATTACTCAGAGTCCATCTGGTGGGCTTGTGATCCTCTGTGCTTTTCCAGTGGGAGCTAGGACATCCCCGTGGAAGAGGCTTTGGTATGTTTCAAGATGCAGTCCATTCCTGTGAGCCCACACTCAGGGAGTTGGGAGCACAGATGCTAACACTCTGGCGTTGTTTCCCCACAGCTGGTCAGAAAACACAATATGGCCACAAGGAGTTCTGGTGCGACGTAGCCGATGCCTGTATAAAGCCGTTGGACCTTATAACGTAGCAGTGCCTTCAGATGTGTCCCATGCCCGCTTTTATGCAAGTATCTCTTCTCTTGCTTGATGATGGTGGGAGGGAGGAGAGGCTCCAACATAGCTGCAGCAGAGCAGATCGGGGGGAACAAGAGTTCAGTGCTGTGCAACAGCCTTTTGCCACTAAAATACCCATTTGCAGCAGAGGGGCTTTCCCGTTGCAGGATTACAGTGATGTCTGGGCAGGATGGAAGCCACGGCTGCCTTGTCAGCGCATGCTCGTTACAGTGATGCAGCTCTCCCATCAGGCAGTGGCATATTCTTAACGAGGGTTCTAGTCGATGTCTTCCAAGGAAACATTAAAGTATGTCAGCTGGCCAGTAGGTTATTTCACCCATCCTCCCCTTCTCAAGAAAAATGACACTCCTACACACCTTGTTTCTTTTGCTAGCGGTGGTTGGAGTACAAACATTTCTTCTGCCCGGCATGGTGGTCATTAGTTCAGTGGTGCCCAACAACATTACGTATGTACTCCTCCCCACTTTAACACTGCAACAAATTATAGAAATCTGACCTTTTTAACTGTTTCCCTACAGTTCCTTTTTCACCGTCCATTACGGCTGCTCAACCTCCTGATTCTCATCGAGGGCAGTGTGGTCTGCTACCAGCTCTACTCATTGCTGCGCTCAGAGAAGTGGAACCATACCCTCTCCATGGCCCTTATCCTTTTCTGCAATTATTATGTCTTATTTAAGCTCCTCCGGGACCGGATAGTTTTAGGCAGGGCATACTCCTACCCACTTAACAACTATGGACTCAAGGCACACTAGGCCGGCCAAATGTGTACCCCTTCTCTTTCCCTTCCCACAGGCCAGGGAGGGAACCTCAGAAAAAAAAAAAAATATTTTCGTACAGTTCTATTTTTTTCTTGCGGCGTTTATAAATATTTAAAATATTTTATATTTTGTATACTATTGTTTTTGTGGGGTGGGAAGGGAACCAGTGGCAATTAAATGTCGCTTTATAAACAAGGTGTTATTTTATATATATATATAAAAAAAAAGTCAATGTGTATATACCGTATATCTATACCCATACATATATCTATGTGAAGCAACAGGATTGTGTGTGTGGTCACTGTGTCCGCTTTGCTCACACAACTGCCTTGCTACTGCATACAGTGGGGATAGAACTGATGTTAATTAGGAACTGGTCTGCTGTAGAACGTGGATAAGTTAACAGCCAGAGGAAGAAAGGAAACATGGGGGCCTTTCACCAGAACAAGTAAAGTTTATCATAGTAACCTCAGTACCAGGGAAGTCTCACACTGGAAATGTGCACTGATGCGATACCAGTTTAGAGAAAGGGAGGAAGCAGTGTGCAGAAAAGGCAGACAATGTTATTGTCAGTCAGTAAAACCTCTCAGTTCTTTCTTCCCACTGTTAGTAGGATGTGAGTATTATTTTTAAAAGACAACAAACTCTTTAGCTCCTATCCTTCCTCCTAGCAACTTGAGCTCCCTCACTTTGCCCAGAGAATGAATTTAAATATTGAAATTATAATTTTTGGTCATGTGTCATTTAGGAAGGGATATGAAATAAATAGCTTCATCTGGAAGGACTGTAGTTGAATATTTTAAGCATCCATCTCTAATCCCATGAGTAATAGCATTAAATTAGGGAATATTCAGTCACTTCCTTCAGGCAGTAATGTTCCTGGCAGAAATTTCTTCTTGTCAAACACTTCTAACTCCCTTATTGCTATACAATGCATTTCAGCAGTGTTTCACTCTAAGGTATGTTGGTAGTGTTTAATAACTTAGCATTAATAATAAGAAATATTTACTTTTAAACTCTTCTTCATAAAGCTGAACTATATTAGAATCTAGTGAAAAAACAGTTGTGGCAGTATCACATAGGGGAATTAAAAGATAAAAGACCATATCAACCATATAATTAACTGTGGATGCTAGGGACAGCTGATGGTAGGGAGCTGATGGTTTAACTCAGGTAATTAAGGAGATGGCAATGCGATGTTCTTCCATTCAGATGCCACCTGACAACTTCACCATTAGTAAAGTGCTAGCTGTGCTTGAAGAGTGGGTATGTATGGGGAAAAAAACTCTCAAACTGTACTGAGTTTGGGACAAACTGCAACTACTTTCTGTTCCTTCTTTCCTTCCAAGCCGAGTAAGAATGCACTTATCTTCTCTGCTCCTATCTATATGACAGCTTCTCCAGCAGCCTGATCACAAGCCCAGGATACCTGGTGAGCCCTGAACCAGAGCTTTGAATCACAGCATTGATGAGGATTCACGCACTACTTTTTCTTACCCTCGCATGTAAGGCCAAAGGTAGATAGGACAGCTCATGTAGCGAGCACACCCTTACTTTGTGGAACAGTTAAGACTGACGTTAGGCTGGTTGTAGCTTAAGGAACAGAAGCACAGCAACACTTCCATAGCTACAGGCTTGCTATATTGCTGTGAGGAACTATCTAAGTAAGGGGCCAAAGGATAAACTACCTAATTGCAGTTATGTTAAGATCCTCTTCATTCCAAGGGAGCTAGGCATTATTTGCTGTCTCTCCCCCCTCAAAACAGTACCTTTGTTATATCCTGGAGCAGGAGGAGTTCAGGGAGGTTTAAGGTCTGGATATTGTACCTTTCCCTGCATAGTAGTATGAACTGCCCACATGCAGTCCTGTAGGTGCAATTGTCTTCCATCTTTACACAGGACCCTTACATGAAAAGGGGTTACAGAAGATAGTTGCAGCTTCCCCTGTTGGCAAAACACAGTGAGGAACTAGCTAGCACAGTTGGTGTCCCCAGTATAAACTGGACCATCCAATAACAAAAAGGGAACAGAAATGATGGCTGCTAAGCATCATTGCCTGCTTAGACCAGCATTCCTCCCCATTCCTCAAATGGGCCTACTACTGAGCCTTACTCAGGTGAACACTGAAAACAAGTCCACTCTAATACTCAGTCAGGTCACACTAGAGGAAAAAAAAGAAAAAAAA
>JAVJGJ010000057.1:3966134-3982450 GCA_035590215.1 Microhierax caerulescens | reverse complement strand
GTTTTCATTTGCCTTCTGGTCATACTTTCCTGGATGAGCCTGGCTCCAGTGATACTGCAGTGCATTGGAGGAAGTATGTAGAGACTGAAGTGCTTAATGCTAGATGGTAGGAATAAGTGTGTCTCTCACCACAGTGCCTGCACTCTCCCTGCCCATGACAGTCAGACTTAGAGTTGGTTTTTACTGCACATCGCTATGTCTGGCCAAAGCATCTTGTATTCATCTGGGAACAAGTGTGCTAACAGTATTTCCATCACTGTTATGTTATGGACAGAGATTTTCAGATGCTTGACTACCTCCATTTGCACGGATTTTCTGATTATTGTGAAGAGGGTCTTGTCATGATCTGGAAGAAATGAGGCAGCAGGCTCCCACCTCTTTAACTGCAGTATACAGTCACAATAGCAGGTATTAAAAAATCAAACTTAACTGTATTTTTTTTCTTTTCATTCCATGAGAGCCCAAACTCTAATCTCAAAAACTTTTTAAGTTGGGCCTGGTGTTTTCCACTGTTTAAGCAGTGTATTTACCAGTTGCTTCTGTGCTGCAGCCAAGTCATGACTTGAGCAGTCCCTTGTAGCTTCAGTGAAGCCAGTCTTTGGGTTATTCTGCCTGCCAGTGGAAGAATATGTCTGTGTTGCATTGGCTCACTTGCACTGTATCTCTTCTGGCTGTATTGCATAATACAGCTTGGGTTTTTGCTATTGCAGAAAGCTAGGAGCTGGAAATGGGAGGCTTACCCATCTTTTTCGATCCTTATGAGGCTTAGACTTGGGGTTGAGAGATGCATTGAATTAGATGCGGTTGATCAGATCTGAGAGAGCCTTGCGCAGCATAAATTGTCCAGCCTCTCCTTTATTTTCTGCTGGTGACCTATTTTGTGACCTTCTTTGTTTGTAGGTGGAGTTGGCATGAATCTGACAGCAGCAGATACGGTTATTTTTGCGGATGGTGATTTCAACCCACAAAATGACTTGCAAGCAATAGCAAGAGCTCACCGGATTGGGCAGCACAAGTGAGAAAATGTTGCTACTTATGGTTTGGTTGCTGACTTTGTCGATCTGTCAGTACTGCTTTCCCTATCCATGGGCAGTGGAAGGTTAAAGTACAATCGATTGAAGTTCAAAAAAATGGCAGAGAGGATTTTATGTCTTCAGGTTTTTGTTGCAGCTTCATGCAGTCTTGTCCTTGTCATGTGTCAAGGGTGAGAGCTTTGTAGATTTGGAGTAGGAGCGGGAGTCTGGAGGTTTGCCTGCTCTTTTGCAGTGAGCATTTCTCTCGTGTCAAGAGGCAATTGTATCAGCATTACATTTCTGCAGATTATTTTTGTTGATTCTGTTCTTGCCTTTTTTTCCCTGCCAAAGGAGTGGGTGAGGGAATAATGCACCATGCAAGGAAACAGCTTTAGTGCACGTCAAAAAAAAAAAAAGAAAATAATAAGAATTTTCTTACACTTTTCAAGGCCTGTAAAAATTATCCGCTTGATTGGGAGAGATACAATCGAAGAAATAATCTACCGAAGAGCTGCTTCTAAACTCCGGCTGACAAACGCCATTGTAGAAGGAGGTCAGTTTGCTCTGGGAGCGCCCAAGCATCAGGGAGCAACAGAGTTACAGGTAAAATAAAGCTATATCTTCAGTTTGACTCCAGTAGTGTCTTCAGAAATGCCCAGAGTGTTTCTTTATTTATATTTAATATGAACTTAGCCAAACAGTTATGTTTTGGGGGAGATGTGCATTGACATGACAGCTTTTGCATGTCTTAGGAACCAAAATGACATCCCAGGTCCAGACAAGATCTGACATTTGAAGTCAGTTTTTACAGTTTCGAGGCACATCCATTGTTGAAAAAGGGTGTGTTTCCTTGAGAAAGAGGGGAAGGCAGAACCTTTCCTTGTCTTGATTGTTTTTAATTATAACAGGTCTAAAGTGGAAGCTGACTCATTGTTTCTAGAACTTATCTGTCTCTGATGCTTTTTTCTCACAAACAGAGCTGATAATAAGTACTTAGTCAGCTTTTGGTTGCTAGTCTGAAACTTGGTCAACTTTCTGTTGACCTCTTGGCAAATGTAGTGTATTGGGAGTCAGGGAATGATTTATAATTCTGACCTGAAAGCTGGGGTTTGTGCTGAGAACTTGAGTTGAAGACCTCAAGCAGAGTGATGTTTAGGGGAATATACCCCCTACGTGCAGCTAAACCTGGCAGAGGTCTGGAATTAGTCTGTCCTTTCCCTCACCATCTCCCCTCCCAAACCCATCAGCATGTATCTCAGCAATTATGGTTTCCATGGGAGAAGTGGAACTGAGCCCATAGGAAATTCCATGCTGATATTTTTCTCCCTGTGGATTTTTGTGGTATTTAAGCTTTTGTTTTAAAGGAGTTGGGGGCAAAACCAGGCCTGGTCTTTTTGGCTATGAAGAAAGCTGCTTGAATGCAGTCAGTACAATGCTGTTTTTTCATCGAACCCTGAAGAATAAATGACTGCTCAAGTCTGGATGAGTTGTTTGAGGGAGATATGCTGTAGGGGCCTGTCCCATCAGGTGTTGGGAGAGCTGGGTGTGTTAAAGCATAAGTATTTTGACAGGTAACATTAAGGCTTAATTTCTTCACTTGTACATCCTTTGTATTTAAGCCTGAGAAGCTTGAGACACTGGGACTGACATGTAATCAGGAGTTACTAATACTGAACTTCCTCTTCTCTTTGTTAAAGCTGAGTGAAATCTTGAAATTTGGCTTGGATAAATTGCTCTCCTCTGAGGGGAGTACTGTACAGGATGTGGAGCTAGAAAACATCCTTGGAGAGACAAAAGGAGGGAAGTGGGTAATGGATGTTGTGCTGCCACACAAAGAAGAGAGTGAAGAGATGGATACAGAGAGTAAGTTAAGAATCTAAATACCTATGAAACACATGACACTTAAGTGCTGGTAAAGAAAGCTTCCCAGGCAGGGGTGGCATTTTTCAGGCAACAAGAAGAAACGTGGACTTGTAAGTTACTTGGATTTTGTTTGTGGCCTATCCACAAACTTTATTTCTGAGACTTTCTTGTTCTTCCATTTGTGCCTTTATTTGCCTATTTGTAAGATAATGGTAACAATACTTGCCCAGTCTGGGGGGGCTTGGGAGCTGAATTCTTTCACGTGCTTCAAATATTTTAAGACCTCAGGTGAAATTCATGAGAAAAAGGGAAGTATTAAAATTACACCTGCTGTTTTTCTCACAGAGAGCTATTAAGATAGATGTATGGTTTTAGAGATGTAACAGTAACTTAAGGGAAGGTTGTATAGTAGGTGTTTTGTATTTGTCTCCAAACAAAAGATTATTTGCCATGAAAATCGTAAGTCAAAATGCCCTTAAATTCCAAAATGTGAGATAAGAAATGCAGAGTCATGGTGTCTAAACAACTAGAGCAAACCTACTCTGTCTTCAGTAGTCTACCCTCCAGTCCTAATGTCACACAATTGTGGTTAGTTCTTCATAGCCCCAAACTATATGAGAATAAATTCTAAGGATACTTTCCTTCCTCTAGTGTCATCGTGAGAAGGACTGAATTTCTGTTTTGAGTATAGAGTAGCACTTAAATATGTATCTGTGACTGAAGCAGGAATAAGGCCCTGCAGGTTAGGTATTGTCTGTCCTGCAGTGGTTGCCAGCAACAGGTAATTATTTGCTGAGACTTAGCAAAGACTGGTATTTTCTGTTGGTAACTTAAAGAGGAGCAGTGGTACTACACAGTGTAATAGTTATTGGGAAAATAGCTCACTTGATGAACAGTAACTCTGAGCTGCCAAGAGTTGTGCTTTTTTTGTTGTTGTTGTTTATTTTGGGGGGAGCTCAAAAACAAAAGTTTGCTGTCCCTTTACAAGAGTTGCCTGTAACTAGATAGCAAAGCTAAATGGATTCGCTGCTCTCAGAGGTGGAATGACCAAGGAGAGCAGTGATGGAGCCACAACTTCAGATAGTTAATTGACCAATATAGGAAGAAGAGGTCTTTGCCAGTATAAATGAGTTAAATGAAAAGCTTTTGCCTAAGGAAGCAAATCTTGATTCTCTTGTTTCTACGTGATGCTGACAGTGGTCATACAAAAATTGATGAAAGTGAACATCTTTTTCTGCTGAGAGTGGAACAGTGCCACAGAGCAGCCAAATTTCTCTTGATCTCACTGTACATTGTAGGTGTTAGTGGCTTTCAGTTCCTTTTTACACTTTTTAATTATTTTTTAAAGCTCACATGTACGTGTACGAAGGCAAAGATTACTCAAAAGAACCCAGCAGAGAAGACGAAAAAGCATTTGATCAGCTTTTGGATCTTCAGAAAGCCTTGACTGAAGAGACCAGTAAGGAAGGGAGAGCTCTTCGGAACAAAGCAAACGTAAGAGACATGAAAAGGCACATGATGCTCTTTCATTTGCTTGTGGAAAATGAGGCTGACAGTTTTGTTTCTGTACCTGCAGCTTTCAGAAGGCATGTAAAAGACTTGTAGTAAAGTTGGCTCTTGAATCTGAGGCGTTGACAATTCAGCAATTCTGATAACAGATCAGAGATATGACGTGTGGGACACTCATGTAAACTTAGGTCACAAAACCACATATTATGTGACAATTGGGACCTGATGATTAAGACCTGTGGACAAGTAGAGAAATGGAAAACGAGTGTAGGTTAAAGTGGGCACCAGACATCACTTTTAAGATCAGCAGTTTGTTTCCATGATAGTACTTTCTTTCTCCAGGCCCTTCTCACAGGCCTCCGGGAACAGTCAACCAGGAGGAAGCATTTGTTGAGTGCAGAGGAGCTGGACGCTAGGCGGAAGAAGCGCCAAGAAGCAGCAGCAAAGAGAGCAAGGCTCATGGAGGAAAAGAAGGCAGCAAAAGCAGAAGCAGAACGCAAGAAAAAGTAGGGCTTGTAATGCATCTACTACTTGTCAGCTGATGTCTGTTGCACTGCACTCTAGAAATGTGTGTCTGGTTGATGAAAACAAGTTGTGCTCTGTAACTGCTCTGGCAGGTGGGGCTGGGGTTGAGGGGAGTGAAGATGACAAAATGGCTCCAGGCCACCCTTATGAGAGAGTTAACTTCATAAATCAGGATGTTTCTGTGGGGGGGCACAAACTGCATAACAGGGATGTGAAGGTGGAAAAATGGCTTCAGCCCCTAGCGAGGGTTCTTTTCCCCTGAATGCACTGCCTGACCTCACATCTAATTTAATTCACTGAGAGTGGCTTGAATAAGAACCCCATATCTGAATGTACACTGAGCTTATGGGAGAAGCTTTCTGAAATGTCACTGTTGGCCCCTGTGTATTGATCTGTGACTCTCTGGCATGCATCTTAACTTTGTCGTCCTTGTTTTCTAGATGTTCTTCCTTTTCACTGCTCTAAGTAGCTCCTTGCCCTTTGCCATATGCTCACTTTTTCCATGCCTGCAATTGTCTTATTGCACTGGCATGTGACTCTTAATATCACAGGTAACAACTGTGGTAAATTTTGTTCCAGTCTAAAATAGAGGAGGGGAGCAGAGGGAATGCAAGTCAGGGTCTCCTGTGTTTCACTGCAATGATGTAAAACAGGGTGTGTGCCCCCCACCTTTGATTTTCATTGAACATCATCTTCTCTTGTTTTGTTTCAGGATGGCCTGGTGGGAGGCAAATCATTACACATCTACCTGCCTTCCTTCTGAGGAAAGTGACTTTGAGGAAGAGTCTGAGGAGGATCAAGCTGGGCTGAGTGTGGATTTAGATTACAAAAATGCAGACCTGAACTGTATCAAGTATGTCATGGGAGATGTCACCCATCCCAAAGCAGAAGAGGAGGATGCCATCATTGTCCACTGCCTAGGTGGGACTTAGAACAACAGGAATGTTAGTGGACAAGGGGCCTGAATTGTCCCTACTATTTCAATAGTTTCTAATTCCCATCCAGACTGAAATAATTTGGATTTGAGTCTGACTTAATTTTGAGTGGTACAGAGGCAATACAGGCTCTACTCCACCAGGTATAACCCAGGCAAGTACTAGCAAGGTGTACACAGGTATTTTCATGTCCTCACTGGATTTATGGGCGAGCCTCTTGAAAAGTGCCTGTATGGCTTGAAATTTTATGGCTGTGGCCAAGTGGGGACAGTTCTGCCTGAGAGCAGGGCCTTTTGTTCATCCTGTGGTAGCTGTAGGGATTGAACCGAGGGATTGAAAATCATCTCCCTTATACCATCAGCCACGACAGAAAGGCAATTCCAGAGGCTGAGGTCAGACTTTCTCTGTCTCTCAGTGTTTGTCTCTAAACACTGTCAGTACAGAGGCTCTAGGCTAGTCTTCTAATTTAAGGACCTCTGTTAAGGCACTAAAGCTGAGGGAGAGAAGTTCACATGACAAAGTTCCTCCTGAATCACTGTTGGAGCTGCTCTCTGAGCTGAGCTATAGCAGAACATTATCCTCTGCTTTGGTATATGTTAAACTTGGCATGAAACCTCATGTTTAAAATGAAAATGCCAAGTAGAAGTGAAACCCCACAAATAACAAACATCTGGTTGTGCGAAGCCCAAGGCACCAATCTGAAGACATACTAGATGAATGTTCTATGCACCTATATGCATATATATGAGGATACCAGCAGGTTTATATGCTCAGTGCCATGTTTTAGTGCTTGTTTGAGCATCCCGAGTGGACAGCAAGAAGGAATTCTTCCGACAGAGTTTTTCTGTGGGAAGTTTGTTTTTCTCAAGGGCTGAGGTTTATCCTCTAGGATGGTCCCTTGAGTACTAGTTGTGTGGTTCCTGTGTCTGGTTTTGATAATCATTCATTGCATTTGTATGGAGTAGGTCCCTTTCCTGCAGGGGTGATCTTTATCCTCACCTTCTAAAAGGAGTTGAACTTGTCATCTCATTCTAGATGACTCCGGCCGCTGGGGAAGGGGTGGTTTGTTTACAGCTCTGGAGGCTCGTTCTGATCAGCCAAGGAAAATATATGAGATGGCAGGAAAGATGAAAGGTAAGAGATTAAAACACGACCTTAGGCCAAGATACTTGAAAAAGCTTAAATCCTACGAGTGTTGCAGGAGTGAGGTGCCTGGATACTTCAGTACTCATGTTTTTTCCTCTTTCTCTAGATATGTGCATCCCTAGCTCTGAAAGTAGTAATACAGTGGGTGCTTTGACTTGACTTGTTTGGAGTGTGAGAACTCTGTACGGAGGGTTGTTCATTATTCACAGGATTTTTTCACTATATGCGAGAGAGCGCTGCATCTTCTGTCAAAGTGCTTGTAAGAAGAATGAAAGCCATCTCAGGCAGTACTCAACTAAGCCTTTGGCTCCCTCCAAGCACTAATTTTCTAAACATTCATTAGCAGTTTTGAGCTACCTGCAGCTGGTGAGGAATGTACCCCTTGCTGTAAGGTGGACCTGTTGTTTTTCATAATTTCCTGGGAGATACTTTCTTCTTGTTCCAGTGTCTCTTTCCATTTGTGGTCTTTAACTGGGATGTACATGTGTCTTTGGGGGAGGGGGGAGGAGCAGTGTGGAGGCAACATCTGTCTTGCTTCTCTGGGCAGAGGGTCTGACTCTGCCAAAACTATAATAAAAAAAAAAAAAAAGGAAAGCCAAGGAGAATAATACAGAACATTGACAGTGAAATCACTGCTGCATTAACTGCCTGTTGACTCTTCAGGACTGATGTTTTTGTTGTTGTTCTGTTGTTGTTTTCTGGACAGACTTGGAGTTAGGAGGAACCCTGTTATTCCCCATTGATGATAAAAAATCCAGGAAAAAAGGACAAGACTTGGTGAGAATCAGAAGCTCCTTTCTGTGTTGTTCTGCCTGCATGTTTTTAAGCTATGTAAAATGAACATTATGTCTTTTTTTTCCAGTAATAATGGCACTGAATACTAAACATGACTAAGTTGCAGTTAAATGTTAGAGAAAAGGAAATCTTTGGCTTGTTTATTAAAGCTAATAGTAATGCCATTTTCCAGCAGCTATCACTGTGTCTCTTAGCACTGTATATAAACTCCCATTTAATTATTTTTTTTTTTTTTTTAATGTTTTCTGCTTAGTTGGCATTGATTGTAGCTCAGCACCGAGATCAGTCCAACAACTTGTCTGGCATTAAGCTGTCTGCTTTGGAAAAGGGCCTGAAGAAGATTTCTTTAGCAGCCAAGAAAAGGAATGGTAAGTGTCTGTGCAGTAGAACATTGAATCTTTACATATGTGGTTGCACCTAAAGGTGATGACCAATTTCCACCTCTCCTGTACTTTTTTTTCTGAGGTGAAGTAAGAGTGAGACCTCCATGGCAGATATTTTGTGTTCTGAAGTACTTCTGCTCATGTTGGGTAGCTTGAAGTCCTTACCTAGACCACTTTCTGTATGTGTATCTTGTCCTAAAGAGTGTGCGCTCTATTCCCTCCTTCTCAGCATCAGTGCATCTTCCACGTATCGGGTACGCAACAAAAGGTTTCAACTGGTATGGTACCGAGCGGCTCATCCGAAAATATTTCACAACACGGGGTATCCCCACTTTTATGTATCCTTTTGGAGTATTGTCTGTCTTTGTTCACAATCTTAATATTGAAATGATCCCCTAAATATCTTGGTGAATGCAAAGCAAGGAAGCAAGGCAAGGCACAGATGCCACAGGCCAGCTAAAAACTTGGTTTCTTTGACTTTGCTGACATCCAGGAAATCACTCCACGGTGAGGATTGTTAGAACAGGTGCTAGTCTTCTGTTGACAGCCATCAACTTACCTGAATATGCCACGTCTGTGGGGGAGATGACTGGAATTTCAGAATAACAAAGTGACTCAGAAAGTAGAAAAATTGAGAAGGTGAAAAAAACATTGCAATGTTCCAAGCAAGTGATAACCTGCTTCCTTGGCTGAACGCGGTAGGACAGGCTCTCGTAACAAAACAGTTCACTGCTTTCACCTTCCAGGAAAAGAAACAGAGGTTTACGAGGAGGCTCTGTTTTGTCACTTCTCTAGGAAGATGTGCATTTATTATACTGCCACTGTCAGCAATTCTGTGAAACTGAAAACCTGAAACAAAGACAGTAGTATTCACAGCATTCTGCCTCCTTCCTTGGTGAATCTCTTAGTGGTCACGTTGTCTGGCATTCCTTGATATTTGACAGCATTTCCTTGACAGTTTTTATTAGATACTACTTTTGTAGGAATAAAGACTTTTCCTGTGCTTCACAACGATATTAGTCTTCAATGACAGCCTCAAAGCCATGAAGATAGAGTAATTTCATTGCAAAACATGTTCAAAAAGCCAAGTATCTTTTAAACATCGTGCAGACAGCCTGAATGTATTCATCTTGGAAACATGGCTTACACAGCCACTATTCACCTCTGTATCTCCTTGCCTTTATTGGTCAGAATGTTTACATATTGGCAGTAGCTCTGGGGAGGAACAAGACTGCTTCAGAGTTCAAAAAGTCTTTATAAGGATGTTGGCTTGATCCCAGATCTGTTTTGGAGATGGAAAATTAAATTTTCACTGATAGTTGTTATCCTTTGCACTAAGTTATTGGTAGGGCTTGAAATATAGTATTGTTTGGCCATATTTCCTTCCCTGCCTTCAAATCTCATCCCTGGTTTCACTATACCTCTTTTCAATGAGCTGCTTAGTAGTTACCTGGGACTTCGTGTACCTGCCCACGTAGATGTGTCAGCGGTAAGGAAGCTGTCAACTGTATGACAACCACATAGTATAACCTGTTTATACTGTTCCAGTTTCCCAGAAATCCATTTGACTTGCACTTGTTCAAATACGAAATTTAGCCACATCATCACGTACTTACAATCTAGCAAAATCCTGTCCAGTGTTCTTGGCAAAGGCATGCAAGATTGCCAAAACTTAAGACTGGCTTTATAAAATGGCACCTTTCCTTCTCCCACAACTGCTTTTTCATTAACAGCTCTTTGTTGCAGCTGTTGGGCAAAACCAGTTCCTTACTGCTGTCCAAAAAGCTGCGTGAAACTTTCCATGACTCTGATTCACTTTAAGGAAATCTTAATGCAGAGTTTTTGGTGTTGGCTTTCCTCTATTGCAAGAAAACTTTCCTGGTTTTTGCATTGTTGGCACTGTTGGCTTTAGTGTATTTTTTAGGTTTTGGGTTATTTTTTTAGTACAACCAGGCAATCGTAGCTCTCCTAATAAGTGTTTAGACCAGAGAGACTGTGAGGTGCCAAACTCAGTTAAATTTAAAGTTCAGCTTCCAATAGGAAATCACCCCACAAGCAGTGGAAAATATATCTTTAAATACCTAATGGCCAACACACATCTCATGGGCTGCATTTACACTGCCTCTGTAGTACCATCTGGTTGGTTAATAATTTCAGGCCTGATTCTGGCATGGCTCATCACACTGTTGGTGTGCTCCACACTAGAAGAAGCCTTCCTGAGTTGGGTGCTCTGTCATTCACTCTTCACTGTACCGGAAAACCCCAAAGGATTTGTTATCTCCTTTGACGCTGCTGAAGTTTAGGAAAGTTAGTGCTGCATAGCACCTCTGTGGATAAGATCTTTCTTGCAGCTGCTCACGGGAACAGCCCCTGTGTATTTGGCAAAGGGCTTGCAGGATCAAAGTCTGACTGTGAAGAGTTTCTGGGGTGAAAGGAGGTGAGTAGAGATGTACATTATCATGTTTTCACCCAGGCATGCGAACTGGCGCTCTTCCAGCAGGCCGGCTGGCGGCACTGTTCATCAGCTGCAGCAGCAGCAGCACATGTTGGTCTTCAGCCTCCCTTCAGCGAGAAGGGCAGTGATCTCCAGCCTGGAAAAACACTTCCTCTTTGCCAGAATTAAAACACCAATTATGCTTTTCCTTTTGCCAGCTTGACTGAAGACGTAATTTCAATCTGCAGACTCAAGGCTCTGTTCCTCCACCTCTTCTTTTCCTGTATATTTATTGCCCTTCTTTAAAAGGTTTCATTCCCAAGTGTGTTCCAGTGTGTGCAGTCTTGTTCCTCCGCTTCACGCATGCTTAGGACCAAACCCCAGCCTACCTACGGGTTCTCTGGCCACCATGCAGCTACACATGGACAGGACTTGTCTTGTGGCTGAGTGCCTCTGAACAGGTTGAAGTAGTGCATCTACCACCACTATCGCCAGTGGCCTTATTCCTATGTAAGGCCTCATGTTTTCCTTTGTTTCTACAAGAAAACGGGTCTCTGCCTCTGTCCTGTGCCCCCACCCTGCTATAACTCTTGACTACAGTTACAAAGGAGAGGAGGGCATGACTACCTGCCTGTTATGTCCCTTACCCTCTAAGATAAAGTCCATAGCAGGCTGCAGGGTTCCTGGCACACACAGAGGAACAGTTAGGGTATGCGATAGATCCTAGCTCCCTAAGTTAGCAGCAAGTCAGAGAAAGATGTTCTCTTCCCCCCCTCTAGTCCTTTTGGCCTGTACAGATGAAATCTACCATGTTTTTTTCCCTTTAAATTTACTTAGGAAATGTTTCTGGATTGTGGGGGTTTTGTTGTTTTTTCTTTTTTTTTTTTAAATAATATTCTTTAACTTTCTTTAAATCTGCTGAACCCAAATAAAAATTCTAACTCTATCTGCTTTGAAATGGAAGTGAGATTTCAATTGAGTTGTGAACTGGGTTTTGCAGAATCTCAGCCAAGTGAAGTTTTTGTTAGTGTGTGCTACCCACCACCATTTTTCTCTTTATTTGGGCAGAAATCGTGTAATTTGGATAATTCCATAAAAGGCTCAGTAGCTTTTATGCAAGTTGCTATGCAAAATAAATGTGTCATGCTGTTTCTTCAGCTGTGCAGTACCACGCATTTTCCCTTTCTAAATAGCAACCACCCCAAAAGGGAAGGAAGGTGTTCATTTGTAGTCATGTCCCTCTGGCCTCTCTTTTCCTTTACACAAGATTTTTTGCAGCGTAAGAGCTGAAATATGGCTTCTTGTGCATATCTGTCATTGTGTGTTTACTTAAACTTTAGATGTGTGCTGCTAGCTTGAGGTCAGTGGCACTGAGCAAGATCAGGCACAGTTCAGACTGGCTATACAAGCAGTTTCATCAGATAGGACCTATGAAGTGGCATCCAGTCTCAGTGAAAATCTTTCTGCCCTGTGCTGGAGGCTCCAGCTGATGCTGTATAAGAGTGGGCAGTAATTTAGAATGGCATTTATACTTGCGCTGGCTCAGCTCATGCTTACGTTTCTTACTTGACAAGGCCCAGCCTCTGATTCTCAAAGAACTGTGCAGACAAATCCTGTCTTTGGCGAGGAGTCTCTGGGGCCTGTAACTTAAAAATGATCTTTTCCTTCTACTCAGGAAATGGTAAACAAAACAAAGAAATGGAGAAACCAATCAGGCTTTATGGGCATGTGTAAATATGTGATTTTGTCACTGAATTTTGACAGACAAAATTATGTAGAGATGTCACTGTGTGTTGGTGAAAGTGGAGTTTGGATCTTGGGGAAAAAAAGAGTAAGGCTGGTTTCCAGGGTGATAGAGCAAATCTACAGCAAATTCAACCTTAGTATCTTCACAAAAATATTGTATGTATGTGTCTCCAAACAAGTCAGAATCTGGCCCACAAAAATGATCAGTAGAAAAATACAAGGATAAGTAGAAGGGTTTATTTAAAAATAAGTGGATCTTGTGATCCTGGAGGAAAAAAGAAAGCAAATGTTGGAGCAAAGAGATGATTTGAAAGTGTAACCTACATGTCAAGTTGTGTGAAAACTTCCACCACTTTACAATAGATGATCCTAGAAAAGAGAATGAAGAAGCTAATTTGACTGGATAGCAAGTTGGTCGTGCAGTGTGATCAGCAAATCAAAATGTAAGTGTGATTCAAAACCCCAAGGGATTTGTTATAAGAAGGGATAATGTCCACATTCTAGAAAGTTCCTTTTCTAGTAGATCCAAGATGACTTGTGTTCCACACAACTGTGACTGCAGATCCATCTCTCCCTGGTTTTCTGTCCAACTTGTGCTTTTTGGAGTGAAAAATACAAGCCTGAGGAATGCAGCAGCAGGATTACTAGAATTATATATGAGTATTTTCTCTAAAAAGCAGATGTCTATCTTTTTGAATTGCCTGTATGCCCGAGTTGGTGTGTGTTTTCCATGCTGGGCTCTACCATTCACCCATCTTGGCCATGGTCAGATGGTATTGCATTTCTAGGTGGCAAGACACCTAGAACCTTCTGAAAATGTGATGAGGACAAAAATTATCTGGATCCTTATGGTTCAACCAGAAAGGGAATGTTCCTGCTTGCACTTTCTAACATTTTTCTGGGTATTTCTTCAAAGTTAAGGATAGAAACAGTCCCCTCAAAGAGCTACATGAAATAAATGTGTGAGTCATGTTTCTGTTGAAAAAAACAAGCTAAAGGAAAGTTAAGGGAAGCCAGGTGGTGCTTGTAAAATCTGAAAAGGTCTCAACTTTTGCTGGCTTGAGCAAAAAAGAATTATTTTATTTATTTATTTGTTGAAGTAAGTGCAGAGCATCTACTAGCCTTCCTCTGCTACTTCCAGTGAACTTGAAGTTGCAGCATCGTCATTCACATAAGGATTTTTTTCTTTTTTAACAGAAGAGAGACAAATTAGGAGCAAATCAAATGTATTTATGATCTCATGCAAGTCCACTGCAGAAAGGGATGAAGAATCTGAGATCATACCCCTTTCTGTGTGCCACATCATGAAACAAGCCAAGTTTGGGCCTGGCTTCATATGAGTGTCGTACCTCTTCATCTGTCTGTGTGTGCATCTGAAGAACATGCCATAAAGCAGTGCCCTGGTCACATACTTGACCACTTACAGATCCTTCCTAAAACACCTCCTGGCCACTATGCCAGCAGGAACAGGAAAAGATAAAACAGGGGAACTGAATGGTTCTGCATTACATGCAGACAGAGCACACTCTGCACCAGAGACCACCTTTGTGTGGCATGGATGTTACTGGAGTGAGTCCAGCATAGGTACGCTAAAATGATTCAGGGATCGAAGCATCTGACACACCAGGAGAGGCCAGGAGAGCTGGGATTTTTTTAGCCCCAGGAGGTGAGGTTTCAGGGTGGAATCAATATGTGTAAATGTGTATTCACATATATAAATACCTGATGGAATGGAGGGAAAAAAAATAGAACCAGACTCTTTGGTGGTATCCAGTGAAAGGAAAAGAGGGAACAGCTACAAACTGAAATACATGAAATTCCACTTGAATGTGAGAATTATTTTTTATTTTTTTTTACTATGCAGGTGTTAAATACTGGAACAGGTTGCCCAGGGAGGTTGTGGACTCTCTGTCTTTGGAGATGCTCAAAACTTGGCACAGCCCTGAGCCAACCTGCTCTAATTGACCCTGTTCTGAGTGGGAAGACTGGACCTCCAGAAATCCCTTCCAACATTCTCCTGTGAATCCATGGCATCCGTTCTGGGTGCTTCAGAGTTGGTTGGTTGTTTGTTTTGTGGTTTTTTTTTAATCTTCACTATTCAGTAGTGTATAAGTGCATAGCACTTCACACATTTCTGAACTATGACCCTACCACAAGGAGCTGGACTTGTGAAATGTTCCTTCATGTCTCAGTCATTTGAACAGATGATGAGAGAGAAGCATGTAACAGTATCTCAGCATCTGCCCCTGAGCCCATCTTCAGTGTATTCCTCTTTTGCCAATATTCTATGTAACAGCTTGACCTGGTTGGGTGCAAGTGGACATCACCGCTGTGTCTAACAGGTACCTAGACCAGCTAGGTCTGGACAGGGCGTAGGTGCTAGTCCCCTCTGAGGTTTGTATACAACCCCAACTTACATCCTCAGCAATCTCCTTTCTGTGGAGTACTGCAACAAGTTCTGCTGCTCTACACCATGAAACCGGTAATTAGCAATCCTCTAAATATTTTTGAGCAGCTGCAGGAGCACCATAGTGGGGGAAGAAATACAGATTTAGCAGTTTCTTGGTTCCTTTCAAAGAAGTCCAGTTAGCGACCTTTGAAAAAGCCCCCTTTCCCTTGCCTCCCCCCCGCCCCAAGTTTCCATAGCCTTTCAGGCAGGGCAGCATCTCCCCGTGTCCTCTTCCCCACGTGGCACAGGTAAAACCTTGCTCCTCGCACCGAGCCTCTCCCCCGTGCCAGATGCATGGCCTGCATAAACTGTTGCCTTTTGTCACATTTTCCCTGCCGCCGAGCGGGGAGGAAGCGAGGATGGTCCAGCGGTGGGGAGCCCGCGGCAGCCAGCCAGGCTGAGGCAGGCTTGCAGCAGGGTGTCGGATGCTTTCCAGGGCAGGGCCATTGCCTGGAATGCTGCGGAGCGCTCGGGCCTTGGGCAAGTTTAGACACATGTTGATGCATAATACAAGATGGAGCCTATCACTTGATATCGGCCTCTTCCAGTCAGGCACGGGGTTGGGTAAGCATGTAGGCCATGCAAAACAGGAGGTAATGTCATTACCAAATTGGAGTGATACAGAAACGTTTCTTCTACTACCCAGCTGACTGTTGCATTGTAAAGTCACACCGTGTTGTACGGATGCTGAGTAGGGGGCAAGCACCACAAATAAAACAGTATTATTTTGGAAAAAGGGGAAATTGGAAGGGAAATCTAATAGATGCAATCTACAGAAGCCACAATAACGCAACACAAAAACTATCGGATGGGAATAACTTCAGTGTTTTCTGCATTTGTTCCCTTTGTAGACTGGATCCTTCTTGAGTAGTTCAAAGCGCAGGACTGGAATCTAGGAGGTCTAGATTTTCTTCACGCATTCCCAGCTGGTTCAGTACATGGCCTGAAAACTTAATTATTTTTAAAGGGTAAGACAACCCAAAGGTGAAATGAAAAAGGAGCAACATTTAAATACAGAAAAGGTGACCTGCACGGCATTCAGAGCTCTGCCCATTTCTTTCCCAGCTGCCCAGAGGAAGCGGCGTAAGGAGTTTGGGAATTTGGTGCCCAGGGCAGGCTTCGGGCAGCCTGTTGGAGGCTTGGGGCAAACCAGGCCCTTCTCCCCGGGGGGGGCAGGAGACCCGTTGTGACCAGGGGCAAAGCGCGCAGCCGCTGCGGGCTGTGGGTGGCGGAGCAGGCCGAGCAGTCCCCAGGGCGAGGCACTGCAGTGCCCGGCAAGACATCAGCCGCGGAGACGGCCCGCGAGCGCGGTTGTTGGTGACGGGAGCGCTCAGAGGGCCGGGGGCTTTCTGGGGAGGGGAGGGGCAAGGCTGGGCGGGGGAGAGCCGTGGAGCTGGAGGGGTCAGCCCTGGGGGCGGCGGCAGCGGGGTACTGGGGGGGCGACGGCAGCTCCGGGAAAGCGCAGCGGGAGCGCGCGTAGGAGCCGCGGTCCCGGCGGGCAGCGCTGCGGGGAGGGGT
>JAVJGJ010000057.1:3914790-3966034 GCA_035590215.1 Microhierax caerulescens | reverse complement strand
GGCCCCGCCCCCCCCCCCCCCCCCCTTCAAACGCTTGTGTGAAATGGCTCGGCATCCCTGCCCGGCATCCCTGCCCGGCATCCCTGCCCGGCATCCCTGCCGCTGCTCCCCAGCGCTCCCTTCTTTAGGTTTGGGAGCCGTTCCCGCACCGATGCCTTTACCAAGGGAGAAGAGAGAGGGACCGGGAAGGAGCCCGGGGGGGTGGCCGGGCACCCTGTGGGTTTGCAGCCCCGGCTCCCCTCGGGAAACACCGCCAGTGCATTTTGCTCTTCGTCTGCCTTTCGCCCGCTCCAACGTTTATAGCTAAACAAGTTCACAGTTTACACACAGTAAAACGCCGATACTGCGCTTAATGCTGGCGCAGAAAAGGCTGTTCGCAGGGATCCTCATAAAAGCCCCTTTATTTAGTTTCGAGCATTTTCTGGTAATCAATAAAAGTTGGCTGTTATCTCCCGGCCGCATTTAGCGGGGCAGTTTATTGCTTGCCGGGCGGATTAGGGGCGAGACGGGAGTGCACCATAGAAGGAAGGGACCCCCGCGTCCCTGCATCCGAGCCCCGGGTTCATAAAATATAACCATCCATTACGTTGCCGATATCTGGAGCCAGCAAATATATACAGACTATAAATTGTCGCCGGCGGGGTGCGGGCCGGCCGCGGGAGCGGGGGCTCTCTGCCCGCCCGCATTCCTGCCCGCGCCGGGGGGGCGCCGGGGGGGTCCTCGGCCCATCCATCACCGCCGTTATGACTCTGCGATGCAGCAAATGGGTTGTGTAAAGCGGCAGCGTTTGACAAGGTGGCATGGTTATCCTGTCCAAATGATGCATAATATTAGTATTAGGGCTTAGATCATCGCATGCTTTTAAAATCATCACCGCTAACTGGGGCTAACTGGGAGGGGGGTGTCGGGGCTGGGGCTGCAGGGGGCAAAAGTTTCCATGTAGATAATGATTATAGATGGTGGGATTTATGAGGAGGGGTGCTCGCACAAATAAACACGTCTACTGTAGCCGGCGAGAGGGGCCCGATCCGGCCGGGGCCTCCCCGCCCCGCCTGGGGCGGGTTGCGGGAGCGAGGGGCGGGGGGGCGGGACACCCCGCGGCCCGGGGAAAGCCATCGGGGCTGTACCCCTCCCACCCCCCGGAGGCGTCCCCAAGGGCTTGCTTGAGGAGAAAGCAGAGAGACCCCCTCACCCCGCACCCGCCCCGCCGACCGCTAACCGGCTGCGGTGACAGACACCAGCGGGTGGAGGCTGGAAGGGGGTCTCCGGGGCTGGGGAAGGGGCTACTCGGGCCAAACCGTCCGCACCAGGATCTGCCCTTGGAAACACAGTATGGCGAGCGAAAATTTCGGGGAGACGGGCCGACTCCGTGCCGCATCCCATCCTCCTCCTTCCCGCTTTCCGAGGCTGGGGCCAGGCACGGGCTGGAGGCTCGGGAGTCCCGGCGGGGCTGGGGGTCTGTCCCGCTCCCGCACGGGTCAGAGCCCTCCGCAGCCCGGCGTGCCTCGAGCAGGGGCCAGGCGAGCCCCCCCGCCTGCAGCAGCCCGCCCGGCGAAGGGCTAAGGGAGAGAGTGCCTGAGGCGAGGGGAGAGGGGAGGGGGAAAGGGGGAGCCCCGGCTCCAGCCTTCCCGGGGGTCCCGCCGCCGCTTCCCGGCCCGGGGCACCGCGCAGCGCCCGCTCCCCGCGAGGCGCCATGGCAGGCGGCGTTTTTCCAGGGAAAACGACTTTGGGCTGCCGCTCGGGACAGCAAACGGGAAAGGAGGCGCTGGGCGCCGGGGGGGGGGGGGAGAAAGTGCCTCCGGCTTTGGCATCTGCGCTGCCGCCTCGCCCGGGGCCGGTCCCGGGGCACGGCCGGCGGAGCGGGGCAGCGGAGCCCGGGGGCAGCGGTGCGGCGAGGAGGGTAAAATCCCCGCTCGCCATGATTTATCAGCCGCCTCTGACCTCTGAATAGTTGACTTACATGGTTGGTGACACATTACCCGGGAAATGGGGCTGGCGTGATTTGTGGAGTGTGTCTGTGCACCGCCCCCCCCCCCAACCCCCTCCCCTCTTTTCTGCTGCTGGGCGCAGGAAACCTCCTGCCTCCCCGTCCCACCCAGCATCCCCGTCCCCTCCATCACCCCCATCCCCGCATGCGGGCAGGCGGCCGGGGTAACCCCACCCCGGGCCCGGCCCGGCCGACGGGGTGGTCCCGGGCAGCCCCCTCCTCTAGGCGCTGGTCATCGCAGTGGAGGGGGGGGGAACAGGCGATGGCAACGAAGGCCGGGAGAGACGGCCTGGGATCAAGCATAGCTGGAGGGGTGTGATGGCTGCAAACCTTTGATTTGGGGTTTGCCTGGAGAACAGGGGTGGAGGAGGGTGGCCTGGGTTTTTTAAGGCAAGCAGAAATTTGATTATAGCGTACGGCAGAGGTCTGTGATTTGCGGTGAGCGGATTTCATTAACTACGGCCGTTTGAGTCTCGGAAAACCCGGTCAGGCCCGCGGGCCGGGGACGAAGCTGACCCCGAGGGCGGGTGGCGAAAGGGGCTCGGCCGCGGCGCCGGTTCTCTGGGCCGGGGAGAGCCGCGACGGCTGCGGGGCTGGCACGGCCGCGGGCACTGCCCTGCGGGTCCCTCGCCTTGGCCCCCCGCAGCCCCCAGGGCATAGCCCGGGGGAAGGGAGGGCGGGGGGCGGCGGCTTTTCCCCCGGCCCCTGCGCTGGCTTTCTGCAGGGGGGCCGTGGGGCGCAGGGCGCCTTTCGCCCCACCTCCACCCGTGTCACCTGCTGCAGCCGTCACCGAGGCGAGAGGAGAGTGGGTTGGCTTGCCCTACCTCTGGGTTGAGTCACGGCGGTCCCATTTTTGATGATGATGATGGTGGTGAAGGAGGTAGCAGCGGGCGGGGGGTGTCCGGAGCGGCAGCGCAACCTGCCCCTTCGGGGGCTTTCAGGTTGCCCACCGGCGCAGGAGTAGTATCGGGTCTAATTGCCGTCAACGAATGTCACCGGCAGAAGGAAAAACAAAAGCTGCCTCCAAAGATCCCGGAGCAGAATTTGGCAAGGCTCCTAAAGACACCAATTAGCAAAGGCTAAACCCATTAATGAAGTGGCGGCTCTCTGGTTTCAGCCAGGTGGTGCAGATCAGAGCGCCTGTATCTGCAGCAGAGCTCCGCTTCCCTCCAGCCAGGACCTCACAGCAAACCTCCACATCAATAATACGCTTAATGGATCTCATTAGGGCTGGGGCCGCTAGTCCCGGCCTGGGAGCAGGGGGGCTGAGGGGAGCAGGGGGGCAGCGCTCCCCCCGCCAAGCCGTGCCCGTGGCGGAGCGCCGCGGAGGTACGACGGAACCCGTGCCGAAGCGGGGGCTCCGCTGGTGCCTCCGTGCCTACACCGGCCCTGTGGCTGGGGTCAGCCCGCCGGGCAGCGAGGAGCAGAGGCGACCGCAGCGGGGGATGGCGCGGGAGTGCTTCTCTGCTTGGAGGCAGGTTGGGTCGCTGAAGCGATGCCCGAAGTCACGGGCTGGCAGCACTGGAGAGTTGCTTCTGTTCAGCAACTTGGGGCCTGGAGAAGCGTGTACGGCAGGAGATAGAGCTGCTGCTGCGCCTTGGCAGCGCGGGCCCGGGGGTGTACCCGGGGGTGTACCCGGGGTGCTACCGAGCGTACTCCGCAGAGGGCAAAGCTTTTGCATTAGCTGTTGGGTTTCGGTCATGGCACGTTTTAGAGACGCTGTGAAACGAGCTTGTTTGCTTATTTACAAGACTTGTCACGGTTGTAAGTGAACTGCTTTATGCCAAGGGCTGAACTCTTTGACTTGCAGGGTCTATGAAAGCATAAATGGCTTGATGGCCGGGGTTTGGTCTGGGGAGGCAGACATAGCGGTTCGGTGACTGAAGCAGTGGGGTTTTTTGGCGCTGGGTTTGTCAATAACGAACTGCCCACAAGATCTTTGCAGCTGTTAAGAACTCAAGTCACACTGGCTGGAAGAGCAAGTTAAGATGTTGTGGAGTATATTCTGTGATATCATGATTGCCCGTGAGCCCATCACCAGGGCATCCTAATTTTGAGGAGAGGAGTTGTGGAGAAGAGAGCTTCAGCAGTGCTTTCCCATCTTTGAAGAGCTTTGTTCTGACCGTGCTTGGCTCTCTTCCTCCACTGGGGTTTGGCCATATAGCTGGATGCAACTATGGGACCAGTGCTGGCTTTGGATCGTTTCACTTGTTAATTTTGAAAAACGAATATGACTGTCTTACAGAAAGCCTCCTCCCTTAAGAATGCTCCCTATGAGCTGACATTTTGGAAAGAACCCAGCCTGTGTCAGAACCACCCAGGCAAGTACGTCCTAACTGTCCATGGTCATTGGCCAGTGGCTCCTTTTGGCTGTTTGCTGGCCTTCTGCTTTTGGTTACTAGTGGCAGTGTTCTTGGTGGCCCTTACCTTATGGATATATGCACCTAGGCAGGGCTTACTATTACCATGAGGCCAGGATAAGGTACTAGGAAAATGCTAAGATGACTGCAGTTGTCCTAGCAAAGCTGCATGCCTGTTTTGTTGTGGTAGCCTGCCTGCCTTCCACCCTTGCTTCTGACAACTAAAGCAAAGAACGGTATATAGAAATGGGGCTTTGCTGCTATCGGCTGTGCTGTGTCGGGACTTGAGAGGCAGAGAACTGTGATGTCCAGTTCTGCTGGTGGGAAACAGTAAGTGCTGTGCTCCTCTGTGTCTGGTACCATCGCTGGGGAATTTGGTGGAAGGAGAAAATGAACCCTCGTGAAAACTATCTTATGACTTCTTCTAATTTCTCATTAGCCTTTACTTTAGAACTATCTGATCTCTGTCAAATTGAAAAACAGTGGTTATTTCCTCAGGGGTCAACACCCTTGCCCTTTCTCCTTGCAAGGTCAGAACCGCTTGGCTTTGTACAGGGTTGAGCAGGAGGAGGAGGGTAGGGGGAGTCTCCATACTGTGTAGTTGCGCTGTATTGTGTCGCACTGGGGATTTGATCAGGGTCCGTCGGCTTCTTTTGCATTTTAAATCCAAATAGAAAATGCAGGAAGACATGCAGTATCCTAAAGAAGCGGGGGTGCAGTTTTGTTAGAGAAACCCTTTGCAGTTTATAGCCTTTAATGCTGCCTCAGTATCCAAGTGCTATGGCTAAAAGTAAACTTGAAAAATAAGGTACCTATCCAAGCAGGCAGTACCTGAAGAGTCTTGCAAGAGTCTTTGTCCCATTCGTGTTTTTCAGTAAGGCTGTGGGGCTTTAAATGTTGGCTTTCCCAGTGGCTCTAGTATCACGAGGGTGAGGCCATGATACCTTCTGCCGTGTTGCACGGCTCTGGGGTTAAGAGGACCACTTGGAGGTCTAGCAGCACAGCAGGGATGTATGAGCGAGGCAGCACAAGCTCTCACTGGTCTGACAAGGTTGCAGCTGAGTATAATTTGCATGATAGACTTGGATGTTGGTTGTGCTTCAAAAATTTAGTGCAGATGTGGTTCTTGGAGTGGGCAGAGGAGATCCTTCAGGGAGGTGCTTCACTGATGGGTCCCACGCACAGAACTTCCCAACTTCCAGCTGTGTAACGGCGGGGCAGGAGGCAGGGGCTTGCTGTTCAGGAACATCACTTGTCTGGGTGGTGGTTTTGGCCAGGTGTTTCTGTTGTCAATTGAAACAGCCTCATTACGTTTTCAGATGTGTGTTGTTGCATGTTCTGATTAAACATGCAGGTGGATTGCTTCAATAAACCAAGTGACTTTTCTTCTGGAAATATCCATGTCGTGGACTAATGGTTTTCAGCCTGGGGCTGGAAATTCCCGAGAGTCTATGAAATCTTTCTAAGAAACCTCTGAGAAGCAAAAGCAAAGAGAGCCTATTGCTATAGAGTTCAAATTTGCTGACTACTAAACATTTTTGGGGGATGAGGGGCTTGGCTTGCCAATCAAGAACCACCTCTGTAGAGTAAAAGCCTTGGCTTAAAAATATATATCTATATGGTCAAAATTAACCTTATTTAATGTTATGCAAAAATAAATAGAGAGATTTTGGAAAAGCCTTATTTCCCAAAGCTTGTTGGCCGTTAAAACTGCAAGCCTTGGCTCTGCAAGTAGATTAGCACGGTTGAACTTCTGTGCTTACAGATCAAATTGCTGGACTGGGGCCTGGTCAGGAAATTCAAAAGCAAAAGGTTCCTGTGGCATTGCTCACAGATCTCACTATATATGCAGTTGAACATAGCAAGTTATGTAACTTCTCGTTTTTCTGAAGTGAATAATGGGAATATGCTGCAGCCGTACGGTGCAGGCGAGTTAATGCTGGAGTTGGAAGGCTTCCTCACTGCTTAGCCATCTCTTAATTATTTTTACTCTTGAACCCTAATGCTATCCCATAGCTTTAGCGCTTGGGGTTCTGCATGTTTAATTTGTAAAGCTCTTCATTTCACTAAAGGAAGGAAAAAAAGATTTCTCAGCGTGATAGCTTGTGGGCATCCGTTACCCTATAGACAGCTGGTGCTGTTTAACAAGCGAGGCTGGCAGCGTACAGAGCCGAATGTGCGCACATCCTCACGGACACTTGTGGCTGCTTGTGCTCCAGATGGCACTTCCAAATATGTGTAACTCCATGAACTGACTGGTAAATCAACTCTAATTGATTGCAAGTTTTAAATGGAGTAAGACTGAAACTGTACAGACGAGGATTTCAAAGCTGAGCTGCTTTGGAGTTATTTGCCTCAGCTTCACAGGGGAAGATCCATCGGGAAAGCACGGGATGTAAAAGAGTGCTCGTTTGTGTTTGCCCTCTTTGATTTAAAGATGTAACTTGGTCTTCTAAATTTCCCTTGGGCCGGGAGCCAAACTGTGCTCCCTTGAAGACGATCACAAAGCGAACTTCATTGGAAATGGGATTGGGCTCCCAGCATGGAAAATAGCAATTCAAAGGAACTCTTCGTGGAGATTTATGAGCATATGAAAAGAGGGAGTTACAGCGAGTTGTTTAGCTGCGTAGAAACTGTGATTACAGTGATCTCAGCGGTGTTCAGGGGTAACTGAATTTCACTGCTGTCATTCAGGATGCAGCCATCCTTGCCTGCATAGGATCCCAAAATTTTCTTTGTGGCGTCCTTAGCTTTGTTTTCCATCTAGTACTGGGCATCCTTCTGTCAGTGGTGAGTAAGGGAAAGGCAAAGTGAGAGTGCTGGCTGTACTGGGAGCAAACTGCTGGGTGTGCAGTTACACAGTTGTCATGTTTGGAGCAGAGAGGGCATTCCCATCTCCCCTCTAGCTGTTCGCTGGCGTGGCGATTCACCCTGGTGATGGTTTCGCTGTTTGGGGCTGTGCTGTGAACTAGGTCACGGAAAGGATCCAAGACAAAAGCGTGGCGAGGGGGAGAGAAGGGATTTTTTTTGTTTTGTTTTCCAGCGGGGCTGTTTGCTTGCTGAGGATTGTGTTGACACAACCAAGAGTGGTGAACCGTGGTGTGGAGGTGGAAGCTACTTACACCAGCTTTCTTGTCAACGCTGAAACACAGTGCAACTGTACCCTCAGGCCAAAGGAGCTTTCTTTCACAGAGGGCTAGGAGCTTTGCAAACAGACCATGCCTTCAGTGGAGTCTTGCGAGATGTAATGATCTTTTGTGAAGCCATTTCAATTGGCTAAATTTGGCTCTCAATTCAGACCTGTTTGTGGAGGGATGAGGCTCTTGAATGATGGGGCGGCTTTTTGACGCAGCACAGTTGTCCCTGCCCAGAGGGGTCGGGTAAGAATCGTCATTCATAGTGATTTAGTCAGGGAGATGTTTAAAGGCTGCGCTTAGTTTGGATATAGTTGTGTTACGAAGGAGATACATACGTGGCTTGTGTTCTTTAGCTTTTTCTCGGGCGCTAGTGGTGGGCACTGTTGAGGTGGTGGCTAATTGGGAGTTGACATCTCTCTGTGCCATTGAAAGAGCTCCAACCTGGAGGTGTAGCTTAGCATGTTAGTTGTCTCTTGGTGCCCTCCCTACCTCTTTCCCAGTAGTTCCAGAATCTTTTCTGGCATAAGGCTGGTCCCCTTCTTTCTGTAAAATAGACCAGAAGGTAGGTAACCAGCTTGGCTTGGCTATGAGGAGCATGTGTTTGGACTGTGCTCCTCCATCCCTGGTATCTTCGTCTCGTCCTGCTCGGACTGGGAGTGGTGTCTAGCTAGCAGCCCAGACTGTCCTTTGTTAGCCCAATCTAGGAAGCCTTGTTGATGATTAGCCTCAGTTGTGCACCCGGCAGAGCCAGTGGTCTTGTCCTTTTGCCAGCTGAAGCGGGGCAGATATATTTTATTCCCAGCAGCCCTGTGACTGCCTTGGCAGGAAGATCTATGTGGTCACTGGTGTGCCCTGCAGCAGGGGCAAGGAGGCAGCGCAGAGCCCCGGAGCTTGTCGTACGGCTTCTGACAGCAATCCAGGAGACTTAACGTTTTTTGGTGGCCACCTTGTTGACTTTTCGCAGAGCTGTTTCAAAACCGTTGCTGTTGTTTACACAGAAAACCAAAGTTGGCATGATCCAGCCTGCCCTGCCGTTGCTGTGTCAGTCTTCCCGTGAGTCTGCTTTCTCTGCCTGGTGCCCGGCACTGCCTTGCTTTACAGACTGTCAAATGGGTGCTGCTCCGTCATGGTTCGTGTCTAGGCAGCCTGTGCATTTCCACAGCAGATCCTACCTGCTGGAATATTCTCTGATGTCTCCAGAGCAGTGTGATGCTTTGCTTCTGGGGCTTGAGGGGTCAGAAGAGGAGCTCTGTTCCCAGCCCTGTCTCAGCTCTGATTCTTCTGTCTGGAAGTTGGGGGGAAATTCTTTTATGTTGTTAGAGGAAAAGGCTGGGAGTTGGTACTTTCTTAGAAGCCTAGGAAAAATGCATAACCCTTACTGGTGTATGCCAGCAGCTCTCCTTGCTTTTCCTGTTCCTGTAACTTATTTGTGAAGATAGTGAGTTGTTCTCAAAGGGACTCCAGTAACATCACAGTCAGTGGTTTAAGGCTGTAATACTTGTCATCACCTTTTGTACAACTGAGGGTGTTTCTGGTTTGTAATGCCTAATGATTGCAAGGTCCTCTGTAGCCATCTCCTCTGTTGGTATCCTAGTGCATTTTGAAGGTAGAGGGGTGGTGGCCTCACCCCCATTTATCGGAGAAGGTCAGGCACAGAGGACGGGATTTTTCCATGGTTGCCTAGCAGGACAGTAGCATGACAGAGGTAAAAATCAGCTTTAATGAATCCCAGCCTATTGCTGGAGCCATAAGCTACAGGCTGTGTGCAAGTCTAGGGAGTTAACGAGTGTTAACATCATGTGTCCCAGGCTGCGGGATTTTTATTCCTGTTACAGTAATGATGCCATTTTCCAAACCGTGCCGTGCCTTGGCTTTGTGTTTCACTGTGTTTAAATCCATCTTCATTCCTCCCCTCTCAGAACTGGAGCTTGTGTTCCCATCCTTATTTGTCCTTCCTAGATTCTCAGCTGCTTTTTAGGAGCTTTCTCGAGGCATGATACACACTTAGAGCTTGGGAATTCCTGTACACAAAAGGTGTCCCCCCACACCTTCTCTCCAAGAGCCCTGGCAAGCCCAAGTGCTGTGCAAATACCTGCAGCTCCTGATGCAGCAGGAACACTTCTTTATTTCATCGCAGATTGCACCGCCAGCCAAGGAACCCTGTGGGGAAGAGGCTTCATTCTTTGGCACAGCTCGCGTGTGGTAGAGCTCCCTGCTCTGTTACAAGCTTTTCTGGAGGTGTTAGCAGAGGAATCTTATGGCTGGAAAGAATAGTTGGCCAAGTCTAAAGCCCAATTTCTGTTGTTGTCCCTCTGTGTTTGGGGAGGGAGAGGGCTGAAAGCAGTGGTTGACTGTTTTATTGCTAACAGCTTTGAAAAACTGCTGTGAGCAGAAAATAACGGAGGGACTTAATTTGATTTTGGAGTGGGCTTTCACCCACTCTGAAAGTACAGCATGGCTGTAGTCCTGTGTTGGCTGGAGGCAGCAGTTGTCTGGGCAGGAGGTATGTGTGAGCGCTCCTGCGTGCCAAGCGCTGGGCTGTGCCAAGGTCTGTAGCTGCGACCGCTCCGTCTGCACCTCTTCACCGTTCGCATGTGTTCCCCCAAACCGGTGACTGTGCTCCCCTCCGTCCCGTTTCTCATGTCGCCTAACTCAGGATGTGGGTTTGGAAGGTGGGGGTGGTGTCTCCCCTTCCCCACAACGTTAAGGGTTTTGACGTGTCACTGTTGGGAATTGTTCTGATGTTGCCCTGCTCCTGTTCCAAAACACGTGACCCTCTTCTGCCCTTTACGGATGGGACTTAAGCTTCTGTTCCAAATGGAAGTACGCCGTAAGAAACGTTGGCCCATATAAGCTAGATGTGATTCTAATCAACTCTCCCCAGTGTTATTAGTATGTGTATATATATAGAGACAATTTTTAATAAAATTCAATTCTTCAAGGCCCAAATTAGCTTCTGGAGGCAAAGGTTACAAAGGAAGGGAGGTGCTCACAGCACCGTTGCAAGCATTAGCTGCTATACAATCAAAATGGGCACACCTTGCAGTTGTGAAAACAAAGCAGGTTCAGACATGGTGGTCTGATCCTCTCCTGCATTTCTCCTAAGAAAGTCACCCTTACCCCCCACACCCCTTCCCCCTATCTATGGCTGTAATGCTGCCACTCTGCATCCTGGGGTATTTGGGCTGTGTGTTACACGGGTGAAGAGATGGGGGTGTGCAGGTCGAGGCCAGCACGGGAATTCACCCCTAAAAAGAGTATCTAGACTGTTGAGCCTTCTCCAAGTCGCTGTCTTTTCCAGGTGACTTGCGCTGTGTCTTCCATATTTTTAGATGAATGTGCTGGACTTTGCTAAACAGAGAAAAGTTATCAGTTTATGTAAACTCTACAAATGCATGTATTTCACTAGACCAGAGAGGGAGATACCAGCCAGGACAAGCTTGCAAATTGGGCACAGTGTGATGTGGGTGGTGGCATGTGGCCAGGGTGAGGGAATTGCTGCAGTAGGAATGATGTCTTGCTTTGATTAGAGTGCGCTTCCATGCCTGTTTCTCTTTCTTTAGGTCGATCGTGAGGAGCTGAGCACCCTCCCTTCCCTCCCCGCTGATCCGATTCCTTTTAAGTGAAGCTCACTGGCTTTCTGAGGACCAGACCTCACTGATGACTGGGAAGCAGAAAGTACCCAGGAAAGCACTTTTACCACGGACTCCACCTCAGGAGCACCAGGAACTTGTCTTCTGAGTAAAATCTGTGTTCCTTCTGTGCAGACCCAATGTCTGCTGCAATGGATACAGAATCAACATATTCGGGATACTCCCACTACTCAGGTCACTCCAAAAAAGCCCACAGACAAGGGTAAGGAAATGTTTATTTTTTTAGTTACTTACTGCTCTAAGCTAGGACATGTCCCATGGAAAAAAACCTGTAAGCCAGAATGAAATCCGTGGGGCCACAGCTCTGGAGGAGATATACGTGGGAGTCCTTATGAGGAACCCAATCAGGAGACTGGAAACAATGATGCAGCCAACTTAATGATACTCAACCTGTTGGATGCACGCTGGGGTCATGAATGGCCAGAAAGATTGAGATAATACCAGCAGAAGGAACAGATGACTTAACTCCACTCTTAAAGTGCAAGGGCTGAGTAGAAGCTCAGGGGAGGACATGTGTCAGACTGCCTAAACTGATAATTGTCAGTTGTTTTCTCTTTCTTTATTGCATAATAATAGTTTCCTATCTCTTCCCAACATCCCCCTGGCTACTCTGTTGATGGTGTGTCAGGGTTTTTTTTAATAGAATTTGAGTGATGCTTGAGTCCACAAGTCCTTTATCAGTATTTATTGGATTAGAAGTCAGTCTTTTCAGAGCTTTTTGGTCCTGTCTGTTGTAGTTCAGCAGCCTCAAGAAACATCTTGCTGTGAAACTTCTGATTACTTGGAAACATGACCCTTTTTCTTTTCCTGCATCACCATTAGTTTTACATGCAAAATGTGTGCCACTTACAGTCTTTGCAACTTAGAACTGAGCTGGTCCAAAATAACTTTGCATTTCAGAAGCAATTATCCTGTGTGGCTGGAAAAAGTATTCTTCCATGAAATGAAGTCTCTTTGCTTGCAGTCCAGTTATTGAATAAATCATCTTGTTTGCCTTTCCTCCCTTCTTTAACACCCCCACCCCCAATATGGATCGCTCTTTGAAGCTTAGAATGCCATGTGGAAATGCCTTCAAAGTTCCCAAAACAGCATAAAAATTCTAGAGCCTCTTACTGTGAACAGGCTGTGAAACCTTGGGGTTTTGGTAATTCCAAGAGGGATACATACAATGGAGAGAGCAGAGCTGGGGCACTGGATGCTCCTGAGCTTTAAGATGGTGCCTGAGTGTAGTGAGGGTCTCTGGTGCAAAGGCTGCTTTCCTGCCCGGGGAGGAAAGTACTGTTGAGCAGATTAGTGGGGATTGTCTCAAAATGAGTTATTGTCAGATGAGAAACTGTGAGATCTACAGGGGTACTCTGGAAGTAATCACTAGCCTGGTACCCTTGATGTTCTTGCTTTCTTGGTACGGGTTAATTGGGGGTTATTGACTAGTGGAAATAAACTTCACCAATTGCTGTACGGTGTTAAGGTCCTAGTTGACAAGACTTTACATTGCAGGAACTGAAGCTGTCTTGGTTAATTCCTTGTGTTAACCCTACGTGTCCCTGTGAGACACTTTGTTGCAGGTGGAGAGCTGTGTAGCCCAGTTAACCCCAAGTGGAGTTGCCAGTTGTTTGGAGGATGCAAGCTTCCCTTCCAAGCACAGCACTGTCAGAAGCTGTTTTAAAGGAAGACAAGGCAGTGGGGATGTACCCCTGTCTCCTTTGCTCCCCTCTCCAGTCACTGAGAAGATAGACTATACCAGCCACCAGGCTGCAGGCTGCTCTGGTCGAGGACCCTTTCTACCTCTTCCAAAGCCTGTTTTGTCACAGATTCAGTACTGATGAAGAGATGGGCAAGCACGATGCTGACCCGATGCTTAGGACACCTGCTGCAGGTAGAGGTGTAGCAGATTCCAGGCTCTGTCGTGGAAACTATCTGGTAACGTTGTTCTCTTGTTTTCTTTGGAAAAGGAGTCGGGACAGGCACAAATCGCCACGAAGCAAGGACGGCAGTCGGTCTGAGAAGTCCGTCACTATCCAGACACCTCCTGCAGAGCCGCTGCTTGGGAACGACGCCTCTCGGGCGGAGGAGGGCCAGGTAAGGGGGCAGTGAAATTAAACGTGCAGTGTGGATTCTGAGACAGAGCATATGACTTACCAGCATATGAGTAGGAAAAAAATGATGCTCACTTGTAAAGAAGCATGACTTACAGGTACCCTTGATTCACGCCTAAAGCCAAGGCTTCCATCAGTTTTGTCTTTTTCTGAGAGCATTAGTTTTGACAGCAGCAGTGCTGATGTGACTACTCCTGGGGCACTAATTTGCCTCTGTCTCCAGAACGTCATCTGCCAAGCTCTGTAGAAACATCTGTTTCCATCATCTCACTGTGCATTATGCAGGTCCTTTCACCTGTACGTGGGCTTTTGGTTTTTAAGCAGGCTTTGCTCTAGGTAATAGTGTGAAACGCATTAGGACCAGGATCCCAGTAGGAAAAGGAGATGAGAAATGTAAAACTAATGTGAAATAGCTGGGCAGGCAGGTGAACTCAGTGATGAAAACCATTACATTAACACCGGGTTAGATAAAGAATGGAAGAATGCTGGGTTTAGATTGTACCTAGGATGGATCCAGTACTCTCTCTGCTCTAGCAGCTGATGTGAAGGTGCATATTCATTTTCAAAGAATGGCTGACGCTGCAAGACATGGAATGCAGGATGTTTCAGTGCCTCCTGGGCTGGATTTGGGGTGTGTTAATCCTTGGCTGTGGGGCTTCAGTTTCCACCCAAACTGTGTATGATATGGTAGTACTTGTGGCAGTACTCATGTAGCTACAAGTGGGCTGGCTTCATGTGCTGCCACTTGGTATTTTGGAATCAGATGCTGCTTTTCATGGATCCCAGCTATTATTTGAAATAGATCTAAGATGTCGATGAATTCTTAAGCCCTTGTTTTCATGCAGACCTCCTCAGCGTGAATTAAAGCCAAAGCAAAATAAGTTGATGCGTGAGCAAGACCTTTCTCCTAGGGAGCAGGGTGCCCTGGGTTGGATTCAGCAGCTTTTGTACCACTAGAGGCACACTCATATTTCTGTGTAACTGCACGGTTTTTTGTTTGTGCCACTTAATGTGGGAGGAATTGTTATAAGGGTAGAGACTGAGAGTAGGGTTGCCTGCTGTCTTCTGGGTTGTAGCATTAAGCTGCTCAGGTGTTTCTGTCCCTTCTCTTCTGCACAGTTTCTCTCTTCCTCAAATGGAGGAAACTATGCATAAACATAAAATAGTTGAAATGCTTAGATGCTTTACTGAAGAGACACTGAAAAAGAGAAAAATGGGATAGGATTATGCTGCTTTTCTTGACATGCTACAATGCAGATATCTCTTCTGGGGCGTCTGTTTTTGTGAAAAGTGACTCAAAACCCCCTCATATTAATTCAGGATGCTGACTGTTTGTGGTTGGTCTGTCTCACAACCCTACTGCTCTAGGCATAGGAGGTATTCATGTCTTGGAGTGCATTAGAAGTTATATCCCTAGAGTTGTTCAAAGTAGTCATCCTGCCTGTCTACTCCTTTCCCAAAGATTCTTGAAGACTCTTTCCTGTAACTTCTAAAGAAGTGAATAAAGGAATAAAATGATGCCTGTTCCTTTAAAATGAAATGCTTTGATCAGCATGTGTAGCTGCAGAAGTCTGGGGGAAGGTGTAAATCCTTTTAATGGCACGGGCTGCAGTGAGATACTCTCGGGAGGGTAGGAAGAAGAGCAAAACGTGTGCTTCTGAATGAGAGTTGCAGCTGCAAAGGAGTTGGGTGCCAAGCAACGAAGCGCATGCATTGCCGCCGTTCGTTCGGTGTGTGTTTGCGGGAAGCCTCAGGAGTCTCCATGCGCATGAGTCACTCCAGCAGCAGCTGTGAGTCAGATCCATACATGTCAGTGTAACTCGTTAGCCATGCCAGCTCCAGGAAGGAGCATTTGGAGGCATCGTGGGATGGGAGAGCTAGCTTGCAGAAGTCCTCTGATATTAGCTAGGGAAGAAATAAGACTTTCAGAAAACATAACGTAGCCTGAAGCTTGACTATACGGTGACTGTATTTCAGGTAAGCTTTGTCGTGGCTGAGTGGCTTCTGACAATGTCCTGGACCAGGGCTACTTGGCAGTCTTAAGATCCTCTAAATTTAAAGCCCCATACCTGAAAATAGCCTGTGTGACCACCTGTGATTTATTGGCTTAACTAAATTTTTACTAGAATGTCAGGTATTGAGGGCAGGGCTTCTGGAGAGAAGAATAAAGAAAACAAAGTGGAGGAATTTGCTGGAAGTGTGGTTGCTTCTGTTACAGATGGAAAAATAATGTGTGAACATGTTTTTGATTGTGTAACAACAATAACTGGCTTGAAACAGTCAAATGAGAATTTCCCTTCCAGGTGCTTCTGTGGTGCACTGGCGCTGCCGAATTTGTAGGCTGGAAGAGTGCTAGTGCTTGCCCTGCACGTGGGAACTGATGATTACTGCAGTTTCCAGGAGTTATGTGATATTACTTGTTAATGTGCTGGAAGAGGAACCTCTGGGGTACAGTGAGTGGCATAGCAAGCTGAGCTACCCGCTCTACAGTTACAGGGGTTTAACACCTAATGTTTCCAGTCACTGGTTTGAACAAGTTGCTGTTGTTTCCAAACTTCTGCTAATTTTCAGGGTTGACTATCCAATATATTGAAGGTGTGCGTGTTGCTACATTTTTTTCTGGGACTTCTGTCTGTTGTAGCAGTCTTTTTCTGAGCAATAAAAATAGAAGACCTGGAAGGAATAATCTGATTGTTTCAATATTATTTTTATCTCTTCCTCCCTCAGGATGACAACTGGGGTGAGACCACGACAGCAATCACAGGCACCTCTGAGCACAGTATTTCCCAGGAGGACATTGCCCGGATCACTAAGGATCTGGAGGACAGCGTTGGGTTGGACTGCAGACGTTATCTGGGCTTAACAGTGGCAGCTGTTCTCGGACTCCTTGTCTTCCTTACCCCCATTGCCTTCATTCTGTTACCCCAGATCCTGTGGCGGGATGATCTGGAGCCATGTGGTACTGTCTGTGAGGGACTGTTCATCTCTGTGGCGTTTAAACTCCTCATTCTTCTGATTGGGACCTGGGCTCTGTTTTTCCGCCAGCCCAAGGCAGACATACCAAGGGTGTTTGTGTTTCGGGCCCTTCTGTTGGTCCTTATATTCCTGTTTGTGTTTTCCTACTGGCTCTTTTACGGCGTGCGCATCTTGGACTCGAAGGACACCAACTACCAAGGAATAGTGCAGTATGCGGTGTCTCTGGTGGATGCTCTGCTCTTCATTCACTACCTGGCCATTGTGCTGCTGGAGCTACGGCAGCTGCAGCCCATGTTCACTGTCAAGGTAGTTCGGTCAACGGATGGGGAGTCGCGATACTACAGCTTGGGGCATTTGAGGTAGGTCCAAGCCCTTGAAGACCAGCAGCGTAGAGAAGTGTGGCTATGCTGTGCCACAAGCAGTCAACTGCTTTTGTACATGTGACGTTGCTGGTTTCCGATTCTTCCCCCAGGGCTGTCCTAGAGTCTCTCCAAAGTTACCAAACTGAACCTCTCATCTCCTCCGTGGGTGCGGGAGAGGTTGGCCCTGCTTCAGAGGGTCCGGTGCGTTTCTGTAAGTGAAAAGAGCTGATGGCACAGTTTTCAGTTGGTCGTTGGGCTAAGCCTGGTGAGGTCTTTAAAATCTTTTTCTGGGCTTCTTGCCCTGTCTCCTTACTGGAGGAGAGGGGAGAGGCTTCCTTGTGTAGCCAGGTCTGGCTTGTGCTCTTTGGCTGTGCGGGCCAGGTGCCACGTTGAGAGCAGCCCTTTGGGCCACGCAGAGCACTGCTCCTTGGAGCCACCTCGCAGTAGGCTAGTCCGTGTGGCAGGGGCTGAGGGAAGGAGCAAGTGCCCGGTGCGAGAAAGCATTCAGCAACCTAATTTGCTATTGAAAATGTCTGTTTGCCCTCGTTGCCCTGTGCAGCCAAGAGTTGTGCGTGGAACGTGGATGAGGACATTCCTTGGGTCGCAGTGAGCAGCGTCATTTGGAGCCTGCGTGCGCCTTTTGCAGCCGGTGGAAATGCTCGTTCAGGTGTTGGTGCTCTGAAGCCTGCTGCTGAGACAGGCTGGGGCTGACCCAGGCATACACTGGGATCTGAAGGCTGCTTCCAATGACAGGGAACTCTTCCTTTGTTTCCAAGATCAGCGTTTTTCTACAGTTTTGTGTTGGCTTGAGGGAAATAGCATTTAGTCCTCCTGAAGCGGTTGCCTTGATGCAGCTAAAATCTCCCAGCACTTCAGGCATTTAGGAATAATATTTTTAATGAGTACTGGGGCACATGTAGGTGCTTTTGTTTGGGGTTTTTTTTTTTGGTAGTGCTATGCTGCCTCTAGTTTGGTTTTGTAGCATGATGTGCTTTTTTTTGCCATAGGTATAGGTCAGTTTGCTGGGTCAGATGTATCTGGGAGTGTTTGGGAGCAGTGTGATATCCATAGGTATGACACGTGCCTGCCTGCTTCCACCTTCCTGCTGGGGTTAATGCTTTCCTCAGCAAAGGTACAAGAAGAGGCAGGTGTCTCAGTCTCCTTAGTATGTGTCCTGTGAAGCTCTCTAGAAATCTCTTAGTTCCTGTGCCCTGTGAAGCTGGTAGCTGAGCTCTGAAGATGATTCCCCAGACCATATGTGCACTTAAACATCTGTTCTGCTTATCCTGTCCAGACCCCTGTGGCATGCATATCTATTGCAGATGGAGAGATTAGTGTCTGCTGGTTTAAGTGGATGTAGGAACAGTCTCCTGCAGCCATTAGCTTAGCAATGGAATTGCTTTGAAGCAGATTTAGTGGGTGAAGCTCAAGTCTGGGAGTTGATTCCTGGATGTTGTTTCTGGTCTAATGCAAGAACTCATGGCCTTTTGGGTGAACTAGGTCTGGACTCTGCTGTATTTTCCTTCTCTGTAAAATGTGAAGGAGAGCCCCTCTTCTGTAGTGGGAGGTTTTCCCATTGACCTAGTGCAGGGTCACCTTCAGGGTTTAAAGAAAAATAATGAACTAATCTCTGTTGGTTTCCTTGTGAAACCAATTTATTTATTTATTTTAACTTAGAGATTCTTCTGTGGTGACAGATCCAGCATAGCCTTTAAGACTAGGGAGATGGAAAGATGACTACCAAAGAGTTCCCCTGTGCCACAGCTTTGTGCCTTGAGGTGTGCCGGTGTGGTTCTCTCGTAAGTGAATTCTGCACAGAAAGTTCAGCACATATATGTATATACACATGCTGTGCAGGTTTGGTTTGAGAGGGTTTGCTGACTGCTTGGTGGTAGTTCATAGGTTTGTGTTTGGGGGAATTAAGATCCTATACCTGCCAAAGTCTGCATGCCTGGCTTAACCATGGACTAATCTTGCCAGTGAAGGCAAAGAATTTGCTCTAAAATCAAAGCCTAAATATTTAATAGCATTTGTTAGAAACAGTGTTCTCTCCAGTTCTCCTTCTGCAGCAGGGTTTTGAAATGCCTTGGGTGATGCGAGGGCAGCAGAAAGTTGTAAAACCAGGGTGAAATCTGAGATATATGAAAATTAGTAACTTCTTGTTTGTTGGCAAGCTGATTGCAATTTTTTTGGGCATATTGAATCCAAACCATGTGGCATGTAGATGCTTCAGTGTCTTGTGTTACAGGAGAGTCTTGTCAAACGTGTCTAATGATGGTAAACTAGTGTTGCTTTTTCCTTAGTTTCTGGCAGATTAGTATAATGTGTGTTTTGAAGCCTGTGTGTCTTTCCATCTTTACTAATGTAAAGGTAAAACTGTGCAGGTTTGGTTAGTGGCCAAGTGTCTCCCATCTAAGGGACTGTTCATTCTCTCCCCCTCACTTGCTGCGAGCAACAGGGAGAGTTACTGGCGCATAAATGGTGAGAGCTGCTGGTCTTGATCCAGAGTGTTGTTCCAATGTGGCGAACACTGTGGGAAGTGAGTGCAGGTGGCATCTCCTTCAACTTCTGAGGGCTTAGGATTGTGAGGTATTGATGCAAAACATAAGAAATTTGGGACCTTTTGAACATCTTTGCAGCATAAATTAACGAAGTTTCCGTCAAAGTCTCGACGTGCTTGTTGGTGAAATGCCAGTCAGAGTCACAAGGGGCTGCCTTCTGCCTCTGGTTGGCTTTCTTGCTGAGGCTGGAGCGGGAGGTCTGCTGATGGGAAAATGCAGAGACATGCAAGGAGAGCGGATTATTCAAGAAGGCTGGAGAAGCAGCCTGTGGGTGTGCTGCAGAGGTGCTTGTAGCTCCGGTAAAGTATGCATATACTACTCGTTGCTGCCTCTGGGCTCTCCGCTTGCCACCCTACCTGCTTGCTCACCCCAGCGCTTTTAAAGGGGTCTTTGAGTTGTGGGCTGCCACCTGGAAGAAGGAAGCGTGCTTTCACAGGTATAGCAATCTGCCTGCCTCCTGAAATCAAAACCTTGCTGCCTCAGTCCAGCTTTTTGTCATCTTTGTGCTCTGAAATATCTTAAAAGATTTGCTCCCTGGCTGCCCAAGGAGTCTGTCCTCCTCAACAGTCCAATGTGCTCTGGAGGAGCTGGTGGCAAGAAGGCTCTTGAGACATCTTGTTCAGTGTTGCTTCTGGGAGTAGCTCTGGATTTTCCACAGGAAATTGGTTGATATCAACCTTTTTAATCCAAGGTGGAAGCTTTCAAATTCAAGGTCTTTTCTGATGAGGCGGAAGGAGCTGCTGTATGAGGAAAACAGGCTTTCTGGGGGAGAAGGGAAGAAAACAATAGCTCAACCACCCTTCTGGAAAACCATGTTTTTGCCAGGCAGGGTATGGACAGGATTTTCCACCCTCCCTGGCTCCAGACACAGTAAAGAAGCTCAAAGTGCTGAGTTAGGTATTCCACTCCACCCCTGAGGGCCCTCGGTCCAGGAGGGTAAGCATATTTGGGAGTAGTTCCCCAAATTCATACTATAATCAACCTATTAATAGGCTGGCGTGGTCCCACCCCCAGCATTTTGGCTGTAACCTTCCTTCTGGGAGACTTGACTGCCAAAACGAGCACTCCTTTGGCATTGATTCAAGGAGCTTGGGGGGGGGAGGTAAAAATTAAATTGGAGTCCCAGTGGATGTGGTGCCAAGTCTCAGCTCACTGACTGCTCTGCTGCTTCTGGAAGGAAGGGTTGCCATGGGAGGAGAGTGCTTTATGGTGGTATGAGTGGGTAAAGAGCAGGGAACAGAGTAGCTGCAAGAAAGGTCAAGCCTGCGAAAATGTGAGAGGTTGGGTGGGAATGCTGGCAACACTTTTGAAAGCAACAAAAAAGGGAAACGAAGGTGGGGGAGAGCGACAGTAGATAACTTTTCAGTTGCAAGGCTTAATAGTTTTATGAGCTGAGGTTTGGGTTTGCGGCTGAGGCTTTGGGTTGTCCCTACAGGCAGGCACACTGATGGCACCTGTCACCTACGGTACAGTACTTTCTGGATGGCTCAAGCTGAGTAGGAAGGACCTTGCTGGAGAGAACCCTCCTTTGCTGTAGTTAGGGTGCTAAACATATTCCCTTCCTTTCCAGTAAATACTCTTTCCCCACCCTAGAGCTTTGCTAGTCTAGACAGCTCAAGAAAATGAATGGCTTCAAACATGTGTGGTAATTACTGATCTTACACGTAGCCTGAGTGCTGGGCTGCAGTACAGTCCTGGTTTTCTGAGGTTAGAAGTCTTGAGAATGGGTCTTTCTCCTCTCCTTCGCTCATCCTTGTGGTAGGAATATGAGAAGCAGGGCCACGATAGTTCATCATGCATCAGGTTCTATGAAGTACTGAGAGTTTCAGTCTGCTTTTCTGTCCTTCCTGATACTGGCTTTCCTTTGTGAACCAGCTGGCTGGGAAGCTGGTGGGAAGGGCTCCATATGCCTTTGGAATCGGAGTGCGGATGGCTGTGAGCTGGCTGACGTTCACTGCCCATCTAATCAGGAGAAGTTTAGTACTCAAATAGCAGCTCTGTACGGGAAAAGTCTGTTAGAGCATTGCCTGTATGTTGCCTGTACCTGTGTTACCCATCTGCATTTGGATGGATGTTTGCTGAACTGTGGTTTGAAAATCTGGGAAGGGAGCAGCTGCTTCCTCAAAACAGGTACCTGTCTCTGAAGAGCCTGTACCTTCCCCGCAGGAGCTATTGATAACCCTATTGAGAAATCGCATGGCTTGCACTTGCTCACAAGACAAAGTAGATGAATTTATGTTTTGTGGAAGAGGAAAACATTCGGCCTGCCTCCCAGCTGGGCTGGAGGCAGCGGAGTAGCTGTTCCCTAGGTGGCACTGAGCCCTTGCCCTCAATACAAACCAGAGCTGAAACAGACTTGCATGGTAGAAACTGATGCTTTGGGTTGGCAGTCTTGTATCTATTGAACCTGTTGCTTATAAAACTGATTTCTGGGCTGTCTGTTTACAGATCTAAACTGATGAGCACTCTCTTGTCTGTGTCCCTTGGTGCCACTGGGCCTGTGTTCCCTAGTGAGGGAGTACATGGAGGGCTAAGCAGTGGGAATAAGCTGCTTCATACTCCAGCCTGCATTTGTGAGCCTCACTCATCTGATCTTGCAACAACGAGTTGTTGCTCAAATGTGCCTCCCCTTATCAAGGGTGAAATTTTTCTAATGAAGAACACCTGGTCACCATTGGAACTGTGCAGAGTGCTCTTGCCTGGAATTGTATCAACACTGCTCTCTGTTACGCTGTCCTAAAATCTCCCTGCCCCTCAAAAGGAAAGCTTCCATGGCATATAGACACCTTTGTTTCTGTTGCTAGCATGGTGAAATGTATCAGCTTAACCTTGGGTTTAGGCAGCTGGATCTTTTGCCTGAGGCAAGAGCTGCTGAAATATTGCTGTTTTCTGGTGGAGGAATTTCATAATATGTGTCTAATTGTGTTGGTCATTCATAGTGTGACTGATCCCATGTGCTTGTGAGCTATTTCTGTTTCCAGTCAGGCTGTCAGAAGTGGGACTGCAGAACAAGCATTGGTGCACGCTAGTGCAATGCTGTACCTGCCCAGCTAAACCCAGTTGGGAGCACTCTGGGCTTCTGGGCTCTTCCTTCTACCCTGTGTGTGGTTCGCTTGGTCTGTGTTCCTGGGGACTAGAGGAATTACACTGACCCTCTTTTCTCCTTGAAGCTTCTTCAACCCTCACCATCTCCATAGTCAGAAACACTGTGGTGAAAGGGGTTGAGCTGATGAGTTTTTTACCTTGTTCTGTGGCAAAGCATCTTATTAACTGTCCTGTTGCCTTGATCACAGGAGCTTCCTAGGACAGCATGTTCCACAGACTAGCGATTTTGCAGAGCAGCCCTGTCACTAGAGCCTCCAGCCTGTGTCGAATTAACTGTGTTCCTGAATGCATTTTCTCTGTCCTGAAATGTGTACAAGGCACCCTGATGAGCATTTGTGTGTCAGCCACCCATCACCAAGCCTGATAAGCACCAGCACTGAATAGTCAGTCCTCCCAAGGAGTTCTGGAATAGGCAGCTAAGTGGGTGCTAATTGCATCTGCAAGTGTGAAGCTCCTGAAGAAACTGAGTGTCTGCTCCAGAATAGTGTCTTTATCCCTGAGAGGTGTCAGACTTCTGACCTTCAAGCCAGTGACTTCCAGCACTTCAGGTAACTGGGTGTTTACAGCCACCGTTTTGCAGTTCATCATCTCTGCAGCTGGGCTGCTTCCCCATGCTCCCATTCCTGAGCTTGCAGAACTGTCCACAGCTGTGTGGCATGGGCAGTGGAGCATTAGCACCCTTCAAACACCCCATGCTGTGGAGTAGCCATAGAGTAGGGAAGGAAGGGTTGACTTGGGGCTGAACTAGTCATGACTTAATAGGAAAAGACTTCCAACCACATTCTTAGTCATTCTTAGTCACAGGCTATACCTTTCCTGCTCCTGCTTGTGTCTGCTGCCTGTCCTCTAGGAGGATGGTGCTGCAGGGGGCAGTTCACCTGATTGCTCTTGCCATGAGGGTATCCATGGAATTGCAGAAGCGAATTTTCCAGTAGCCTCTGATAAAAAAAATGTGTGCTGTTCCTTGCTGAGTAGGGGGTAGTCTCCTTTGAAGCTCTGGATGAGTTATGGGAACGGTGCCTTGTTCTGTTTTACGAGGGTCTGGCTGGTGGTGCATGGGGTGCGTTGTCAGCAGAGTTCAGCAAGGACTTCTTCCTCGGGTCAGAGCAACACCTCGTTTAGAGGATGTGTGTTTGTGACAGTGAACAGCAGGCTCCAGGAGTGCCAGGTGCCTCTTGTGAGAGGGGAGGGGAAAGTCCAGGATGGACTGTCAGTATCTGACTGCATGCACAACACCTCCAGACATTTCTGATGTGGTAAAACCTGCGTGTTCTTTGCTTTTCCGAAAGCAGCATGTTTTCCCAGCCTCTTGCCTTTCTGCTTATGCTTTGCAGAAGGTGCTATGTTATGGCTGTACACATAGAGCTGCTCTTTGTTTTGATACAGACGACAGAGCTCAAGAAACTGCAGTGCCCATGGTCATCTTTCTACCCCTCTCTCCTCCCTCGTTTGATCCTGGTCTTTGATCACCCCCAGTGCCCCTTTGTGCACACACCACCGCTCTCCTTCTCTTTACCGGGAGGAGCGTGGAGCGGCGTACACAAGGTCACAACCCAGGTACCAGTTAGATTGTGCTCCTGCAGCTGCACCAGGCAGCATTGGTGACTGGTGCAGGGTGGCGGTTGTACCCTGGAGCGGTCTCACATTTTTTGAATGCTTAATACTTTTAAAAGTTTACAAGCCTACTTGTAATTGAAGGGCCCACTGTCAATTATTAATCCCCCCTGGCTAGTACAGTATTACTTGGTCCCTAACGGGGAGCTGCTGGGCTTCGTCGTTTGGAAAGAGATGGCGAGGAGGAAATGCCATTGGTTTCTTCTGCAGGGATTTCCCTTCTTGTTGGCTCATCTTTCAAAATCGACACTGCCCAGAAGTACAAGAACAGCATGTGCTTCAGCCTACCCTGTACTTAAGGGGTTTCTCATGTAATTTCTTTACCCCTGCTGTCAGTGCCCTCCAAAGTGCCTGTGTGTACCACCCACAGAGACAGATGGTCTCCCTAAGCTGCTGAACAAATTCTGTGGCCATGAAATATTTTTATCTTCAAATGCTGGAAAAAAAAATATCCACCCCCTCAACCTTTGACATCCATTTCTTGTGGTAAATGATGAAATATAAATATTCTGCAAAGGAATTAGCTGTGTGCCCTTTGGGGGGGATGGAGGAAGTTCACTTTTGGTTAAAAGTGCAAGAAATTGTGAATTTACAGTTCTTGTACAGCACAACCAACTAATGTCCAAGAAAACTGGAAGCTGATTTCTGACCCTACCCTACTGGAATAAGGAGGAGTTAATAGGGAGCTGGGTGGTAGTTAAAGAATTTTTTTTTTTTCCCTCACAAAACTGAGGGCAGTGATGGTATTTATGTCTTGATTCCCCCTCCAGCACTCAGTCCCCGTAAATGAACCTCTGTGCTTAAATTCCCCATGTGCAGTTCAGGTCAAGTGGAGAGCTGAGCTGATGTTTTGGGGAGACCTATTCCCCAGCTGATGGCAGAACTGATCCTGGTCCACTGCAAGGACCTTAGCGGTGGTTTGGGGGCTGCTGACGCTGGCTTGTGCTCTCAGAGTCCTCACAGAGGGTCATCTGCGTCCTGGTTGGAGCTGGATTTTTGACGCTGAGCTGTGGACCATATCACCGTGGCCCCAGCGTTGTTTATAGGGGTGCTGGCTATAAAATGAGGTAGCTCTTGCTTGAGCAAAGCTTGCTGGGGTGAGGCTGGTTGGGGGATGCCCTGTGGTGGAGGGATGCGGTGCAGGGGAGGGGTTGGGCTGTAGTTCAGGAGAGCTGATAACACCTCTATGTGCAGACGTCTGCTAGCAGGTAGCATCGATGTTGCTTCTTCAGGCCTGTCCCTGTAGGCTTGCAAGGGAAATAATGCTCTGAAGCATTGTGAAAGAAATCATAGAAGTAGTTAAAAGCTGCTGTATTGCCTCAAATGGCAAACGTCATTCAAAGTCTGGCTGCATGAATCTCATTCCCTGCTGGGGGTCAAGTAAGAGGTGGTCCTCCCCTGAGAGAGCACCCACCAGGCTGCTGTTGGAACAGGAGCTGAATACTGATGTTTGAGTGGGAGCAGCATCTAAATGGAAAGTCCTATTACAGCACTGAAGTTTTGCTGCCAGTAGAAGCTTTGAACACTTTCTGTTGTTTCCTTGGAATTAAAGTTGCATTTCTTAGCTTTCACTTTAAAAAAACAAACCAATTTATCTCCTCTGCCCGCCCCACCCCCAAAAACAAACCAAACCAACCCCCCCCCCAAAAAAAAAAAACAACCAAAACAAAACCACCCAACAAACAGCAACAACAAAAAAACCTGCCACCCCACACTTAGTTACTTCATAACTATTAATGTAACTTCAATAGTTTCTTGTCTAAAGACTGGCTTTATTTGATGCATGGTCAGGTTTTAAATTATCTTTTGAAAATGTAGACTCTTACAAACTTCTTGCCATACCTGCCAGTTCCTGCATATATTTTATTTTGAGGCTCAGACTAACCAGAGGCATAGCATACGTGTATGTTGGGAAGAGGAAATGCATCGCTGTTGTGGATTATGCTACTCCCAGGGACTGGAGGTGGTAATCCAGGGTACCATACGTTGCCAGCTGCTGTGACATTCCTGAGTGTTTGAGCAGGGCAATAGCTTGAGTATGGGCACCCTGTAGCTCAGGACTTGGGAGTCTGGTATTTCATCCCTGATGTCTCTGAGTGCTTGTTCCACTCTTGCATGCAGGGTAAACTCTTGGTCTTGCTCCCAGCTGCTGTGTTCAGAAAGTAAAGCACACTTTGGTGTCGTCCTGTCCCCACTGACTTGTTTGAAACTCCTTAAATCCTAAATACAACCTCAAGTGTGTAGAAACTTCTGAAAGTGGTTAAGCCTTCCTCATAAATACTCAGAGCACCCCTCAATTACATAATGTTTGATCATAGTTTCACATCAGTTCTTAAAACTAATGCTGCTGCAAAAAAATATCCTGTCAACAGTCTGATCCTTCCTCACCCCTCCCAAAGAAATCTTGTCCGGTTGCACAGGGATCTGAATGATGGACCTGGTAATTTGTATCTCTATGATCTATGTAGCTTTATAATTTGTGTGTTTTGTTGGTCTTCTGGATTATCTAGCCCAGCTCCATTTCTGCAGCGTTTTTTAACTGCCCTTCTGGTGCTTTGCTTGTGGTGGCAGAAGAAAGGTGTGGTGGGGCACTGAGGAAGAGGCAGGACAGCATCTTCTCGTGGTGGTGGTGGTTGCATTGGAAGCAGTCTTGCTGCTGCTGCCCGCATGAGGAGACAGGTACATGCGTTGGTGCAGTCTGCCTGCAGTCATCCTTGGTGGTGCACGGCTCTGTCAGCAAAAGTGTGCTCTTCTGCTGAGCCTGGGGGAAGGAGAGCCTCAAGTCCTCGCTTCTTACGTACACAGCAAGCCTAGTACACAGTACACTTACGTACACAGGGAACCAGCTGTGGCCTGAGCATCAGGGACAGGTCTCATGCCCCAGGCCATGTCCCTTAAGGTGCAGAGCCAGACACAGCGTGTGTACCGCGTGGGTGGCAGCTTATTGCTGGGGGCTTGGTGCAGAGTCCTCTATCTCCAGCTGTGAGAGCGGACTCTGTAAGTTATCTCAAACCACGCAGGTCTGCTTCCACAGGGCTTGTTGGCCTCAGTAGTCTGCTCAGCTGTGGAGGTGCTGACTATAAGATTGACTTCATTCAGCAGCATCCCTGACTCTCGCAAACTTGTCGTGGGTCTGGGTTGAGTTGGGTGCGGATAAGTGATGTCACTTGGGCTGCTGGCAGCTGGGTGCAACACCCATCGGTGTCCGCAGAAGCCGCCTTGCCCCTGCTCTGTTGGCACCTGTCTGGTGTGTGTGTGCCATGCTGTGCAGGTCCATGGGGGTAGCTCAGCAGCAGCTTCCTCCCATCATCTTTTCACTTAAGTTGTCCCCTTTGTGCTCTTCTCTCACTGCCCTCCTTCCCAACCTGCCAATTTGCTCAATAGATAAAGGAAACCTTTCACTGCTTTGGTTTTGCCTCAGCATGAGCAGATGGCAGTTTCTTGGTTGGTTTTTGGGGTGTTTTTTTTTTATCCTAAATAAGCAAGTTAATATTTTCATTAGCTCCTTTGAGGATACCCCACCACTTTGCAAAATCGTGGCATGGGGCAGACAGCTTGGTGTGCTGGCAGTGTGCTTGGAAACCCCAGTTCTGAGCAGCTACTGGATCCACAAGCTACAGCTGCTTTCCAGACCCAATTCAGCTACTACTGGCTCCTGAGGGTGCTGGGCTGGGCTTGTGGTGTGGGTGTCTGGCCAGGCGTTGGTTTGGTTCACTCTGGGTGTCTGGGACATGGCAGATACGTGGCTGGGTCCGGGCAGCTCCTTTGCTCTCATCTCTCTCGTCTCTGCGTTGCAGCAGAGCCTGAGGCAGTGAGGTGCTGGTAGCAAGGGCTCGCGCTCTGCTTGATGAGAAGGTAGCACCTTTGCCTGTTTGACTGTGTTTGTGTATGATCAAAGTCAAGTGGATGTCTCTAGCTGGAGAGCTGCTGGGGCATCTGCATGTGGTTATTGGTGTCTGAGGAACTGGATGAAATTCAGCCCAAGCTGTTAGTGCCTGAAAGCTGCTGTTGTCCACTGGCTAATCCCTGAGCTATACCATTTGGATTTAGTGGTTCTGCTAGGTATCAGCACGGTGAATAAGTGCTTGAAAACACCCACCCACACACACTGTTCCTCTTGGAGAAGCAGTCTTGGTGTAGGAGGATGCGAGTGGTTTGCTCTGGAGCCTGCTCCGTTGGCAGCTGCCTTCCTCAGCCTTCTGGGGGAGGTTTGTCACGCCGCGTGCTCAGGCTTTCACAAGCTGCTCTTTCAGATGCAGCCCCTGAAGCTGCTCTTGTGCGCTCACGTACCCGTCCGGACGGATGGGCTGAGGTAATCGGGGTGACGCACCCTTGCCACGTGCTAACAAACTCCCCTTTGCTGTTCTCTGAGGGGGCTGGAAGACAGCCTTTCTGGTTACCTAGGCTGACCCATTGTAATAAGGATCCTAGAATTGCATACAGGGAATCTGGGAAGAAGCTTAGACTTACTAAGGGCTTAAGTTTTTCCTTTCTCGTGAAGAGAGTCCCCTGCCTCCCATAGGAAGCTCTTCTGGTGATCCAGGACCTCCATGGTTTCTAAAATTCACGCTAGGCTTTTAACAGCTGATTTCTTCATCTTCCATCTGTTGAATATTCACGTCGGGGGTAACAAGTGTCCTAATGATCTTTGCCTCCCTTGGCGCTGTATACCCGTGAGGTGCTCACTGTATCAATGAGGGAGAGAACTGTGGTGCTGTCACAGCATCTGACCTCAACACAGTGACTGTCTTTTCCTGGTAAATTGTATTATTGGACCTTTTGGACCACTCCTTGATTGAGAGGACTGCACTCTCCTTTTCTTCTTCCTCACTATATATTACCACTAGTGTCTTGTGGTTTTGTCCTGGTTAATTGTACTAGCTGCCACCTTCAGCTGTTGGAAGTGACAGCAACGAGGCTGTTGAGAAAGCATTCATCGAAAGTGGAAGTTCTGCCAATAAAAGTGACTGGGAAAAATATTCAGCCCATGTGCTGGTACCCTAAAGACTGGTTAATTTCCTGAAGTATCAGGCTGGAAGGAAGGTTTTCCAGAAGAAGTGCAATGGAAGCATACCTGTGGGTTTACAGGGGTTTTATAGCTGCTTGCTAAAGCTTAGCACTCTGTACTTCTGTAGCAACATCTTAGTACTGGCCTGGGAATACTTCTAGAGGGTTCTTCTGGGACGGTTAAATAGCTTACTTGGGTTGTATGACATAAAGTAGTGAATTTGCCACCCCACCCCCAAATTTGGTCATACTTTCCTGTAAAATCCTGTCTTTTAAAAGCTCCTCTTTCCATACTCAAAGCTTCTTTTCCAAATAAAGATTCAAACGTAACAGCAGCATTACTAGTAGACTGGCAGGGGTCCTTTTCTCTTTTGTCCATACCGGAGGGTTTTGGCTATGTTGGCGTTGAGGAAAACAAACAAAAAATCCCAACCTGAAGATGAATCCTGTGCTCCCCCTCTCATGCAGGAAATCTGTAAGTTGAAATCCCTTTGGCATCAGCAGTGAACTACTGTGTTGCCCACCTGGTGGGTTGATTCTGTTTTTTGTCTTGCAAGTCATGAGGCTTGACAGTGTCTGGAAAGCACCGTCTGGGACCACGTAGGGGTCCAAGGGAGACCTGCAGCTAGAGACCTGCGAGGGGAGATCTGCAGCTACAAAGTGGGCTGGTGCTCTCCTTGAACTCACAACACTCACATGACAGTTGTTTGGTGGTGGGGATTGATTGGGACACACTTAAATTCATGTTTTGTGTTGTTTTTTAAGGGCTGGGAGGGGAGAGAACAGATGGGGTTGCTGTAAAAGTGTGGGACAAACCCTTGTGTGTGTGTTTGGGCTCCGTATAAATCGCAGCATTGATGGATGGATGTTTGCTTCTTTGGGGCAGCAGCCGTCCTGCCGGCACAGTGACGACCTGTTAATATGCTGAGGTTTCTTTCCCTTCCCCGACAAAGCCTTGACCTTGCAAATTCTCTTCCCTGCCTGAACAAATGCCAGAAGTTGGGTATCTAAAACAAACTCGCTGAGTCCCGTCACCTGGTGCCTGTTGGTTCCAGGGAGGGTGAGGGTTGTGCTTGCCTGCCTTAACGGAGTGGAGACTTCAGTTGTGGTTGTCTGACAAGAGAATGTGGTTTTCCTGTTCCTAGGGGCTGTGGTCTTGTTCTTTTGACTCTACCAAACTGAAATGCGATTGTAGTTATGATGATCAAAAGGCGTCTTTCTGCTCTGCTTGTTTGGCCCCAGCTGCTGAAGGAGTTCCTTGTCTGGGCATCTCTACCGAGATCTGACTCCAGCTCTGTTTACTGGAGAGGACAAAACTAGTTAAGGCATCAGCACTACTGCCAGCGCTGTGAAGTGCTGCTGCATGACCTCGGTCCTCTCGGGAGCCTTGCTCCAAGGTGCTGCGTGGGAAGGACAGCGAGTACCATGTCCCTTGCGCTCTGCCAGCTCGCAGGAGATAGCCCCTGGCGTGGCAGTGCTGCCTGGGGACCATCTGTCGGGGCAGCCTGCGCTGGCCTCACCCCTGGCTATGGTAGGCAGAGCAAGGTAGCAAGTCTGTGCAGAGGATGGTGTTACCTTCTCTAACAGTCTTCAGCAGGGAGGTTGGTGTGGGAAGCATTTTAATTTCAATTGTCTATTTACAGTTTTATTTCCAAGGCTTTGGTCCTGGTGAGTTTGCTTTGGAAGAGCAGCCAAGGGTGGTGGACCTGGAACTTGAGCCCTAGCTCTGTGCCTGGCAAAAAGAGTATGTGAAAAGGGGTTTTCTGGGAGGAAGATGTGATTGTGGGATGCTTCTGGGGAGGCACAGGAGTTTTCTGAGCCTGTCAGGTGTGAGCTGACAGCACTGCTAGAGACTAAGTGCTGTGAATGAGCTGCTCTGCACTCCAGGAGACCTCGGCATCTCTCGCAGTAGATAAGCTTGGTGCAGTTGTAGGCTGGAGACAGCTGGTAAGGCAAAGCCAACTCAGTGTGGAAGCTGCTTTGTGCAATCCTTGCTCAGCTTCTTTGAGGTGCCAAAAATTGCCAACTGGCTGTGGCATGTATTTTGTGTGCCCAGAGACCTTGGCTTGTTTTGATGCTGTGTCTGTTTTGGGGAGCATAAAAAAAAAACCAAACACATTGTTTGGAGGAGAGGAGTCTGTTGGGAGCCATTTGATTAAATAACCCCAGGCTTCCCTTACCCTCAGCCCTCAATTAGCACAGCAGTGGTCAGGCCTCTCTGACTACCCCTGTGGATTTTAGGTGTCTGACTCACCCTAAACTCTGATGCTGCAGGATTTGCATCCCTAGCAAGGTAAGGAAGTTGATGCTCTGGTAGCAAACAGCTCAGCTCTTTCTGGATGTGTGTTTATATCTGTTGCAAAAGCATGAGGCACTCCTGCCTTCGATGATTAGCAGTGTCTAGCTGATGGTTGGTATAGTACCACGACAGGCTACATTTCTAGCTTAGCAGGAAAGCACGAAACTGCTTAAACCATGTGAATGACAGTGGCTGCAGCCTGCTGGGTTTGACTGCAGCGTGTCCAGTGGCACCTTTGGGTGTAGAGGTGTAGCTTCAATCATTTTTTTTTTCCTTGGCCTTATTTTCTTTGTCACTAACCCTTTCCCACTGCTTCAGAAGACTGAAACCCCTCTTTTTTAAATAACCCCTCTTTTTTTAAGCCAGTGTTTTGATTATATAAACAGGCTTCTTGTGCTTTGCTTCAGTATAGCACTGGCTTGTTTTCCTGGAAGTCCTCTAAAAACGCTAATTTCAGTGTTGGTGTAGATATGTCATGGAAAGCACATGCAAAGCAAAAATGGCCTGTGAGCTACAGAGTAATGCAAGACCTCAGCTATCAAAATCCCCCGTAGCAGCAAGAATTCAAGCAAAAATGCTCCTGGCTTACCTTTGGGGAGAAAAAAATTGACCATAGTTGCTGCTGCCTTTGTGTCACGTAGTCCTCTCCTCCGCTTCCTTGGGTGCCCTGTAAAAGTTAATTCATTACTGTTTGTAGAGGACTCTGCATTTCTCCGCTGCCAAATGCCACTGAGGTACCCTGCGCTTCTGTTGGGTCTGTTTGTTTGCTTTCCCTCTTGGCAGCATGCTGTGACTTGGCCTTCTTCAGGGTACTAATAATAATTGAAAAAGAAGAAAAGAAACTGGCTACACAAAAATGCAAAGCAGCAGAACGTAGAGCCTTACTGATCTTGTGCAGAAGGAAAACTGCCTTTCCAGTAGGCCACTGGCCTTTGCGGGAGGCTTTTTCTCATGTCATAGGTTTTGAGTCTCAACTGTTGCACGAAAATGCGACAGTTTGTGCCTTGATATGCTTTTCTGTATTCTGGTAGTTTGTTCCAACGCCTGAAATACATCAGGCTGCCAGATACTCCTCGTAGGACGTGAGGAGGATCTTCACTCTGACGTTCTCCAAACAGGCAATGAAATATTGAAACTTTCTGTTCATTTTCTTCCTGCCCCTCCCCATTCTTTTCCAGCCGTAAAGGCGAGGGAAGCCTCGAATTGCTGAAGCGCAGGGTGAAATGAACACGGTGACCGAGCGGTGCTGAGCTCCTCCTGAGATGCTGCAGCAAGGATGCAGGCTGGGCGCGGGGGCTGTGGAGGGGGCTGCGGGTCCCGTTGCTGCGGGAGCTGGCGTGTGGCTGGGCCGCTTCCCCTGCCTCGCACGGCAGCCCAGGGTCTGCCCTGCAGTGGAAAGTCCCAAAAAACCTGAATTTCTGTCGGGAGACAGCAGGCTTAGCATTTTGCTTTGTTTTTACTCGCTCCTCAGTGCTGCTCTGGATGCTGATTTCCTTGCGGTTACCCTCCTCCTCGCACATGGCGTTGCACAAGCGTGGTGGGTCCCTGGCTGTTTGGGATGGCTGTGCCTGTCTGGGGGGGTTCTTGCTGCTTTGCAGCTCCCACGTGGGACAGGTCTGGCTGTCCTGCGCTGTACAGGGTGAGGCTTCCCCTTGATGTGGGTGAGGAGGTTGAGCAACACAGCCCAGAAGGCTCTGATTCAGCCTTCTCCTCACTCTTGCTAATTATTGTGACCCTTCTAATTTTCTTGTCTGCAGCATCTCCTCTTTAATTTTTATTTTCTTTAAAACAGAATTTGTAGAGGAGTTGCAGTACCGCAATCTTCCTAACCTGCCATGCTTAGGATGTGCTACATCGGAGGCAGAAAATAGGCTGGTAGAAATTTAGGAAACCAATGTTTAATTACAATTCTCTCCCTAGAGAGCAAGACCCTCTGTGTGATTGGGTTATCTCATATGTGGGACTGAGCCTGTGCTGGATTTGCATCAGCAAAAAATAGCTGGGCTTTAATTTTCAGGGCAATGATGGTTGTTTATTGCAGTGTAAAAGCTTTATTGTCTTTGGAATCTGGGTGCATGTGCCAATGAATTGGTAGGGTAGGTTATTTAGGGAGGGGATGGAAGGGATAGTAGGTGGGCAGAGCAGGCATCCTGATGATACTGCTCTCTGTGGTGTCCAGGGAAAGGTCTATGTATTAAAATAGATTGTTCTGCCCTGTCATGCATTGTGTTTTGTCCTAGTTGGTCAGTGGAGCACCTCCCAAACATTTCCCACTGCTGGGATGGAAGTCCCAACGCTGTCTGAAACAAATGCAGTGTATTAAACTCTGTTCATTTTTACCTTCTTGTTTTCAGTTGGTCCTAGTTTTCCAAACATTGCATTTTGAGATGAAACTATGGAGTTTTATCTTCCTGGGAAGTGGACATGGAAAAACTCGGTCATGTTTGAATGTAGTCAGGAGGAATGTGTGCTGCTGCTGCCGCATGACTTCTTCTATGAAATTTTGGGTTTAAGCTGCAGCAAATTCACAGTAGACGTCAGAATTTTGGCAGGGAGAAGTAAACCGACTTTCACTTGTTCTGTGTCAGCGCCTATGTGTGTGTGGCAGTGGGTGGGTCTGTACTACTTCATTAAAGGAAAATTAATTCCTTGATTAAATAGTGCCTTTTTATTATATATCGGTAGCTGAGTGCTTAAATGGAGTTGCTTTTAACAAATCTGAGGAAATATGAAGGACCGGCACCTGAAAGATAAAGCTTCTTTAAGATGCTCTATCTGGATGCAAAAGACCCCATGAAACAGCCTTTAAGATGGAATTTGCTTCAAAATCTAAATTTGTCATCTTAAAGTTATACAGCTAATCAAATATATGGCACTGTGCCATAACACTGACTGATGAAGGTACATGGTGAACAAGCCTGGGTTTGTTCTTTCTCAAAATCTCGTGAATGGGCCGATATCTGTGCTTTGTTCACTGATCGGTGAGAGCAGGGTGGCTGGAGAATGAGGATGGCAGCGGGTGTCTGTGTGTGTTTAAATTACTGGGGTGGAATGCAGAAGTTTAATATTAGCGCGAGGCACAGGAAAATTTAAATTGCTCCTCCGGGAGCATGTGTTGAATTGGTGGTAGTGCTGAGAATTGAATTTAGGTCTTAATTTGTTGATGTCTTATTTTCCCACGTTACCATCCTTGTAATGTTTTCTTCCTATGTTGTAACATGTGTGAGAATACTTGGTTGCTTTCCTTAGGAGAGGCTTTGTTGGTAAGTGTGAACTTTACAATTAACTGGCAACAAATGTGTTGGCAGTTCCCTCACAATTTTTGTGGGTTCAAAATGAAATTACGTGTGGGTTCTTGGCAAACTCCAGCTGGCTGAATCGGTGATCTTGGTGATTTGCTGAGAATGCTACTGCCAGCCGAATGCCACACTGGGGCATGGAGCCAGAGGAACAGGGAGAGCGCTATGTCCTAGATCCGGCATGTGTGCTGGCATCTTTAAATGCCGTAGCTCTGGCTTGTTTTGAGTTAGTTGTATTTGTTGGTAGCAGTGCCTCCAGACATCTCTCGCTCTGTTGTCAAAATGATTGCAAAGGAAGATACCTCTGGGTTGAGCCTTTCCTGCTGCTGGCGCGTGTGCTGTTTTGCTCCCATGTGTCATCATTTTATGTGGAGGCATCCCTTCAAAGGGACGGAGGGAGTGCCACTGCTCCTTATCCTGTCCCTGCTGCCTGGAATTTAACAAGCAACACTAAGGTAATCCCTTCTCTGGCAGCCATACTCCTCAGGCAGCGATTTTATCTTGCTGTGAAAGCTGAAGAGATTGGGCTCTTGTCTGTGCTGGGATGGAGAGATCTGAGGAGCTGCGAGGTGTGGCTGGTAATGACTCAAAGGGAAAAGCATCCATCCTGAGCTGGTCCCTCCATCTCGGCTGGCCAGCTACAGCAAAACCAGCGTGGTGCTCTGATCTTCAGCCTGGGCAAGGTCTCTGCGTCACGGCTGTTGTGCTGCTGAGGCAGGCTGGGCTCTGTTCTGTGTTTTCCCATACTACAGGCAGCCTGGTGCTTCAGTTCGTGCTGCCCTTGTTTAGGGATTTTCTGTCATCCTCCTGTTGAGGGCAGAGACCTTTATCTTGCATCTCAAATGAAATTTCAGGTCCTATAGAGAGTAATTAATATTCAACACATTGCACAGTTCTGTCGGTGTGGCTGTGCTGTTCCAAATATTGTGGCTATTTCATATATATATATATATGTGTATATATATATATTTTTTTAAGGAAAAAAAATAACTTGTTGTATTGGGGGGTGGGGTGTCTTGGTGTTTTTCTATTTTTTTTCCTAGCATCCAACGAGCTGCACTGGTGGTTCTGGAAAATTACTACAAAGATTTCACAGTCTACAACCCGGCCTTGTTAACAGCCTCCAAATCCCGCGCAGCCAAGCACATGGCTGGCCTGAAAGTCTACAATGTTGATGGTAGGTGAGGTGAAATGTAGTCTCTGAGACTGGGTGGGATGGGGAAGGGCTGGGTTGGCTTTATGCTTTGTTATGCACACATTCTCACCTTTTTGCTTTGCCAAATGCTTGTCTCTTGCTGGAAATCTTCCTAACAGTGCTGAGTTTGCCAGTTCCAGATGACTTTACAGATGTGTTTAGTCCACAATAAGTTTTTTGTCTTTGCTGGGTGAAATGGCCAAGTTTTGGGTCAGGCTTAATTATTATGTGGCTTGACAAGCGCTTTTCAGCACCACTGCTGGTTTTAGGCAGCCTCTGCTTTTTGTCACCCTTGGGCCATCTCCTTGGTTGTGATAGTATAATAAACACAACTTTTCACCTGCAGCAGTTCCCCAGTCGTGTATTGTGCTGCTTCTACACGCAACCAGCAGGCAAATGATTGAGATTGATAGCAAGGGGAACAATCAAGGGTGCAACCAGCAGATGCCGGTGGAAGCGGTGCTTGTCAGCCTGCAGCCTTGGCGCTGCCTTAGCTCTATGCGTGGCCATGCTCCCGGGGCATAGTGATGCTAAGCAGCTCTTAGGAATTCAGAGGCAGATAACTATCCCCCTGGAGCTTTGCCATTCTATAAACTGTTTCAAACTTTTGGGTTTTAAAGAGGCCAGTGGGAGGACGGAGAGGGGTGGATCCCTGTGGACGCTCAAAGCAGTGAAAACTGGACTTAATCATTTGACACTCTTAAGCCCTGTCAGTGAAAGCTGGGCTTGATAAAGCAGCAGGGTGTGCCCAGCCGTCGCAGCCTTTATAGAAGTGCCCGTTCCTTTGATGGAGGAGCTGAAGTTGTGTGGGGAAGCTTTTATGATGAAGGACAACTGAAGTCTTCTGACCAAAATGTGGTAAGGCACATCTGCCCGTGAATTCATTAGTACTGGAAGGCTTGGAGAGCTGGAAGAGAGAAGGGACAGAAGGGACTCAGCTGGGCAAGGTGGTTCTGATTGCAGGATGTGGAGATCAAAATATGAAGAGGATCTGTCACAGGGGAAAACATGAGACAGGACTGTTCTGCCTTCAGCAAAGTTTCAGTGCCTTATAGGTGGTGGTGGGGTTTAATTATTTTTTTCTTCATTTTTGGTGACTTCAGAAGTTTCAAAATGATTCTAAATGTTTCCCCAAGCCTGATGCAGCACTCCTGAGTCCGTAAAATTAGCTGGGGGTTTAGATCCTTACAGTGGAACATCCCCATCCTGACACGAGGGCAGAAGCCAAGGGGAGGGAGAGGGGCAGCTGTGTCCATCGTGTGTCCCCTGCTGCCTGGAGTGACGAAGCGCTCAGGTGGGAGAGAACGAGTTGAGCTGGAAGGGGGAGCAGACTTGTGCTGCACTTTCCTAGAGGTGAAATCTTTCATTCCAGCTGCTCACTCTCAGTAAGGCTTGGTGTGAGGAAAGCGAGGGCTTCCTGATCCCACAGGGATTCACACTGCACACCGTTCTAACCCAAGAGCCCGCCAGGCTGGCAGCAGGATGCGCCGTTCTGGTTACTGCCTGGCTTGGCTTCTCCGGTGCTGCTGCATCCCTTCAGGAGCTGGCAGGGGCTGTTCCTGCAGCGCCTGCTGGGGTGTTGGGACTCCCAAGCTTGGAGGAAAAATTGCTGGTCTGATATCATTAGTAGCTTAGGAGCTGCTAGCTCACAAGACTCGGGAAGAGAAGGAGCCAGAAGCAAGTTGTAGATGTGGCTGGCAGGCCTTCCCAAATGTCAAGCTCGTGAGCCTGCCAGCACCTGAAAATTTGTGCCTTCCCTTCTGGGGCAGTACTGGTTGCCTGGGCTGTTTCTTGTGCAATGCTGCTGCCTTTGCAAACGTGGAAATCTCGGGCTTAGAGGCATGTCCTTAATAAGATTCCCATCCATTTTACAAAGCAGAGAGTAGTTCTGGCCGCAGCTTACCCTGGCATCCTGACAGTCTCTTACACCCGCCATGTGAAAAGACAGTAATGCTATTAAGGCAACCTAATTTGTTGGCAGCTTTTGTGTTTGATACTGGAGCAGCCAGAAAGAAAGAACATTTTGCTGTAATCTCTTTTACACAGAGTGGGGAGGCTCACCTTCAAAACCAAGATTTTCATTGCCAGGCGTAGTTAACGAGGCAAATTACAGTTCTAACCCAAATGTGGGAGCTAGTGTCTCCCTTAAGTCATATCCTCTATTTCAGGGCTGTCAAACAAAGTCTGAAGTGTTTAGACTCTGAAGAAGCTGTATGAATGCTTGTCTTTCCCGCTGCTGAGCTTCAGATTTCTGTCTTAGAATCTGGTTTATACTTTTTAGGAATAATTTTAAAAGTTGCCCTTGCATGAGCAGAACAATTTTAAGCATGTCTGTGCAATTGATTGCCCTTAACCACTGCCAGTTGTGAGTGTGGGCTTTCAGAGCAGTTACTCAGAAAAGCATCTCTTGGTGGTTTGGAGGTAGTCCTAGACCTCTCTTATTCCCTCTGGGTAGACCCATCTCTATCCTCTATCTAGACAGAAGGTTTGTAGACTCTTGTGGGACAGTATTTTTTTCCCCTCTCTCTGCCAGAACAGCCAGAGCTTCAGGAGGGAGCTGCAGAAGCTACTATGTATTTTAAGGTCGCTAATTAAGATCTTGTAGTAGAAGGCTCTTTCACTTGATTAGGGTGTTACAGAGTAGCAGAGTTCCTACATAGCTTCTGTAGCTACCTGGGAACTGTTAGCAGCAACAGAAGCTGTAATGGCAGGTGCTGATCAGAATGCCACGAGAAACCACTGCACATACAGACCCCAGCCTACCCTGTCGCAGGACTGCTGCTCTGGCAGCACCTGTCCTTCTGAAAAACCTTATGCTTTGTCTAAAGGTGACCCTGCTGCCTCTGCATCCTGTTTTTATTCCCTGCACGTAACTGTCGAGTTTGGCTTTCGTTCATTCATCTTCATGTCTCATGATGTTTTTGTGTTTGTCTTTCTCCTCTTTCCAACTCCTCACTTCTTGTGCTCTCACACTGTCTTGTTGCTGAAATGTGGTGTGTTCCAGCTGCCCTTGCCTTCAAACTGAAAACGTACATAATGGGTGGTAAGTTGCATCCTTGGCATGTGCGCTTCACCTCTGCCTTTGTGTATGTTGCGTGAGCTCCTTCATCCCAACTAACTTTCCTTGTCACCGTGCCGAAGTCCCCTCTCCAAGCCCCTGCTGCCTAGCAGGGTTTCTGCCAGAGCTCCTGAGGATGGGGAAAGGTTTCTAGCTTCAGCTGGGAAGGCTGGAGCCACAGAGCACTTTGGACAGATGCTGTGGGGTTCTAGTCTGTCCCAGCCCCAGTCCTGTGCCTTTCTCACGTTGCCTTTCTCATCTCCTTTTTGCCCCTCCTCGCCTCTCTAAGGCCCAGGTAACAACGCGTCAGGGCAGTCCCGTGCCATGATTGCAGCCGCGGCCCGTCGGAGGGACTCCAGCCACAACGAGCTCTACTACGAAGAGGCCGACCACGAGCGCAGAGTGAAAAAACGCCGTGCAAGGTAGAGCCGTCCCGTCCCACCCGCTGCTGCGCGGCGCTCGGTCGCGTGGGGCTTGCCGAGCCTGACGAGACGGGGAGACCCGTGATTTAAGGGCTGGGGTTTGGCTGTAAATGTGTCACATCGAAGAAGCGTATGAAATCCAGGTGCACAAGGGACGGTGACGGCTTGCAACTGGAATTATCGGAAGAACATATATAAAGCAGAGCTCATGTATATGATGTGGATAAGCTAATGCAGTGCCATGGGTTAGAGAACTGTCCAGTGCTTGACAGATCTGCAGTTACTGTAGGAAATCCCATGATTTTCCCCAATGCCCAGCCTTGTTGTCTCAACTCAAATAATCCAGGGACAGGATCGGTGGAGCGTTTGGTGTTGCCTGTTCATCTGCAAGGAGAGTATTTGTGTTTGGGGACTACTAAAAGGGACAGTTTGACTGCCCTTTTCAATGAGCTGGGGAGGAAAGATGTGGCCAGAAGCAGTTATGTTTCATTTTGGAACACAGGCGTGTTTTCTGCCAGTCAGACAAGCTGCAGAGCTGATGCTTTGTTGAGGTGACCCAAGATAGTGCCTCTGTTTGCTCTGGAGCCTAATTATGGTTTGTAGCTAACAAACCTAACAGTTCGAGGCACGCTGCTTATGGACAGGCACCCCTGAACTGAGCTGTGTTTGGAAGGAGTGTGCTGTAACTGGAAGGAGCTGGCTCGTTTCATGTTTTCTTTTTGCAGTTTGCATTTCTTTTGGGAAAAATCCTGGCAGAGTGTCGTGCGTGTCCCCTAGCCTGCCACAGTCTGACCTGTGCTCTGTAGCCACTTGTCTTTTTGGGCGTTCTCCCAGCCTCAGAGCAATAGGAACTTAAACTTTCCCTTCCGTGCAGTGTAGCATCCTAACTCGGGCATGTCTCCCTTGCTCACTGAGTTTGGTTACAACAGCTGCTTAGTCAGAGGAAAACCATCAGTCACTAGAAGATCAGGCCAGATGTTTCAAAGGAGGAAGGTCAAAGCTGCAAGAAAAAAGCATGAGGAGATTAGAAAAGGATTTCCACCCCCCACCTCCCACAGGTCAAATTAAACGAAATGGGCAGGGGTCAGGGCTTCTCACGCTGTTCCTCATACACAGTCTGACTGTAGTATGCTGTATTTCTGCTTGTCACGAGGCAGCTTCCCCTGCCTTTAAATGCTTTGGGTATTGAGGTCAGCATGGGCAACATTTGGTGGCTTGAGTGGAAATCTAGTGTGAAACAAGTTCTGTCAGGAGGGGCAAAAGAGTTTTGTTGGGTGACTTTTTCCATTATTGCTTCTTTTTCCTGACTGCAGTGTAGCCCCTCGCTTTCTGCTTACTACTGGGCTAACTTACAAGTGTCGTATGGCATCTGTTTACCTTTTGGTGGTGTGGTCTTGGTGTTTGCTCACCTGTGCCAACACAGGAATGGCTTGCAGAGGGTGTCTCTAGCAGCAGTGTTAGCAGTGAATTCAGGAGCCCCGTCGCTGTTCAATGGAGGGGCGCAGAGCAGTCATTCGGCAGCACAAGTTCTGTATCCAGTTGGTGTAAATCGGAGCAGACTGCAGCTTGTGAGCACGGGCTCTCGGAGCAGTCTGTGTCCTGGGTCGTGCTAATTTATGGCCAGCCTCCTCCCGACTGCCTGTCCTTACGCTGCACACCGCAGCACTGCGTGCTGGAACCATTGTTTTCAGACATGCGTTAAACACAGGGGCAGCTGTGTCCTGTTCGAGGCATGTACTTGATGTTTGTGCTGTGTTGGCAGAACCGAGTACAACGCTCAGGCTTTTAAAGTCTTAATCCTGGTTTATGACCCTCAGTTGCTGGATGGCTCAGGCAAGGAAAGAGAAGCTGCTGTCTACACCTCAAGACTGTCAGTAGAGTAGATTTTATGTAAATTTTCTGATGGCAGGCAGTGACTCAGTGACAGAGATGGGAATAGGAGCTTGTAAATTGTGACTCCCAGACTCTGCCTTAACCACAGACCCATCCTGCTTCTCTCTTGCTATGGCTCTTGCTGTCTTGATTTTCCTTCTGCAGGCTTGTGGTTGCAGTAGAGGAGGCTTTCACTCACATCAAACGCCTCCAGGCAGAGGAACAGCAGAAAGCTCCAGGAGAGATGATGGACCCCCGAGAAGCAGCCCAGGCAATCTTCCCCTCCATGGCCAGAGCTCTGCAGAAGTACCTTCGCACCACCCGCCAGCAGCAGTACCACAGCATGGAGAGCATCTTGCAACACTTGTCCTTCTGCATCACCAATAACATGACACCAAAGGTAACGCTTTCTCTAGTGTCGGTGCAGGAAGGAGGGAGAAAGGGGTGACACATCTGTGTGCACGCAGGACAGAAAATTGTGGAGGGAGGTGAGTGGAAGTTTTCATAGCTACTCTCTGTGATGGGATCAGTGCGCTGTAGGTTGGTTGCATCAGGTCTCAAAGGGAAGTAATGTTTGCTCTGCAGCATCTCCTGTCTCTCTTTAGCTGAAAGTGCCTATAAGACAATTTTTCTCATATCCAGTTCAGCAAAGGGGATACCAAAGAAGTGTTTTGAGATGGTGGCCTTGAGTCACAGGGAATTCTCCCAGCTGACTTGTGGTAGTGGCATGATGCAGGTGGCAACCTGCAAAGGACCATTTTTTTTTTTTTTGTCACTTTTGCAGTGCTGCATTTTGGACTGCTTCTAATTATCACCTACATCCCCATCTGTCAGACAGTGTTTCTAATTTGTGGCTGCTTGGTGAAATGTCAGTTTGCTGCTTCACACCCTGACTTCGCTGACTTGCAGACGCAGGGAGGGACTGAATGATGAGGGAAAGGGGTCACACGATCCCCCTCCCACTCTCTACCTTCCCCTTTAAGAACACCCCACAATCACAGAGAAGGATTAGAATGGTGAGAATTTACTCCTGGGCATTTATCCAGGACTTATGCTGAGAGCAGGAAGGCTGTCAAGAGATGGGGCTCAGCACCCTTTCGCTGGCATCCAGTGGGACCCTGCCCAGGTATGCGAGGGGGACTTCTGCAAAGGAGACTTTAACACACAAGCAATGTCAAACGGCATTCCCTGTTCTGCTTTCAGTTTTGCAGCCTCATCTGCAGATGTGGAGACCTCTGCTTTCCATATTAGTTTGGCCTGAAGAAGGGAGGGACAGCTGTCGTCCCCCTCCAGTCTGGGACTGCAGTTTTGGGATGGGTTATGGGGCTGGTAGGGGAGGAATGACCTCTGCTCTACTGAACTGCTGCTGGATGGCAGTGCTTACAGCAGAAGTCTGGACTGTAACTTTGCAAGCTTGCTGGGATGGACAGAAAGAGGATCCTTCTGGTGGTTGTGTCAGCTGCTGAGGTCTGAAAAGCTGGGAGGGACTGGGGAGAGGGTGATGCCTAAAGCGTGGAAGCTTTTAGGCATGGCAAACCCATGCTCGTGGAGCTGTGTCTGGGGATGGGAAGAGAGCATTGAAACAGGGTGAGTCGTGGGGCCAGCGCTAACTCGTGTCCCTCTCTCGGCAGGCATTCCTGGAGCGTTACCTCAGCCCGGGCCCAACCCTCCAATACGACAGGGATCGCTGGTTCTCCAAGCAGTGGACGCTCGTCAGTGAGGAAGCAGTCACAAGCGGGTTACAAGATGGCATTGTGTTTGTCCTCAAGTGCTTGGACTTCAGCCTTGTTGTTAATGTGAAAAAAATCCCCTTCATCAAACTCTCAGAAGAGTTCATAGACCCTAAATCTCATAAATTTGTCCTCCGCTTACAGTCTGAGACTTCAGTCTAAGGGATTTTGAGGGTGGGTTGTTTGGGGATTTTTTTTTTTTTTTTCAATATTGTGCTTTTGGGTTTAATTTCCCCAATGCTGACTGAAACTGGCAGATGATGGACCAGTAATATTTGACCATCTGCACTTTATTTGGAAAGGGGAGGGGGGAGTTGGGATATCTTATCTAGAAAGAAATATCTTAAGAGGCGACAGGGTGACTTGGCTCAGTTAGCTCAGCCTTGGAGACAGAACAGATTTTTTTTTTTTCTAACTGCCCCCCCGCCAATCCCCACCTTGCCAGGCATACTGTAAATCTCATGCTTGCTCTTTCTCCGCACGATTGCAGCGTTGGTATTTTTGTTGGAGCGCTGCCTTACACCATGCACATGCCTGTGCTTTTGTGTCTCTGCTTTTGCTACCTGTAGCTGTTTCCGAGAGCAAATTGCTCACTTCTCTGCTATAGAAACCTTCTTGCACGGGGCTGTGGCAGTCCCAGTTCACTTGGGGAGGAGAGGGTGTCACAGGGCAGACAGAGGGCTGCTTCTGTGAGCCACCTAATCTAGAGGCTCAAGACTTTTATTCTTTTCCTCCTCTCCATGGGCCCTCTTCTGTCGGTGCTGGACCTGTGTGAGCATGGTGGGATGGTTTTCCTCTCTTGTGTCTTTGTCTTGAACTGAATCAGCCCATCTAGCAGCTCTTCAAATTTTTTACTTTTTTTTTTTTTTTTAATCAGTGCTTCTTAGTGAAACTTTTCTGCAGGACACAGCTCCCTGTTATCTCTCACCTGCTTTCCTCTCTCTTGCTTGCCCATATCTTTGTCGGGCACTCCCAAGGCTCCCCGTTTCTCTCCCCTTCTGTCTGGCTTTCCAAATGTGTTTGAGCAGCCACAGTCCCCTCGGGGTCTGCCTTACCGCCGCGTCCTTTTGCACCTGCAAGGGCTGCCTATTTGCACTGGGACAGGGTAGGTAGGCAGCTGGCTCCTCCTCAGATAAATCACAGACCCTCCCTATGTCTGACAGCCTCTTGGAGGGAAGGGGGTGCAGGCAGGAATGTACCCCTCCCTCTCTAGCCGGCTCCAAGTGCATCTGGAGGGAAGATGGGCAAAAGCAGTTCCCTGCTTGGGGAGAGGAGCCAGTGAAGAGCTGACCCTGCTGTGTGCGTTTGCGTTGGAGAATCGCTGTGCCCTGGGAACACTGCAGTGTGTCCCCACCGTACGCCTTCAGCTATAGCTAAGAAATACCAAACTATGTCTGAATGTTGAAAATCTGCCTGCCTTTCTTGGCCTTTCTGTACTGCGGGAGTTCCTGCTCCGTGCTGGGACCTGCTCCTGAGAGATGCAGTTTTGTCTGTAGGGCTGCCTTTGCCCGTCAGTGAAGTTTTTGTGTGCAACTTCAGTGTCACGTGAGTTTCACGGGGTTTTGTAAGGTTTGCTTTTAACAATGAGACTAAAGTGATGTCTGAAGTCTGATTGCCAGCACAGGGCGTCTTGTGACTCCAGAGCCAGCTCCAAAGCTGGCAGTGACCTGCCTTCAGGTGGGTCCCTTTGAGACCCCTCCAGCTCTGTGGCAGTGGATTTGTGCGTGTGAATGCAAACACTCGATTCGTTCTGCCCTGTCTTTTGCCATGGAAATATCTGTCGGGCAGAATCTGACCTACCTTCCATACAGATGTCTTAACACAGAGGGTCCCAGTTCAGTGAGGTGCATAAGCCAGTGCCTTTCATTGCCAGGGTGCATTGTCTTCCAAGGGGGGGGCTGTGATAGCCCCTCCTGTCCCCTTTGGCCTTCCCCAGCCTTCCCTGGGCTCTTCTAGCAGCTTGTGGGGCTGCCTCTGTGCTCCCACCAGCATAAGGTGGCTTGGCTGAGAGAGGAGCTCTGCTAGTCCTGCATGGCATGGTGGGTGTGGGCTGGCCAGTGCCCACCAGAAGCTGGTGGGAGGGAGCAGCCACCTTAAGCAGGGGTGCTGGGGGCATGGCAGGGGGGTCCAGCCTCTTCCAGCTTCAGAAGCAATGGAGCTGTGGGTCCATGGGCACCTGCGGGTAGTCCTCTTGGGGTCAAGGGAGCATCCTGTGAGTGAGGGTCCAAAGTGATGACTCTCCATCCAAGTGATGCCTGCAGTGTCCTGCACCTTTCTTACAAGCACGTGACAGTCAGCTGGATCCTGTCTTCTCCATGTGATGTGCCAGGTGTGGTTGTGGAGAAGCCAGGTCTTCTGTCCCGGAAAGGAGGGGAAGTAGGTAGAGTTTTCCCTTCTCTAAACTTAGCATTTGGGTTTCTTTCTAGGTCAGGCTTTCTGGTCTCTATGTGGACTCCTTTATTGACTGTGGCCTTCGCAGTGTTTTATTTTGAAAAAATAGACTCGTTTCTTCCTTCTTTTTATTTGGGGGGGAAAAAAAAAAAGGAAGGGGAGCGTATAGTATCTTATCTCACACCTGGCTCTCCTAAAAATGCGTGTATCTGGCGTTTGTGACGTGTATAACCAGTGAGGTGGGAGAGACTGGGAGTAGCTTGGGAGACTGTGGAGCACTTACGCCTGTGTGGAGGCTACTGCCTACGGCTGAATTGGCTAATTTCTGCAAAGCTGGAGTAAGAACCACCTTGCTGGGGGGCTGGGGTGCGCCGTGTGTGTGAGAGCGCCTTGTCACAGGCACCTCTGCAAAACTTTCTTACTTTCCCAGGGTTTCCTTCCTCTTTCCTTTTCCCTGCCCCACAGGGAGGGTTGTCTGACAGTATCTTCTCAGGAAACTCATGTCTTAATTGCATTAAATCCTTGAACAGATGGAGAACCAGGCGGCAGCGGTGTGTGCTTGCTCTGGGTCTGCTTCCTCAGCTGCATGCCGCGGTTCAGCGCTGACTTTTGTGCCTGCTGCTGGAAAGGACACTGTCCACGGGGGCCAAGTCCCACATTCGATGCTCTTCCCTGTGTCAGCAGCATGAATTCTTTGCCCGATGAAATATGAAGGAGGGGGCTTGGTCTCTCAAACCGTCTCTTTAGAGATGCAACCTGCTTGGGGTGAGAACAGACTAGAAGGGGAATTGGGACTCCTGAGTATTCCCTGTTAGTTTGGGGGGGGATTTTATAACATTTTATTCTGCAGAGTGTCTCTTGTTTCCCCTCTCCATGCACGATCAGGGGACCACTGTCATACCTACCTCACTGGGGTTGTTGTGAGGCTAAAGTGAATTTGTCGTCAAGTGCTTTGAGATCCACAGATGGATCTGTGGCATCTATGGGAATTCAGACTCTGTAAAAATACGGATCGGCGAGAGCAGACTGGTTTGTTTAACTCTGTTTATAACCAGCTAATGACTAAGAATCAAGTCACAGGGAATGAAGCTCGATCCAAATCCTGCAGTCCTTACTTCTGCAGAGCTTGCCAAGAGCTGAGCATAAAAAAGGCTTGTAGGGTTTGCCAGCCAAGTGCAGGCTGTTCTCCTCCTAATGCCTTTCCAATCCTGCACTGTCTCCTTGCACATACTCTCCCTTCTCTCTCCCAGCCTGGATGCTTGTACCTGGCTGGGAAATTTTATTTTCTTTTTTAGAATTCAAGTGGTTTATAAGATGACCCTGTTTGTGGTGAATTGGACGGTGTTCCCCTCGGAGGAGATCCTTGCACTGGGCATCCTTCGCTGGAGGCTGAACCATTCGATAGGGTGCTGTGCTGCCTAGCCATGGGTGGTGTTGCCCCATTCTTCTACGTTAGCTTTTTTCCTCTGACTCTCAACTGTGTTGTTCAGATCCTTTAAAGGCTTTGGCTTTTTTGCTGTCTGATTTGTTACAGCCTAAATCCAAAGCCATGCTGAGATCTTCCAAAACCAGATGCAGCTAGGATTTCCAGCTGCTCTGGAGCAGATGGAAATGGCTGTGGGTTTCCATGAAGGCTGGCTTTCTCTTTCATGGCTGAAGAGTGAAAGATTCAGATTTCTTGCAGCTTGTAGCAGCGTAGGGGCAGATGCCATACCCTTAATACCTTGCCAGTCCTGTAACTAGGCCTGAGCAAAGGTGGTTAGCACATCTGTTTGCTGCTCATTGCCACGTGGCCGCAGCCATCCATGTGTAGGCTCTGTGGGGCTGCCCCAGGACTCAGACTCCGTTGGAGTCTTCTCAGACAGGATAAGCTTTCTAGCCCTCCCCTCCACGGTATAGCAGTCCCTGACCAAGCCCCTGCGGTCACCTTGGGGATGTGGGGGGCACTGCTTGCAACTACCAGTTTTCGCCCGGTGGAGGGGAGACGTTGCCACCCACGCACCCCTGTAGGCAGCAGGGTAGCTGGGGAGGGATGCGCCGGGCATGGCAAGCGCGATGCAGCTTGCTGGCAGAGCAAGGTCAGCTCCTGCTTCTGGGCTTGTGCTGTCTTGAAGGGTGTCCCTTCAAGAGCCATCCTCCCTGAAGGGGGATATTGGAGGGAAAGGCTGATGTGATTTCAGCCTCTGCCAGCTATTCCTCTGGCTTCTGCCTCTAAAAATTTTCCTGCCAGCAGCTTCAGTCGCTCCAAATCCCATCCTCGCCTTCTTGTGGTTCCTTCTCCCCAACCGAAGTTCCCTGTTGAGGCAGAACAAGTATCTGCTGGGATGGGAAGTGCTGAGGCTGCAGTTTGGGGCTCAGGGGCAGCTCCCGATAAAGTGCAAGTCTGGGGGAGATCTGAACAAATCCCAAGCCTTATGGAGCCTCTTAACATTTTCCTTTGGGCTGGGGATTTCCATGCAAAGCCTTGGGAATCTGCTGTTGCTAAGTAGGCCAAAAGCTGTGGGGCAAGTGTTTCTGAAGCTGGTCTTGCCCTGTGTAAGTAGCTTTTAAAAGTCTTGTTTGAGATGTGCTTGTTTCCAGCACTTGCTGCTGAAGAAACTGGAAAGAGCTGTACTGTGCTAAACGTGGAAACCCACTCAAGCCAGTTTCATCTTGCTTACCAAAATTGTAAATCTGTCGTTTTCAAAGGTGAAACAAAAAGTTTTGCCATCTCTCGCAAAAATGCTGTAGTCTGGTCCCTGACCCCACTCCTCAGTTGTGCTCTGTTCCGCCCTGCCCTGTGAGAGCGGTTCACAAGCGCGGGTGGCTGTTGTCTCGTTCCGTCTGTGTGTCTGTGCTTCTTCCCTTCTAGGTGTGTGCATCACACGTGTCTAAAGCCTCCAGCCAGGCTTGGTGGTTCAGTGTTTAAACTGTGTTAAGAAGGAAGCGCTCTTGGGATTGAGCTGTTTGGGTTTTTTTAAACAACAAACAACCAAACAAAACCCCCCAAATTTCTGTTCTCCTAAAAAGAGATGGCTTTGGGCCATGAAGTCTCCTACAGGAATACGCGTCCTCCTGCGTTCAGGATTTTTGATGACCATTTCTGACAGCTGCTCTGTGACTGGTGCAGATCACTGAGATATTCCTGAGCTTTGTCCCTGCCGCACCAGCGGTCCAGCTGGTGTTACCCACCCCTCTGCATCCCTCCCAAGAGACTATGGTTGGTTTTTTTTTATCCCCATAACGTACCGGAGCCCTGCGGGCAGCAGGCAGCCAGCCCTGCCCTGGGTGCCCTCTGCCCAGCGAGGGAATCCTTCCCTCTGGCTGCTTCCCTGGGCACCTCTCACCAGCGCTGACGATGCTCGGGAGCATCTCCTGCGTGCGCGGCGAGGGGATGCTGTGGCTCATGACCTGCACAGGCGTAACTGTGAAGGAATCTTACACTCTTCTGTGCCTGTTTCTTTGATTCAGCATTATTGTGTCTTGGGGAAGGGGGTGGGAGCGAGCGCCCTTCCCTCGCCCTCTTTTGATCACTGTGTAATACTCTTTTTCTACACAAACTGTGTATAGTAAGATGGCTTTTGCCAAGGTTTTCTAATTAATAGACACTAACCAGCATTTCTTGCCCACCCACCCCCCTACTCCCCTTTTATTTTCCCTCTCTTCTTTGCACATGTGACTTTAACTGCAATGGTACATGGTCTTTTCTGTTCTTTTCTAATCGTGAACTTAAGTAAGCGAATTCCTGGTGTCTGTGACATTAATGCACTGTGGGTCTAGCCTAGTACATTGTTCTGTTCCAAGCTGGGTTCTCTTAAGTTATAGCTGGATGGGGTTTTGTTGTTTTTTAAACTGAAACATAAAACCGTTTTACACTTTGCATATTTTGTACAGTAAAATTCTGGAAATAAACTGAAACCAGATTTGATTGTTCCACTCCTTCCTCTTATCCTTTCAGACAAAAAAAAAAAGCAAGCTTTTCTGGCCTTCAAGCATTCCTTAGCTGTGGCTGGGAGGGGCCCTGCAAACATGTGGTTTAACCTTTTCTGGGGCTGTCTTTTTGTCACCCTTGTTCTAGACCCTTCTGATCTGCCCTGCCACAGTAAAATGCAAACTCATTTATCATTCCTGAAGAAAGACTGGTAGGTGAGTGCTTTGAACACCTGAAATCTTAAATAATGGGGAGCAAATGCAGCGGGGGGGGGGAGCATGACTGGAGTGGGAACTGGTTTTTCTGCCTCCTGTCTTCTCATGGTTTGCACACCAATTATGAGGTGCAGGATGCGGTGCAGAGTTCCTTATTTGGACCTGGTGAGGAGGAGGAGTGGCGAGAGGTGGAAAAGCCAGTGCTCCTTGTTGGTGCGGATGCGAGCCTGTGCTCTGCTAAAACAACGTGCGGGATTCTCACATCAACAGCACCTGTGGGTGCAGCTTTCCCCACCTCCACTTCCCATCACTGGCACGCCGAGAGCTTGGAAAGACCCGTGCCCAAGGAGACGGGGCAGCAGCGTTCTTACCTAGACAGTCTTTGGTACCCACTTTTCAAGAAAGCCCCCTTTGGCGGGAAGTACCTGGCCTCACCGCTGTGCCCTGCCCCAGCAGGTCTCCTCCGTGGCTTTGGCTGCTGGAAAAATCCACAGGATGCTGCTGCGCAGTGAAAAATAAGAGTGCAGCGGTTGTGGAGATAAGCAGCGCACGTATAAATGGTGGTGGAGAGAAACAGCCAAATGGGTAATTCTCTGCTTGGGGGGAGGTGGATGTGTTTAGGCTACAGAGCTCTGGAGGAAGCAGGAAGGGTGGGATGGGGCTGTGCTCAGTCCTGCCTCCTGCCCTCCCTTGATCTCTGCTTTTGATCTATCCCCCTCATCCTGCTGGTGCTTCGGCAGTGCCCAGCCCTGGGCTGTTTGCCCCACAGCTCCGGGAATGGGCAGGGAAAGGAAACCACGCTGCTGCTGCTGCTGCTGCTGCTGCTGCCCTGCGGAGCCTGGGGTGGGTGTGCAGCCGTCACTGGTCCCCTCCTGCCTCGTGGTGGAAAACCTGACCTGCTGGCCTGGAGCTGTGTGGGTAAAGGCTCCGTGGGAGCTGGCTGCAGGTGTGTCACGGGAAGGTGTGAGAAGCAGGAATTTGGCACAAACAAGATTACGGGCTCGTCAGCCTCGTCCAAGGCTCTTAGCCTTGAGAGTTGTGTCTTCACGTAGGAGTTCAGCATGCTCTGTTTCATTTTTGGCTTAGTGCTGATACCAAATCAACACCCGGTTGCTGCCCTTTGTGGCACTTTCTCGCCTGCTGTGGGTTGTGGAAGCTGATGGAAGGAACAGGCTCTGCTGGAGGGACTAGTTCCCTTGGCCTTCGCCCAGAGCTCGGCTATCTGAATCACAAGGGGCTGTGGTATGTGGCTCAGCAGAAATTAGAGCTGAGGGTGCTCTTCTGGTTTGGCCAAGTCTCTCACTGAAGCTCTGAGGGTCTTCGAGGTGTGATGGAGCCTCAGGTGCAGCGCTGGGTTAAGTTACCGACCCAAACTTCTGATAGAAAGAGGACGGAGGCTTTGAGTGGCAAATGATGCTTGGAGGGACCCTGTGTGCTGAACGAGAGGTAAGTGCCTTCTGCCCGAAGGATGTACCAGACCAGGGTCCCTCGAGGAGGAGGTGGCTCCCCTGCAGTGCCCTTCCTGAAGGTGAGGACATAAGGCTGTGGCTAGCCTGAGACAGCACAGCAACAGCCGCTGGGGTAGAGGTTTGGTGGCTGAAGTGTGGCTTAATTCGTAAGAAGATCGATTGCCCCCCTGGGTTGATGCGACCAGGCTTCGCGGTTACGGATGGCCAGAAACCACCAGCTCTGGGGAACTGAGTGAGGAGGTGTGGGCAAAGGGGCTGCACGCAGCCAGGGTGTAACAAATGGATTAAGAAAGGGATTTGTCACCTTCGAAAACTAGCTCCAGAGCCTTGTGTGAAGCGCTGGCAACGCCGCACCTTACAATTATTGCCAGAAAAATTCATAGTTCACTGAAGCATCTGGCCGCAGAGGTGAGCAGAGCTTCAAACCCCGGGACAGCTTCTCCCGGTGCTACGTGCTGGCTCTGCTGCCTCAGCCCCAGCCCTGAACTTCTCAGGAGCTGCGCGGGGGGGGGGGGGGGGGGGGGTG
>JAVJGJ010000057.1:3865596-3914690 GCA_035590215.1 Microhierax caerulescens | reverse complement strand
CCCCCCCCCCCCCCCCCCCCCCCCCCCGCGGCGCTGAAGGGTTTGTGGGGCCCTGGAGCCCGGGGTTGCGGGGCTGGGGGTGTCCCAGCCAGACACGGTGTCCCACAGCAGCATGCAGGAAAGGAAGGTGTGTTGGGAGTTGGCCAAGCGGAGTGCTTTGATGTGTCTTTCAGCACCGTTCCCCAGTTGGTGTTGGACTGGGAAGGTGGTGGGTACCTGTTACAAGCCTTTCCGGCACTGAGGGATAATGGGCTGGGGCAGGGGTGTCCGTTCCCTTTTCGTGTGCGCATCCCTGCGGCGCTGGGTCGGGAGCTGCTGAGAGAAGAGGGAGCACCGAGCGTAACGTGCCTGCAGCTGTAGGTACGGACGGTGTCGTGGGGTGGTTGCGTGTGCGTAAATCACGTCTACGAACAGGACTACTCGAGTTGCTTTGAAATGCTGTAACAAGTCTTACAGCCCTGCTGTGAGCGTGTCTGCTGGTTGCACCGACAACGTTGCGAGCGACATGGAGAGGGCTTCAAATGGGAAGGCTGTTTTCCTGTTTCTCCCCATCTCCCTGTCTCCATCACCAATTTGGAAAAGGTTGTGGACCGTTTTTTTTTTTCCCCTAACTACTGCTCATACGGACCCTGCCGCGAGACTGCCAGCCTGCTCCAGAGCCCTGAGCTGCTCCTCCCTCCCTCTGAAGTCTGGGGAGCTGAACTGGGTGAAGATGGCCACTTTGTCCGTGACTTGGGGCTTGCCCCTGTTCCAGCTCAGCTGATGCAAATCCCCTGGGGATGCCAAGAGCCCTGAGCAGTGGCACCCGGCACCCATGGGTCCTGCCCGCGGGAGGGGGAGAAGCATTGTTGGCTGGTGGGACCAGGACAGAGGGAATAAGCAGCCCTTGGGCTCCGTGTGGCAGCGCTAAATACAATTCAGGAGAGGAAGAAGGGATATAAGTTTTACCTTGTGGGTGTGCATTTGGGATAGCCCAGTGTCCACCTTGCTTGTCTATTAAAATACGAGCCGGTAAGACAAGGAGGAGGCAACGTGTAGCTGGTGGAAGAGACCTTGGAGAACAGGGTGTGGTTTTTCCCTCCAGCATCCTTAGAAACACGAAGGTACAAAGAGTTTAAAAACAGAGACAACACAAATTGCTCTAGGCATGAAGCTGCTCTGCAAATTGAAATATTTTAAATCTCTTCCAAAGGCAAAAATCAGGCTTCCAAATGCTTAGACATCTACAGCCTTGTCTGTCTTTTATTTGCCTTTTTTTTCCCCCTTTTTTTTTCCCCCTTTACTAGTTGAAAAAGTAGCATGAATGAAAAGTGGATGCATAGAGAGAAGGGAGTTCTTGATAAAATACATTTCCAGAGAGACTGAATCAAGTTTTAAGAGACACTCCGAACTTTTTTGCTCTTTGGACCTCTCTTCAGCATGAGTCGGATGCTGTGGGCATGCTTTAAAAGAGAGAATGGGAAGGAGCTGATTATATCTGGGCCACAGATGTGAAACAGATCTGCAAACCTTTTAGCTTCTATTTTGTAAAAGCTCATTCTTGAGTAGTCATAATACCAGATCCTACAGTTGATTATAATTTTGCTTTGTAAATGGTTGGGAGAAACTGGTTTAGTAATTCAGTAACTAGACTGTGGGAAGCTGTGCAAATTCCTCCAGAGATTTCATTTTGCGGGGACTAAAATGTTCTTCAAACGTTTAGTTACTTTTTGCCACTCAATAGCCTTTTTCTTTGTCGTTAGCAGGAGCAGGGCTTTGGCATGTTGGATGGAATTTTAAAGCAAAAATCTAACACCAGGCAAATAAATTTCAGGGTTGCTCTCTGGTTGAACTTAGTTTTATTTTTACCTGCGTTACTGAGGGAGAGGAGGGACCTGATTCAAGCTGGACTTCCTCCGGATCCAGAAGTGGAGGATGAGGTCGCCCATGGCTATTGAAGTCATTTTCCACCCGTGACTGAAGGCGGGCAGATGGTTTTCTGGCTGCTGTTGAAGTACAGGATAACCCCACCAGCAAACTCCATTTATTTAACCCTTGAGGCTTATTTCTTGCATTGTGAAGTCATGCCAGTTGTCTTCTGCTCAGGTGGTGCAGTGGTACGGTCACTGGTGGCACTGGGGGTTGCTGTTCTCTTCCCACAGTGGCAGCGGTTGGAGCTTGGTCGTAGGGTGATGGTCCCTCATCTGGATTTTGGGATGATGGGAAAAGATGCTCACTAAAAAAAAAAAAATCCTGGTATTGCCTCAGCGCCCAGGCTGGTGAAACAGCTTCACCTTGAGCATGTCCCACCTGTCTCCCCCCCTACAAAAGGAAAGCTGGTCTCAGCCTTGTCCAGTTGGCTTTCTCCTCGGGAGGGAAATGTTATTCCCCGCTGTGTTCCCAGCCACGGCTCGTGGCACGGGGGTTCACCATGGCTGGTTCCTGGCAGTGGTGTGAGGGATGCTGCTGTCTTCCTGGGCCGGGGATGAGCTCCAGCAGTAGCGGCAGGGGAGGGCTGTGTCCTGAAGTGACCCTCAATACCATACGCTGTGGGGGTGGGTTGAGGAGAAGGGCAAGACAGGCTAGATAAAAATGCGAAAGAAAAAATATTAGGGGAGCCAATGAAGGCCAGAAGAGTAGTAAGTCAGTAGGGATGGAAGAAGGTGAAAAAGCTGCATTTTCACCGTTTTCTGTAGCATTAGGGACAATACCAGCAGCTGTTTCAGTGCTTTGCTGATCATCTTCATCACAGGGGCTCACAACAGAAGGTGCGAGGGGGGAGCGGAAGGGGGGAGCGGGGCCCAGAAGGATCTTTGCCTCCATCCCAAAAGCTGCTTGTAATCTGACTCCAGAAATGGGTCTTCAAGCTGCTAAGGAAGCTCTGTGGCTTTTTTTTTTTTTTTTTCCCCTCTTCCCTCTCTGCTTTAAATAATTTAACGCCTTTTAAACCTGGCAAGGAGCATTCTGGCACTGGGGCCAAGAGGGCTGGCTCTGCCCTGGACCCTGCCCCGTGGTTTCCATCACCATGAGACGTCGTCTTCTGCCAAAGAGGTGTGAGAGTCGTCCCATGCCTGGTCCCCAGGGGTGCTGACCGCTGAGGGGCTGCTCTGCCCAAAGGCTGGTGGCAGACAGGAGCGGGGAAAGGCAGGGAATGCTGCAGCGCGGTGGGTTGACACTCGGGATCGGGGGTCTCGGGTAGGAAACCATCCTGCCGGCGCAGCCTCATTACTGAGGTTAATTATCCTTCCTGCTGTGCTCTGCTGCTTCCAGTTCCTAGCGGATGGTGTTGCACTGCACAGCATAGATGTACCAGGGGTGTAAAAGTAGCCAGGAGGCAGTTGGTTTTGCCCTGGAGGGCTTTGGTGCTCGTTGCCTGTTCACCCATTGCCCCCCTTCAGCCCCCCAGGTCTGGGCATCAGTGTGCACGTGGCTGTGTGCGGCTTCCCCAAGCAGAGGGGGACCCAGATGCAACCCCGGCCTCTTTTCACAGGGTTGCAAGGCAGCGGCAGCTGGGAAGTGATATGTTCCTGTCTAATTAATTATTTCCCTGGGAATAAAAGACAAAGTTTTTTTGTTTGGTCTCAGTAATGAATCAATCATTTCCGAGGTACGGCATGCAGACAGACACGGAGGAGCAGCCGGTGTCCTCGGCGGTGCGTGCGTGTTGGCATCTGGCTGAGCAGCTTGGTTCTGGGATGGGAAGCAGCTGGGAGCTCTGGCTTCACTATGGAGCTGTTCTTCTCCCAAGGGCAGCGCAGGAGACCCTTACCACCCCTCAGAAACATCACAAAAACCACCAGCCCTGAAAATACAGAGTAATCTGTGATTTCCAGAGTTGCCTCCCTCATCATCTCCTTCTGGAGCTGTTTCCTAAATGCTTGACAGAAGCTCAGAGCAGTTTTGGGTTCACAGAGCCTCTCCATCAGTGTCCTCGGTGCTGCAAAGGCAGAAGCTTTCTCCTTGGTGCTTCTATTAAGCTGCAGCGTGTGGCTCTTGATGGGTTTCCCCCTCCCTTGGTCGGTGCCCATGAGCAGTACAGACACAAGGTACAACCCCCACCTCTGTGGCACACTGGCCACTGGCCCCGTGTCTGGCACTGGGAGGAGGTGGTGTAGGACTTTGTGTTCTTGCCACGTATCACTTGTGAGGGGGGTCCTCGCTGTCACTGGGGGCTGGGGAGACCAGGGTTTTGGGTACTTTGAAGTGACTGATCCACTTGAAGCACTTGCAGTTGGAGGAGGGCAAAATATGGTTCCTTGTCTCTATGTGTATTAAGACCCATTTAATACGAAGTCTAACTAACGATTTGCAGAAAAAGGAACTATTTACTAAAAGAGGGACAGGACAAGGGGCAGCAGGCATGAACTGAAATGGAGACGGTTCCTTCAGAATATGAGGAAGAACTTATCTACCTTGAGGGTGATGGAGCACTGGCTCAGGCTGCCCAGAGAAGCTGTGGAGTCTCCTTCTCTGGAGACATTCAAAACCCACCTGGATGTGATCCTGTGTAACCTGCTCAAGGTGACCCTGGGTTGGACTGACTGATCTCCAGGGGTCCCTTCCAACCCTGGCCACTCTGTGATTCTGAACAGACTTACCTGCAGAAAATTCAGTGCTGCCCACATGCATGATTTTTTTGCTTGTTTTTAATAAAGAAGGGTGGTGGGTTTTTTTATGGTTCCTCATCCAAACATGCTGACCTTTTGCTTTTCCACGTGTAGTGGGCAGGGTTAGGCTGACTTTGCTCCTCGGGGCCACCAGTGCCTTTCAAATGCCGGTTGTGCTCAATTCTGACAGAGGAGCCCCAGAGCACCAGTCCCTGGGGTCCTGTGTGTGATACCTCCCCGTACCACCATCTTACCTGTCCTTGCAAGAAGACACCCAAGTTCAAGCTGTCTTCTCCTTCGTGGGGCGTATTTCCTCGTTCACTGGTTTGGTCACCATGAACTCGGGGCAGACGAGGTATTACTGAAGGGCAGAGGCTTTGCTGCCCACTCATCTTCATTGCTGCAATGTTTTCTTAACTTTTTACGTGTTTATCCCAAAAGCTGATGATAAAAAGTTCCCGTTCATGGGCAAAGAGAATGATGAAAACCATAGTGGGGAATGAGGGAAAGGTTTGTCCCATCAAGGGCTGAGCTGGCATCCTGAAGGAGCAGCAGCCATAATATCAGCCCTTCTTCTCGTAACTCCAGGGAAACTTTCCATAATCCACTGACACCAGCCCACCAGCCTCAGTGGCCTCTGTATAAGCCTGAGCACCACTACATGAATTATTTTCCCCCCGCCCAGAGCTGTTGCTTGATGCATTGGAACATGTGCATGCCTGTGAAACACGTGTGCACTTGAACACGTGTGTAGTGCTGTTTGCAGGGTCTGCCTGTGTAAGCTGTGCCTCTCGGAGCATCTAGAGAGGGGCACGTCAGAGCAGATGGGCATCCGCAGTGGGGGGAAAAGGTGCATGGAAAGTACCCGGGCAATCGGGATGTCCCAGACAGTGCCAGCTGGGAAGGGCAGTAGAGCAACTCTTTCTTTATTCTTTAGGTTTATAGAAATTCACAGCATTTTGCAGTGACTGATCTGGAGTTGCAGCGCCTGGCCAGGCTGTTACCTTCCGCAGGGTGAAACTGTGCACGTTTTACTCCTGGGAATAGCCCCAAGGCAGAGGTAAACAAGTACTTTTCTCAGGTCAGCATTTGTCCCTTAACCACAGACTAGGAGGCTACCAAAGGGCTGGGTTTGCCTGTTCTTGCTCCTTACGGATGTGCATCAATGGGACCCTGAGTGCTGCTTGCTCCCTCCCTCTGAGCTGGGGTCCTCCAGCAAAGCTCTCGAGGAAACAGCTGAAAGGAAAGAGCAGAAGGAGGGTGCTGGGCATCCCTCTGGCCAGGAGAGAGGAGGGGGTGAGTGGAAGAGAGGAGGATACCTCTAGGCTGAGAGCACACTCTGCATTTTAAGGCTTTTGGAAGTCTCCACCGGGTCCTCTGGGATGGGGTTGAGTTGGTCGTAACCCCAATGGGAGCAGGTGGATGCTCTCCCCAAACACACTTTGAGTCTTCCAGGCGGTGCTTGTGTATCATTAAAAAAGCAAGAAAGGGCAAACAGTTGACCTGGGGGCTTTGCTGTCCTGTCTGTTCTTCTCACAGACTGTGCCTTAGAATCACGGGTTGAATGTTTGATGTTCCATGAGGAGCTAACGTGGCCTACGGTCATATATCGTCTAAGCACAGCATTCATTCATATGCACAGAGATGCACAGGTATCCAGCTGTGTGTTGTTCGTGCTGGCACTTTCCACCGAGGGGAGATGGCACACAGGAATATATCAGTACTTCAGCTTTTTTATACCAGTAGTTTCAAATTTCTATTTCAGCTAACGTAGAGAGAGTCAAAGAGACTGATCAACAGGCAGGAAAAAAAAATAAATCTATAAAATCTTGCTTTGCAGTTCATCTGATAAAGGAAATATATAGTGTGTAAACCTTGTGTCTCATCAGGCTGATTCACATTTGTATAACGAGCTCTGATTCTCCTGTCCCTCGCACTTTTATTTCCCCTAACATCACTTACCTCTGACATAAGCCAGTATAAGATAGGTCAGAACAATGGTTTTCGTCTGTAGCAAGAGAGGACATGTGTACCCTACCTATGCTAACAAGTCTGAACGACCGGAGAACATATTTATAAATGTATTTATAAAGATAAAACTACCTCCAAACTCTCCATTCATTGCACTATTGTCAAACCTAATAAGCTAAGACAATTGAAATCTGCGGGCACGGGGAAGCAGGGAGACCTAACGCTGCGGCAGTGACCTGCACATGGATGGTGCTGCACTTGCCAGGACTGAGTTGCTGACCCTTTGCTTTGTGAGTAACCCCCTTGACTGAGCTCCTTCTCTGTCTGCAGGCAAAAGAGGCTTCTCACGGGCTACCATGGGACAGCCGAGTCTCTAAGCAGGGAGTAACTGCACAACTGAATACTTAAGAGCCCAGCAGCTTGCATCCTTGCACTGCTCATCGCCCGACGCACGTTACCCAGCATCTGATATGGCTGGACGGACGTGTTCCCTCCCAGCATCTTGGTCATGGGAAAAGATGCTCTGCAGGCTTTGGGTTCAAAGTCAGCTAAAGCTGGTAGGTGATGGGCAATAGGAGGGCTTCAGGGGTGGGCCCCTATGAATGTTTCTGCTGGCAGGAGTGTGCTGCCTGTCGCTTGTGCACCACCTTCAATCCCGCTGAGGTTCCCCTAAAAGGGAAGCTTGGCCCAGCCCAGACCTGGCTGCAGATGTTTGCAGCTGGCCTGGAGTCTGCTCTGGTGTTTCTTTGGGGTTAAGACCAATGGTCTGGCTCAGTGCCGTGATCTTCAGCCACAGGGGCGTGGGCTCAGACCTGGATCAGCTTTTCCAGCAGTTTGGGAGCTCACAAGCTTTGATGTCCTATATCCCACCACCTGCACTTACCCTAGCTTTGGCCTGAGCCTTGAAGAAGAAAGAGGTTCAGACAGGGACCGTGGTGTTTGCTTTTGCCTTGCGCTGCCAGACAAGAATATCCCGTCTTTATATGGAATCACTGAAAAATTAAATGGCATCCCTAAAACCTTCCTCCCCTCCCAAAGCTTTTTGCTGCTCCTAGCATGTTAATGAGTAGCTACTGGCGCCCGCAGCAGAACTTGCAGGATTGAGTGGTCTTGGCAGAGTAGCTGCAAAGGGCATTGTGTTTAATAAAAGGACTGAACTTTACAGTCGCCTTCCCTATGTCTTGAAGGGAGATTTGGTCTTTGGATGTTAAGTGCTGGGCCGATGAGCATGGAAAATACAAATTGGCTCCCTGTGTCCCTCTGGCAGCGAGCAGGCAGGCACTTTTCTCCTGCCCTGGGACACTCGGGGCAGATTCCCTGCAGATTCCTATTGTCCTTACTAAGGAGGCATGATTTGCAGCGGTGCTGGGTGCCTGCAGGCAGTCCTGGTCGCTCAGCACCGCTGAGAATCAGGCCCGGGGTGTCCCGGCAATGGCAGGGGCAGGGAGAGCGGGGCAGGGGGGGAAAGAGGAGCAGCGGTGCTGGCTGACGCTCAAACACAGGTCTTCCGATGGAGGGACCTGCCAGGGGGGGTGGGCTCTCGGCCCCCACAAGTCAAACAGCACAGAGTCACAGTTAGTCATCGTCATCGTCGTCGTCATCATCGTCGTCGTCGTCGTCATCGTCGTCATCATCATCGTCATCGTCATCGTCGTCATCATCATCATCGTCATCTTCAGTATTTATCTTTCCAGAAAGGACATCCTCTATCCAGTCCTCCAGCTCCTCGGCTGTGGGCAGGTCATCATCATCCCTGATCTCCATCCAGATGCTGTCAGCCTGTGGGGACAGGTCGGGGGGGGGGGGGGTTAGCCACCCTTGGAGATACGGGGAAGTGGACAGGTTCACTGCTGCTGGCGGGGTAAGGGTTGGACCCGAGGTGGGGGATGCAGGGGTTGGGGGTGGCGTTAGCTCCCTCTCTGCCACAGCCTGTGGGCAGGCTCAGCCACCCTGTCTCTCTGCCCACGCGTTGGCTGGGGGCAGTGGGACTGGGCAGTGGGTTTACACGGACGTGTGGTACTTTTTGCCCTGTTAGATGTGTGCCCGCTGCCTGTTCCTGTCCTGCACCACCTACACCTGTGAGCAAAAGCGTCGCCCACCTGATGTGTCGTCCCCACCCTGTCTGGCCAGGTCTGTAGACTCCAAGTCTACACAAAGAAAAAAGAGACCTATGCCAGCTCCCCCTGCATCACCCCGGTTCACAGGACATCACAGCGTTTTCCTCCTTCCTTCCAGAACCCTTCCGAGACCTTCTTCTTTGAGCCTTCACACCCTGCTGTCTGCACCCCTTCTCCCCAGCCTATTTTTAGTGTCACCTTTTCCTCATGACATTGCTCTGGATTCTCCACATGAGATAATGGTTCCTCCTCTTGGAAGAGCCTTTCCTCAGATCATCTCAACCACGCTCCAGCTGAAGAATGGTGAAAAACACCGATGCCCTGGACTACAGGTGCCCCCTGCTCTTTATTTCCAGCTGCCTGCATTGCTTCCATAAACTGGAGGGGATGGGGGGATTCAGTAAGATGCTGTCTAAAATGCAGTGAGAAGATGCTGTCCAAATCGTGGCTGTTACCCAGGGATAGGAAACATAGCTTAGGTGGTCTCTGAGGCCTGGAAATGAAAGATTTTCTCTCCGTTTTGCTATAGGTTCCTTGGGTAAACGCCTGGGTAAACCCTTTTCCCTTCACGGTCTCCCCTTCATAAAATAGGATCAGCCTCCTCTTTTTCAGAGGTGCTGTGAGGTTATCTCATTTAGCGTTTGATGGTGCAGAAACAAGTGCTTTTCATATGTCAGAAGATAACGACTAGCTTTTGCCAACGCACCCACTTTTTTCCCCGGCTGCGGTACCTAATTGTCTGGTTTACGGCTTGCTAAAAAGCCTGGCCAATTTTTGCTCAAGGAAAGCTGTTTTATCCTGCCAGTATTTTCCTCCTAAACCCCCAGAACTGTAATAAAAAAGACCCACAGCTCTTGCTTCATGCAAATGGTCTTGTCTTCAAACCTCAGGACTGTTTGTGTAGCAAAAAGGGACCCCTATAAATAGCGGGAGGTGGGTCCATCGCACCGGGGGAAGATGCTGCGCAAACGAAGCGGCGATAATTTGCAGAGCATCGTGGCCCTGGTCCTGAGCCACCACGCTGTGACGGGCTGGTGGGGGCCACTGGGAGCCCTGCTGTTTGTACTGGCAGGTTTTTAGAGAAGCAATGGGGTCACAGGGGTTATGTCCACCGAAGCCAACAGCAGTGTTTGTTTTCACTCCGTTGTGCAAGCCCCACTTTGTACCTGTGTAACTTGGCTGAAGGCGGTGATGTAACACTGAAATAACGCAATGAGCTCACTGTTTGCTTTAGATATCACCCGCCAACCCAGAACTTGCTTAAATCTCTCTCTCTTGAGGAATAGAGAACAGACTTAAAAGGAATGAAATAAAAACTGAAAATACCGTAATCAACAACCTGAAACGTTTACTGTATCAAAGCTAGGTAATGCATGAGTTTTTAAGGTCTCTCAGCGACTGCTGGATAATAAGGCATATGTTCCTGCCTGACACTGCTTCCTATGTGATTGTCCTGCCACCGACAATCCTACCACCACGAATTCCCATGGCTAGCTGTTTAATGTAGCTTTGACATGCCTTAAACATGGCCAGCTGTGGTAAATATAATGAAGGGAGATACTGCAAGCTAGTAATAAGGGCAAAAGACTGGAAGACTTGAGCTCTATTTCTGGCTTGTCTGTTCATTTCTCTCATGATCTTTGGTGGCAGATGCCATCTTGGCCCTCTTCCCTTTCGTCTCTCCCTTAACCATTTTGCTAACAAGCCTTAACCCACTGGGTCCTCACTGTCAGTGTCTGCCCCATGGTCTGGCAGATGCTGCCCTATGACAGGTAAAGCACCTCTCACACCCAGCCAGCGCCACGTCCACACCGTGACTCCCAGGGCAGCCTCTCATTCCCCTCAATGGGACTGGCGAGACCCAGGGCTTCCACTTCTTCTTAACACCACCGCTCTGCTTTCCCTACCGCGTCTCCCATCTTACGGTCTCGCAGCATTTGTTATAACAGGAGGCACAAACATCTAGTATAGCCTCACCACCCCTCTTTTTCTGGGCAGGTACAGGAGAGAGGGCATGGGGGCTGGGAGCAAGACTGGTGGTGGGGCCAGGACCAGCACCCAGACCCAGACAGTTGTCCCAACTCTAAGTCCCTCTCTGCTCTCTTGTAATGGAACATCAGATTCCCATACAGCTGAAGCTTCAAACACAAAGTCATGTACCAAATTACAAACACTTCTGCAGTGGAAGGATTTCTGTTTCCAGAGACACTTACATACCCACACAGGTTCATTTGAAAGAGATTAAAACACCCAGCACTTAACCATCAAAAATAACCTAAGGTAATAAGCGAGCCAGGCTGGAGCACGCTGTATTATGTGCTCTCTGATCATCTGGACTGTTGTTGTCAGAAAGAGGGAAGATGGTTTCTCTCCACAGGCGTGTCAGGGCTGTGATGCGCGTTACGTTGCGCTCAGCAGCTCTCCCCAGATCTCCACTGCTGGGGGTCGGCTGGGTCCCTCTCCCATCTGCCTTAAAAGCTCACAGTGTGCGAGCAACCTGACATCAGCCCCATGGCTTTCTGGCTTGAAGGTGAAAACAGTGGGTGCTAGAAAGGCGGCCCGACAGGACAGCTGTGGGTGCTGTGGGGACCAGCAGCACCGCGGCTGTGCCCAAGCAGCAGCTGCCTGTGCAGCTCTCCCTCTGCAGCACTGCCGGCTGCCACCAGGCATGGGGTGGACATGTCTCCCCTTCCCACCAAATCCCTCCAGCACTAACTGAAGAGGAGGAGGAGGAGGAGGGCCTGCATGAACCCAAACATACCCTCTTCATCCCAGCAGGACCCCTCCGTTACCAATTTATGCTGTACTCTTATTAAGGCTGTGTATTTATTTGGGTTTTTTCCAAGCTGTGCAGTTTCTCCCTGTCATCTACTGGGGACCATCTTTCCCTCCTACACTCAAGCTGTGCTGTTCTGCTTCTGCTGCAAAACCACCCTTCTTTTGCTCCTCTTCCCCTCCCCTCAGCATGGCTTTCTTCCCCTGCCCCACCACACTTTTCTTCACCAACCCAGCCAGGTGCAGTCAGAGCAGGGCATGGATGGACAAAGCAGCGTTCTGTGGGGCAGGGTGGAAATGTGAGACCCTGAAACCAAACCTAGGCAAAGCCCTGAAGCTCAGGCCACAGGGGCTGGTCCTGGCCTCAGCCGATGCGGTTTGTGTGCCACTTGGCTGCAGAAACGCGCTCAGACCCAAGCCCTGAAGGCCGGCGTCGGAGGCATTATGAACCCTGCTGCACGTGCAAATGGTGAGGTCCTTACACTTCTTCCCTGGGGGAAACGCCTGGTCTGCCTGCACCTAACAGCAGGGATCCCCCTGATGCCAGCAGACCTCAACTCCCAGCCTTTCTAGCACCGTAATCCTGGAGCGCTGGATTTTCTGGGCACATGCTACTCACGTCTGTGACGTTCACCACTCCAATCTGTGGCCTGAACAGGTCAATCTTGAAGGTCTTCTCCCAGTAAGTGATCAGCTGCAGGAGTGAGAAACAAAGCTCAGACAAGGGTGTCTGCAACACCCCTTGCACCAGTTCAGCCGGTTGGGCTGCGCTGCAGGGACCGTGCATCCGGAGAGGAGAGGCTGAACGCAAGCTCGGGCTGCCACACGCGGCAAAGTGACAACTCTGGGGATGCTCCCAAGACACCGTCTTCATGGGAGGCAGACCCAAGCGAGCAGCTCTCAGGGATCACCTGTGGTTTGGGTTTCCCGTCCTTCCCCGTCCCAAATTCCTTGGGGCAATTCCTGCACTTGTGCACACACATGTTACACGCACACACTCTCCATCCATGAATCAAACCAAGAAAGGTGACGAGCCCCTGCCACTCACCAGAGGAAAGTCGTCGGGGTCAATCCAGACAATGCTCAGGTCGGGATTATCGGTGTTGTCCCTGGCAACCTGCTTCAGGATTTCCAGGAACTCAAACCCGTCTGAAACGACACACAAACCCTGCAGCTCTCTCCTGCAAATGCGCAGGCACTTTTTGCTTGTGGGGTTTTCAGCTTCCCTCACCCCGCTATACACGCAGGAGTTGTTTACGGTTCTCATTAAACTGCTGTCTCCCAGATCTTTCTTCTGATAATCCGGCTTTTAACTTCAAGCATCCTCCCCGGCTATTGAAATTAGTTACACATGAATTAAGACTCATAATCCTTCCATGGAGGGGAACAATGTCGCTATTTTCTTGTGGCCAGGGAGGAACTGAGCGCCCGAGAGGCCAAAGCTTGTTGGCACGCTGATGGCACCGAGAAGCATCCACGCAATGGCTTTTCAGGGGCTGATGCTCATGGGTTTCCCACATTCCCATCACATCCCCAGCCCACAGCATTTTCCTGGAGCCACGCAGCAGGATAGATGCAGAGTTAGGGAGCAGATCCTGGCCCTGGGATGGAGGGGATGACTTATGACATTTTTATCCCAGTCAACTGGCTGCTTATATCCAGAACTTAAATCCAGCTGGCACACGTGCTAGTGTAAACACCCAGAAGCATCCCAGCTCCCCATCCCGGTGGGCTGGGGCTCCCACTCCCAGCCAGGGCACGGGGCTCCACAGTGCAACCAAAGCACATCAAACTGCGCTGTCCTGAGTGACGGAGAGTCACACAGGGAGGAAAACGGCCTCCTACCTGGGTCGTCTTCTTCAGCAAAGGCCACGATGTGGATTCCATCCATGTCATCCTCCTGGAAACAACAAAACCATTACTGATGGGCCGTGAAGGGAGGACAAAGTCCTGGTGGTTGCTGGAAATGAGGAGCAGTGGGATGTCGTCAAACAAACAGGACGAGGCTTGACTGGAGCCCCACCAAGACACCAGAAATGGGAGTCGAGGTGAGGCCAAGCCAGGGAGGTGTTAGACACTAAAGCGGGTCGTTGGGGTGGCGATGTTGAAACCCTTCAGCTAAAAATGAGGTGGGCACCATGATGGCAAAGGTGAGGGAGCATCTGACGATGTGGGGCAAAACCTTACCAGCAGAGAAGGTCAGGGGCTCTCTAACATGGGAGTATGGGCTCACCGTCTGTGCCTGAGGCCACCTGCCCTCATGAATTTGCAGCTGCCAGGGAATGGACTGCAGGGAAACAAATAGCTGCCACCATGCTCAGCCCCCCAGCATGGTCCTTCAGGGCCAGCAAAGGAGGTTTCCTCGCACTGTGAGAGGCAAGGTGTCTCACTTGGGCCCCTTTGGGAAGGTGACAGGTCTCTGCTCTAGGTGTGGGTCTCCACCAGCAGTGAAGGGAATGGAGTGGGAGGCTCATTTCGGGGCTCCAGTGAGTGGAGGACAGAAATGATGGCCTGGTGGACTGCTTTCCTCCGTGACGCGTGAGTAATGGGTAACAAAATTGGCAAAGGCCAATGGGTCTGCCAGCTGGTTCATCATCCGCCTGCTATGAATGTCATCTCTGAATTATCCCGCGGATCGGCTTCGCCTTCCTCACCCGCTGCCAGTCCTGGTTTCCATTTCAATTGGTTTTAATACGAGGAAAAAAATTCCCATCTAAATGCTAATTTCTTTTCCCTTCTGAGCCTAGAGGTGACAAAGTCACCATCAAAAACTGAAAGGGAAAAAAAAAACCAAAACCTGAAAGATTAAGTGGAAAACATTATCTTTAAAAACAATAGCGGATGCCGGGCCTTTGCTGGCATCTTCAGGGAATATGATTTCACCGGGGCATTCTAGGTAGATTTACTTGGTAATCAGACCATTTACAGCTGGGAAAATCTACACTGTTGTTCTTTCTCCATATTTGCTGGCAGCATTGTCAGACAGCAAAATAAAATGCATACATACATACATATATAAAAATATATATACATATATAGATGCACGATTTTTAATTATATACACAGCCATATAATACAGGTCTATTCTGACTTCCAAGGCAGCAAACAAAACTGGAGTAACTCCAGTAAAGGCATTGAGGATGTTCTGAATTTGCAGCGAGATCAGAATCCAGCCTTGTTGTCTCCTGCAGGTACGAGTTTCATGCTTGTAGCGGAGGCAAGCTCCGTATTCCCAGGCTGCTGGTAAAGCGAACAGCCCACCGCTGAGAATTCACGCTTTTCCTGAGGTTATTTTAGAGAATGTTCAGTATGAAAGCAAAACCACTGTGTGTGAAATTTGGGTCCCACTGAAACCCCACGAAAAACTTCGAGGGACTTTAGGTGGCTGTAGGAAGCTGCCTTCTATACAGGATCTGTATTTCAAAACAGAATTAAAAGCTATCATGCCCTTAAGTGCCTCATAGGTCCTGGTTCAGTTTTATTACCTCTTGCCTTGTATTAAAGACTCCCAAGGTTTTGGTGCTTCGGAGTCCTGCAGCGTTTCATGCTACACAGCCAAGCAAGGCGGCCCCTGAATGCTGTTATAAATGTGCCGAGGTTTTTAGAGGAATAACTGCATTTTCTTTGGCACCTGTAAAGCATGTGTTCAGCTTTGATTTTCAGCATTCAGCTGGCACTTGAAGATCCCTGACTGGCTATTAATGTCGTACTTACTTACGGCAAAAAAGATAATTAGTGATGCACAGATTTCCCTTCCTTTTCCACCCTTCCTCACCCTTGCAGACCAGGAGAGTCCTCTGTGTGTGATAGGTGCCAGACTGCTGGTTAGTTCCTCACAATCGCTGACTTGCACTTGCTCACACTGAGAGAGGTGCAGTCAATGCACCATTTGTTCCATAATCTATATAATTAATCGAACTAACCGCCCTCGCTTGCATTTTGAATGGTACAACTGCTCTGGTACAATTTCCACGAGTCATCTGTTCGGTACAATCTCTAGCTTGCCCAGCGAGCAGGCCACCGAAATCACCCCACCAGCAGCACTGATGCCCTTGAAGTGAGACAGAGCGTCCTTGGGAAGGATGCTCTGATTCCCAAGGGTGCTCTCCACAGCTATACCACGGCTGCTGCAGGGCTCAGCACCTGCCTAGCACACTTGCTTAGCTTGCCCGGTTCCCTCTGCGGAGCAAACAGGACCCAGCTCAACTGTCCACCACTGTCGAGCACACTGCTTGAATTCGGGCACTGGGCATCACAGCCACGGCTTTCCCTTCTTCCCAGAGGAGGGAAAGTGGCTTTCCAAGGAAGGAAAGGTGTTTTGCCCAGCCAGAGGCTGGAGGTCTTGAGCAGCGTTTTTTTGTTGGAAGCTCACAGGGGATGCAAGGCTTCCCACCCGCACGTGCTTACCCACGTCTCAAACATGTCCTCTGGGCGCAGCTTCCTCAAGGTGGCCCTGGAAGGAAGACAGAAACGCTCTTTGAGGACATGCCCAGCACCGTCACGCATGACGCGTGACACTGCCGGTGTCACGGGGGAGGTCACCATGGCGCGTTGGGTTGGTGGCTGGAGTCGGTGCCATCAACGACTGTGTTTTGAATGCCAGGACAGGGGCACAGGAGGTCAACTTACACTTTTATTTATGGTGATAAACCCCTGCCCTTGCCCCCATGGAGTCGTTGCAGCCACTGCGCTTGGGAAGATGAGACGCCTCTCTGTGCTGGCATGTGCTGGTGATGTAGCCCCACACACGGCAGATTGTTCTGTCCACCCTGAGAGCATGAGGTGACCCATTCACTTCTGTCTTGCAGTCCCTGGGACATTCCTAGTGGGCTTTGTTCCCCTTTTCTCCTGGTTTTACCCCAGCATAATTCCAACACAAAATTCCTCCCAAACTCTGCTGCAGTAAAGAAGACAGAATAGCCTCAGGGAAGAAAATTTAGATCCTAACAACCACTGGCAAGAAAATTTAAAACATAAAACTGGCCAAAGCAATTTTTTTTTAGAAGAAGTCCATAAAGGACAAAAAAAAATTAAATAAAAAATTAAATGTTTTCAGACACATCTGCAGCAGGCAGCTTGGCAGAGAGCCTGAGAGCTGGCTGGGGTGTTAGAGGGGCACCAAAGGAACACGAGGCCATGGTAGACAAGCCCAGGTAATCCTTTGCACCTCTGCTCACTGTGGCATCAGAGACTGGCTCCCCCAGCAGAGCAGGTCTCCCTGGCTGAGCAGCCCCAGGACCTGTCGCAAAGACAAGTGTTGGTCAGTGAGGTCCTACAAGAGACTGGTAAAGGGAGAAGCAGCGCTCTGGTGGCAGAACCAGGTGGCATCAATGAGATGTGTAACCTGTCTACACATCAATGAGATGTGTAACCTTCAGTTTGCCTTACAGTGGAAACAAGGAGCATTTTTTAGAGGTTCCTAGTGCCACAGATCTGGAAGGGCAACTTACTCATGGGCATAACGCTACCAGCAGAAGTAGAGTTAACAGGCGTCTGAAGGAATATGATGCGATGGCACAAGAGATGCATGGTCTTTAAGAGGAAAGTCATGGCCATGGATCTGCTGAAGTTCCGAGCAAGTCAATGAGTGGCTGGAGGTGTCCCGGTCCGTGCAGTGAGCTGCCTCCAGCGGCCCATCGGACAAGATCCCTTCCTGCAGGCTCTCAGAGAAGATGAGCTGCAGTTAGAAGGAAGGTCCTCCTGTGGCTGAATGACATTGGGAGGTGAAGGGTGGAGACGAATGGTCAGTTTTCACAACAGAGGGAATTAACCGATCAAGATTCATAGCATATGCTTCGGCATGATCGTATGCATAACGTATTCTCACATAATCTGAAAAAGATGGGAAATAGGAATATGGAGGTGTTTGCTTATCATATCCGGTTCTTTGACGACCAACGCAGGTCTGACTGTGAGGAGAGACAGAGAGATCTCCTGAGGCTTGAGTGTCTGCATGATAGATAGACATATAGGAAGGAACGCACTTGCAGAAAAATTACCCTGATTAGACAGGTGCAACAATGGGTTCTAAATTAGTTATAATTAATTACTGCCTCTCTTGAAAGGGGCCCGGGTGTCACGAATTGAGAAAGCAGCAGCTCCACAGGCAAAAGGCAGAAAGAAGGTTACAAACAGCTGGGAAGTGACTGAGGAGTAAAGCACACCGTAGTGTTACGGTGATGGACAGCCGCACTATGCACCTCCAGGGTGGATGTACGTGTGGCTCTGGTCATCTCAGCACAGAAATGATACGGAACAACTGAAAAAGGGATGTGGAAACATGCCAGTAGCAAAAGAAGGTATGAAATGACCTCTGTTTGGTAGAGATTAAATAGATCAGAACTCTTTATATTGTAAAAGAGGTGACTGGAGAGGGATTTGACAGGGGGTCTAAAATAATCAGGAATGGTAAAAAAAATCCAAGTGAAACAGGGAATGGCTAGTCATTGTTCCTCAGCACAAGAGCTGGTAGGTGCACAGCGAAATTATTAGGTAGCACATATAAACGGAACAAATAGGAATGCTCTTTTGATGCAATGCATAATTCAGCTGCGAACCCATTACAATTGGATACTTTCAGCATCAAAATAGAAATGAGATAAAAAATTACTATAGAAATGGAAGAAATAGCCACTAAGCACAAGATCAGGGATAGAATTTTTGATCCAGCAAGACTCCTCATTACTGATTGTCAGAAACTGGAGATTTTATCGGGTGGATGCGTATTATGTACTTACGCATACTTGTACCTGGCTTTCAAGACGCTTTCCCTAGCCCTTCTCTGGGAGCAGCTCGTGGAGGAAGGAAACTCAGTGAGAAGGATCTGTTCACACCCATGTGTACTGATGTCTGCAGAGTTACTCAAGATTTACTCTGGTTACTTCCCTATGCTGGAGGGAGCAGGGTAAGTGGAGTTTGTGTGAGTAAGTGGGAGCAGAATCCAGCCAGCACTTCTCTACACCGTAATTGCAGAGAGCGGGGATAGGGGTTGGGTGTCCGACCCCAGCATTTGGTGTGTGAAAGAGGCGTAAACACAGAGGCCTCTTGCTGTGGGCAGAGGAGCTGCCGTGTAACTTGCATTTGCACAACTGAGAGCAAAACCTGGATGGAGCCCTTGGAGTCACAGCGCCTGGCCAGCATCCCCAGCTGCACACCCAGCTGGCCGGGCAGCTTGGAAGAATCACCCCACCGTGCTGAACGCTGCCATCCTGACCCGCTCGGGAGCGATGAGCTTTCCCACCAGCGCCTGCAGCTGCCCAGGCTGAGTACGGGCTCCACCTGGGCACCTGCCTCAGCTCCTGCTCGAGGCTGCGATGGCAGCTCAGCACATCCCGCTCGCAGGGCTGGAGGAAGAGGGTGGTGAAGCCGCCCGGGCACGGCAGCGGGGAGCCCTCGCTGGAAGGGCTCTTTAAAGGGTGCCAAAGAGCCTGGAACTGCTGACCACCGGGAGCTTTTCCCAGCGATGTGGCTCCTGCTAGGGGATGGAGAGCTGGCAGCAGGGCTTTGCACCTCAGCGGAGGGATACCCCCTGCCCGCCGGCTGGGGTGGAGTGAGAGTCTGCTGTGTGAGGGGGGCCAGGCGAGTGGTCCTCTTCACCTTCCTGCAGAGGAGAAGATGCTGCCGAGTTCTCTACAGGGAACAAGCACGCGGTAGCTGCTGAGGTCACTTTGTTTTTCTCGACAAGCCTGATCATCTCCGTGCCTAACTCCACTCCCAGCCTTCAGCTTTAGGTCCTTTACTGGTGGCAAGGCAGGAGAAGCACTTCCCTGAGGGACTTCAGCACTCACTGCTGGGAACATATCACTGACATCTCAGAGTCTTTCCTCTGCCATGGCAGCATCATGAAATATGTAAGGAGGGGCAGGGGGTTTCCACTACAATTTTGTGCTGGCAAAGAGCTTGCCTTATTAGTCTGGTGCTTAGCTGACTGTGTTTAATCAGCCTCCTGATGCTGCTGCTTGACAGAAAGGGCTTGGGAAAAAGAGATGGGAAGGACTGAGGCCAGGAAGTCTGGGAGGTCAGCAAAGTGTCCTGTGAGTACATGGGAGATAGAAGACCCCTTCATATTTCAGAAAAAGCAGAGATCTGTTTCCAAGTCTGGTGACTTGTGGATTCCGGAGATGACCTCCTGCCTCTAAACTCCTGTGTGTGAACACAAACCTCCAGCTCAGCCCAGTTTGGGGTCCCCTAACCCCATTTGATGGCCCTGCTTCTCTTGAACTCTTTTCTGGTCCCTTGAATGTCTGCTGCAAAATGCAGTTGCAGGAGCAGCAGACAGCCCGTGTCACTATCCTGTGCTGTATATTTAAAGGTGTAAAAATACAGCACTTCGTCGGTGGTGGTGCCCTTGTATTTAACCCTGTGCTTTTACACGGGATCAACCTTTCCAGCCACTTCCAGACTGTTGGTAGCTGACTCCCTAAACACCTAAACTATCCAATAAACCTGACTGCAAAAAGCATGGAGCATCCACAGCTCCTGTTGAAGTGTCAAACACTGTGGGTGCTCAGCACCATTGCCGCACGAGGCCCAACACAGCCAGAACAGCAGTGCCTTCCTCTGTGCGCCTGCGGTCACCAGGAGCCTCTCAGTCCATCATGGTTCGTTCCTCTGAGCTTGGTGCAAGCTCAGAGCCCACCTACAGACATATCTGACATCAGGAGAGGGATGTACCATTAGTGAAACTGTTTTGGGGAAGGTTGGGACTGGGCAGAATTCGGATTTGGCCTGAGAGGCCTTGGAGAAGATCACCTTCTGTACAGACCTAAATTAAAAACATGGGCAAGTAGGGCAAGGTTTCGGCTCTCCACTGCCTGCAAGCCTCCCTGCTCTTTGGGGGAGGACTGGTCAGGGAGGAGAAGGAGGGTAGCTGTGTTGTAACAGCCCCCGTGGTGGTGGTCTCTGACGGTGGCACAGATAGTTGCACCGCTGGTGGTAAGAAAAGACCAGCCAAAAGCTCAAACCTGGGTCAAAATATCACCAAAAAGTGGTCGTTATCCTAATTTTTTCTGAGAGGGATGCCCTAGAGAGGCAAGCCTGTGATGACAGACACCTCTATCTGCTTCCCATGGCCAGGAGGGTCCCATATGCTACGTACCTTTTGTGCTCCTTCACAAATTCAACCAGCTCCTCTTCTGTGTAAGGCTTATCGGGGATGTGAACAGGCTCATCCATAAACGGTTCATAGAAGTCCACCTCGTTCATCTTCAGACCCAGCTTCTTGGCAACCTGTTGCAGTGCAGATGGCCAGAGGTGAGGAGCCTGATGTGCCTCTTTGCCTGCCCAGCATCTCTGCTGGTGGCAGAGCTGACACTGAGGTGCTTGCACTCTCTCAGAGCTTGCACTCTTCGGGGTGGCCAACAAAATAAAAATGGATTTTTCCTTGATTAAAAACACACCAGTGCTCTCGGCACTACTGGTCTCAAGCACTGAGGGCAGAGCAAGGCCAGATCAAGGTCCCACAAACCTAATGGGGCTGGTGTCCAAACCCGGATCAGGACCTGCCCCCACACTGCAGGAGCAGCCTCTTGTGACGGGGCCAAATCCAAATGCGGACACCAATACCACAAATTACAGGAATACCGACAACGAAAAGCTGGAGCCAGATATTAAATCTGGGAACAGCCTGAGCTTCTGGAAAACAGGTGGTGGAGCCTGTGAGCTCCCCCGGAGCACTGTGGATGCTTACCCCTTTGTCGAAGGTGGCAAAGAATTTGATGTAGGGCTGGAAGTGTTCAGCAGCTTCTTCAAATGCTTTGTAATCTGGATGGAGAAAAAGGGAATGAAGAAAAGACTCCACAGACAGCTGGCCGTGCTTTGATCAGCACAGAAGGCATCAGGGAAGAACAAACATAAATTACTGCAAAATACATCAGATGATGGAACTATGTTTCTTCTGCCCTTCCAGGGCTTACAAACAAGGACCATTTCACTTGGAGCAAACAGGACACGTTGCGCAGCCCCACAGTGCTTAGGAAAACCGCAGATCCCAGCACGCCACGCTTAACTGGGGCTGAAATCAGCAGCCCTGTGAGCAGGTCCAGGGGCTAGAACTCCGGGCTGTTGGTAAGGGTGTTTGCCGCTGCCTTTTTGCATTACTTTTGCATTTTGCACTACTTACTGCTCGTAAGTAGTTCATTCAGCCTGGGAAAAAGATGGAGTTGCTCCAGCATGAGCGATTGCTGCCATTCCTCAACAGTCAGCAAGCGCGATGAGGCACGCTCCCCCTGCCGCAGGAGGAGGGGGCAGGAACCCGGGGCATTTTTACTGTTATTGGTATCAGATTCTCAGCTGGGGTCAAGGAGGATGCTCCCAGCCTGCTGGCAGCTCTTTACGACAGGTATTCCCCACCTTTCTTCAAAAAATACTTATTACCGAACAGCGTTAGGGGCACAGCCCTGCCCAAGCTGCCCATTCTGAGCGGGTGAGGAAGCAGAAGGGGGAGGTGGGTGGGCTGTTGCAGTGCAGCAGACTTGATGGCTCCTTGTTCAGGTAAGAATACCTGTCTTTTTGCTAAAAGCAAGCCTTGCAGGCGCGGGGTGCACGCTGCCAGCACCACCCGCAGAGCACGGGGCTGGCAGAGGAGGCTGCTGGGGCTCGTTAGTATTTTATGTGCAACCTCCTCTTTCCCTTTGCCTCCCTCCCTCTTTCTTCGAACTTTCGGGCTGATTCCTTATAAGAGAGGGAGCTTTGCTCCTTTTAGGTGCTCACCCAGTGTAACTGTAACCTCAGCTGGTTTGGGGTGAGGGACACTGGCTTCAGGAGCCCCTGGATCATTTTCCCCTTGCAGACGGGTCACCGCTGTTGGTGTAGGAACGGGCTCAGGCATAGCAACAGCAGGAACTTGCCTGCAGCCCGTTTTGTCCTTGGGCAACTCTGGCACTGTCACAGCCTGCCACATACCCCTCACACCCCAAAGGTTCATGCAGCAGAACCAGTGCCCGGCCGCCGGAGCCCTCAGCCAGGCTCCAAGCCCCGTGAGGAACATATTCATCTTACGTTCAGAGTCTTCTCCTTTGAAGTAGCCGATGAGTTTGATTTCCTCGTCGATTTGGTCAAAGGCCTGGAGCTCCAGCTTGCTGTTTATGATCTCCACCGGGTCTTCCAGCAGCTGCCATGACAAATGCATTTGATAACGCAACGGTTTGCAGCACCAACCTATGCCTGGCAGGATGTGTCACTAGCAGCCTGAGTGGGGAGAAAGAGGTCACCCAGTTTCTCTGCTGCTGGGAGCCCTACTCAGTGCTCTCTGCTGTAACGTGAGGGACCCGGAGATGTGGGTCACCTTCAGAGGGACCCGTTAGTAGGTTCACTGCATAGGTTGAAGCATCGAGGGGGAAGCTGAGAGAGCTCTGGGTAACCCAAATGGATGCTGAGGGACCTGCTGTGACGAGAAAGAGCAGGGCAGTAATGCAGCTGGTTTTAGCGAGGCTGAGAAGAAGGGAGAGCAGTTGAAAGGGGCTGGAATGGGGAATATGAGCTTCTGTGAATGATGGGAAGAGATCATTGCAAAGGACTTGCTCTTGGAAAACATTAAACTCAGCATGCTAGAGGGCGGCCAGACAGCATTTGGGAGCTGCAGAAAGTCTGGATGTGCATTTGCCTGGCTGATCCTCCTGTGCGGAACAGGTTCAGCCTAAGCTTTGGCCCCAGATACCTCACAGTGTTGACGAGGAAGACCTACCTGGTGCTTCAGCCTGTCATTGATTCAGACTTTGTTTCTGTTTTCTTAACTAGTCACTGCTGGTGAAAAGATTCGGTCTAATTATTTTGCCCAGCAATACTGGTGTAAATCAGGTGTGGCTTTGCTAGGACAAAAAAACGCAGAGAGGCCACTGTACAGCTCACAGAGGAGTAGGAAACCTCTGGGTTTGTTTTCTTTTGAGATCAGGCTGCCAGGGCACCACAGTTGTGTTTGTTTTTATTTCCCTGCTTTGCTGGGTATTTTCCCTCTTGAGTGGAAAACACACAAACAGAAATCCTTGCTCTCTTCCTTTGTTCACAAAGGAAGAAAGGTTTTTCAGTGGCCCGCCACAAAGCACAGCAAGCAAAACCTCACAAAGCGCCTTACGCCGCTCCCCTTGCGAGTGATGCTGCGGCGTGGGGCTGTGCCTCTGCTGTGTCCGCAGCAGCCAGTGCAGCTCCCTGCTCCACAGTGACCTGAGCCGTGGGAAGCAGGGAGCCCACCACTGCCGGGGTCACAGCAGAGCCCTGTCTGTGCCGCTTCTGGTGGGGCCGATGCCCCTTTCTATCCCTGAAGCCACTTGCATCTGTTTGGGCCACAACACCTGATGCACGCAGCACAGATGTTGCCGTAGGAAAGCTAAGGTCCTAGGGAGCTGACTCCTTCCCCGGCCATGCCTCTCCCCACAGCGCTCCTGCACCGTGGGTGAACGTTTAGGCAAGGTGCCACCCTGGGAAACAAACCCTGCCAGCTCCGCTGCTCATCTGACCTCCCTTATCTGCATTATTGCACAGCTGCTCATAAAGGGAGCCTGATATCAAAGGAGAGCCAAGCTGCTGCAAAACGTTTCCACTACAAAGCAAAGGCCATGTTTTTGGGCGGTTGCCTCTCCTAGGAATAAAACATAAAGAACAAGAAGCGCAACAAACTGATGAAGGAGTCAGCATCTCTTTTGCATTTCGGCACAGCGGTGAGTCCGTAGTTGTGCCTGGGCACAAAATGACCCAAGAGCACTAAATCCTGGGACCTTAATCTTCTCTAACTCTGGCCATGCGATTCAGAAAGTTTACTGAAGAGGCTGTAGTACACTACGTTGTTTGTGTGATCGTGTCTAGGAACAGGCAAACAGCAGCATATACTTTTTTCAACAAATCAAGGTCTTTCTAGTTGCTCTATGAGAATGTTACTTCTTAGATTATTTTTTTTTTAAATAACTCTTATTTTTTAAAAAAAAAAAAAAAAGAGTGAGATTTTGCAAATGGCTAAGCATTTGCAGGCCAGCTTGCCAAGTAAGATTGGGTCACCAGCAGTCAGTTATGTGGCACTGTTGTTTGCTTCCAATCAAATCCTGCATAAACATTAAAGAAAGCAGAATATAAGCAGATATAAGTGGTTGGTGGCATATGAAGGTGGCAGCTTTCCTGGGAACTCATGGTCAGGCAAGTATCTGGGAAGCTGGCAAATGTCATCTCTACCAGTGTGTAGCAAACAGGGATGGAATTTCAAATAAAGATAAACCTGTGGTTTTGAGCAAATTATTTGCAGTCTTCTCTAAGAGGCTTTATCTAGCTCTGAGCTTATCTGTGCTTACATCCAAGAGGAATTCCACCAAGACATCTGTGGCCAGTTCCCCATCAAATTCAATCAACCGCTCCTCCTTAAAGACATAGAGACTTCCCTCTTCAACCAAGCCTGAAAGAAGGAGACAGGAAACATAATGTGGTCAACAAGTCACTAAAAGCATTTTTACTACGGAGTATCTTACTTGTTGTTCTAGCAACACCTCCTGGGAAAACACAATTGCCAGTTCGCCGTGTTGGTCCAGTTAGAAACAGCCTGTGCAATCTCCTGCCCGATGTTTCATGGCACGAGGGACAGACCCCAGCCAGAACTTGTGCTAGATTCTTCCCTTCCCAAACGCTGAACTTTTCATTCAGGTCACAGGTTGGCCTCAGCTGGAAAAATTCTGTACCAGGAACTTTTTTTAGCTTGGCTGTCTATCTTGCAGTAAGTAATACTGGGCTCTAACTGACATCCCAAATTTTAACAGCCTGTCACTAGATGGAAATGGCTTTCAATGTGCTCGCTGCCCAGAGAAGGCTGAACTATGTGGACATAAAGAGTGACCTGAAAGCCAAAGTGAGCTTCAGACTCTCGGAGGTTTAGCTAGCCTTGGCAAAAGGGTTAGAAACCTATGGCAGAGGTGCTGCAGATGGCAGGCTGGCAGGTTTGCATGGTGGATGGCTGGACTGGGGGCTGGATGCCAAAGCATCTCGGTGGAGCCTCCAAAATCAGCAGCACTGAGCTCCTGCAATGCGTGATGGCAGGGCACCATGGGCCAAGGCGGCTGGGAGTTTGTTCCATCTCGGAGAGGCAGAAGCTCTCAGCTTTAGTTCAGCTTCCACCAGCATACACAGCCTCTAATCTAGGAAAGAAAACTGCAGCCGGTATACAGTCCAGTATGCTTAGACTCTGACCTTCAGGCCAGTGGTATATTTGTGTAATGTTGTATTTATGTATTTCCATATTGCTTCTGGGGCTAAAATATGAAGGGACTGCCAGCCCCTGGATGGCAGCTCTTTACAGGGGTGGCCAGTGCAGCAGCCTTTCACCTTTACAGCAGGTCTCCTCTTCTGCTCCAGGGAGCAAAGGGTTGGCACCTGGCTCTCAAAGCATTGCAAGGCTGTGGCTCCTCTGTTAGTGGCCGGGGATCACCCTGCCATGTGGCTGGTGACATCTGGGGGTCTGTGTGATTTCCCTGTAGGCTTTGGTTCTGAGATGCTGTGTCAGACCTGTCTCTGCATAGGAAGAGCATGGAGTTACTCCATGGCACCTATTTACAGTTCCTGCTCGGCGAGCTGTGACCTTCCCCCCTGCCATCCCTATGGCACGGATTGGCTTTCTTTTCCACTTGGTTTCGGTTTGGCACTCTCAGCCAGGATGCTTTTTGATGGAAGGGTCTCGGCTCATCGCTTTCATCCCTGACTCCCCAGCATGATGTTGCCCATGTTGGGGAGGGCAGATGGTCAACGGGGTCACCCTCCCCATCCTGGTGACAGTGATTTGGCTGTCCTCTACAGGGCTGGCTGCTGGGCATCACTCCCAGTCTCTCTCCAAGCTATCCCAGAGATATCAGACATAGGACTCACCTAACTTTTTGGCAAGTTTGGCATCCTTCTTGGAGTCCACCATCCCGAAGCCAATGCTCCTGGGCTCCAGGACCTGAGCTGCCAGCTGTGGGAGGAACCAGAGAGCCCAACATCAGCATCATTAACACCACAGGGCATCTAAAGGGCATCGTGCCCTGCTAGCATGGCACAACAGACAAGCAACCCATACTCTTCTTTCGGACAGCACCAACGGGTACGATGCATCACATGCTGCCTCCTTGCTGAGATAACGCTGCTGGAGGCCACAAGGGTTGGGTTCCTTCCCACTGTGCCACAGCACCGAGTTTGCTGGTGATAACCACATGCTGTTAACTGCTGTTTGTCATTTGGGCATTGGGAGAGGGCTCCCGACCAAACTGAGGTCACCAAAGCAGAGGGCATGGCTGCAAGAAAGACCTGTACCACCGACACAAAGCAAAAACTGTCTCCTCAGCTGTGCCTCGGTGGCCTCCTGAAGGAGAGTGTGACATGTGGGCACCGTGGACATTTTAACTCTGGAAGTGCTTGGTGCCAGGCAGCAGTGGCTGCAAACTGGATGGGGTGCAGGGCGCTGCAGCACCACTTTTCCTTCATACATGTGATGGGGTGGCCAAAGCAGGCTTCCAGCAAAATAAAGCAGAGGGACTCGTGGCTGTGCAAAAGCAATCCTTTCCCCTATGAAATGCTCTAAGTCACGTCTCTGTCCAGGCTTCAGTCACCCCTCGAGTTCCCAGTCCCCTCTTTTTCCTAAAGAAACAAGTTTAATCCCAGCCACGCTCACGTTTGCCTCCTTGCAGCTTTGCAAAACCACTGCCCCCCATTCGCACCATTTTTGACGAAGGGGCCTCTTGAAGATATCGAGTTCCTGCCTGTTTTGTGAAAATAGATATCTGAGGAAAGGAGAGACGCTCTGCAAGTGCCCCATGGTGGGAGCGGCAGGGTGAGACCCTGTGAATTCCAGATGGGCTCCGTAGAAAACACAGTGACCCTGGGAAATGAGCCCCCTTACTCACCAGATGATTGACTTATCCCCACCACAAGCATGCCAGAGATCATCCAAGGCAGTAATGGTGCTCTGAGACCACCAAGCAGCTGTAAGAACCCCCTCCTGCTCCCTCTCCCTCCCTGCTCTGTGAATGCCTCTGATGCTGACAGTCTTCTTGCTGTCTCCCCTTCCCAACCCTGCCGGATGTGGGGGGATGATGGAGATGGGGGGTCAGGGGCCTCCGGGACAGGAATGTCCCTATTAGGGCACAGCTGCCTGTGCTCAGCGGTGGGAGGCTGGCGGAGGGCAGAAGAAAAGCCATAGCCAGAGAGATGGCGGGCTGATTTATGAGGAACATGCTCCCCCAGGACCCATGTGGGCATCTGCCCCCAGCCTCAAAGCCAGTTTGAATGTCACCCAGCAGTGCTGCAACCACAGTTGTGCAGCCCTTTGGCTTCCCTGCTATAAATAGCTTCTGCCTATGCCCAACCATGGTGAAAGTGAGGTAGTTTTAAAAGCACAGGGGAGAAAAAGCAGTGGGGCAGCCCCCCCACCTGTCCACCAGGGTGTCATGGGGCCAGCCAGCTCCCCATGCTGGCAGCACCCAGCCCTTCCCCGAAATCCTGGGGGATGGCAGCGGGAACCCTGGCAATCAGGGTGCTTAGGCAAAGGGGAGCAATGGAGAACGTGGTTGTCTTCTCCCTTCCACCAAATACACATCCCCAGGCCAGTCCCAAAGTCCTCCAGAAGGACATACTATCCTCCACCAACCACCACAGCATCACTGCAGCCTTGATCCCACTCAGCTCTGCTGTCTTTACGGGGAAAAACCACCATTTGAGACAAAAGGGGTGCTCATGTTGTGCGGGAAACAGGTGAACTCACTGTTCTTTCCTTGCTTTCTGCCAGTGACTTGAAAAAAAGGTGAGGCTGCGTGTTCAGGGCTTGTGCTTACAATGGATACTGCCTGGACAGGGCAGAGCGCTGGCCTGTGCACATCCATTGATAAGGCATCCAAGCACTGGTCAGACTGGTCTGGCATCCCATCTCCTGGCTCAGGACGGCTGCCCATGTTAGAGCACCTGAGAGCGGCTGGTACCCAGTAACGCGGGGAGGGACGGACACCCCTTGTGGGTTCCCGAGCCATCCACAAGCAGGTGGTGGTGAGAAGCTGCTTTCTGCTCCCCATCACGGGGATCTGCCTTTACTGGACAAAAGGATGGAGCCTGTAGGATCATCAGCTTTTGGGAGCTTTGTCAGCGTGTCCCTGCTTGTTGGTAGTTGTAGAGACCACTCCTCAGAGTCAACACTTGAGGTTCTGGATGCATGTGACCTGAGGTAAAACACAGAAAGCCCAAGGGATGAAGGCTCTTCATCATGCCCAGTCCAGCCCATACCTGATCTAGCTGCTGTGTTAGCCATGTGCCAGGCAAAGCCCACAGGAGATGGTTAGGGTTTCTTGGGGGAGTTTGAAGCAGCTCAGAAATGTGCAGAAAAGCTGCAACACCTGCCATGGACAAGTGGTTGGGTGTGAGTGGGGGTGTTTGCAAGAGAGGAGGCACTGGTCAGCAGGAACGTACGTCAGCATGCAGAAGGTAGCACTTCGGAAGGGTGTGGGTGCAGCCATTTAGCTGTGAGCCTGGGATCTTGCTGGGAAAGGGTAAAGGTGTCATGAAAACGTGGGTGATGGAATGAAAGCCTCTTTGTGAGAGTGCGGGAGCGTGTACTTCGTTAGGGCTTGGAAGGCAGAAAAGGTCACGGTAACGCTGGAGGTGTGCCTGTGTGTGTGGCGGGGCTTGTGTGGCTGTGTCTGGCGAGACTCTCTTGGAGGGGTATGTACGGTGGCTGCAAGCGTTTGGAGATGTGCCTCTGCAAAGGTTCATCTCAAGAGAAGATGTGCGATGGGGTGTGTGTATAGGAGGGTGCATGTTGCGCGTGTGCCTGTGGGGATGGAGCTGGGAGTGAAGAGGGAAGCCCGCCTCCTTCGCTGGGACCTTCATGCTAATGGGATAATAAGCTGAGTGGTACAACCTGTGCCCATCCACAGAGCACACGGGTCTTGCACCGGGGAAATCTTTATGCAATGTGAGATCTCAGGAGCTCTTTCCACTGTGGCGGTGCCTGGAGGCAGGAGACCTTTGCAGGGTGTCAGTACCAACAGTGGCTTTCTCAAATGCAAGCTAGGCAGGGGCTGGACATTGCTCCTGCCCTTGCTGTTTCTCCTTTCCACTGCAGCAGGTGAATCTGACCACTGGTGAGGTGAGGACGTATTCCCACACCTGTAGTTGGACCCATAAGGCAGCAAAATACAGAGTATGCCAGAGGCACAGCAGCTTGGCTAGTTGCCCCCTGCTCATTACAGTATCCAGCATTTATATATCCCCTTACAGTATTTTCTGATTCCATAAAGCTAGTGGGATTTGAATGCAGATAATGTTTCTAATCTTGACAACCCTCTTGGCTCAGGACCTTGGGAGAGAAGCTACTGTAATGTAAGAACACAGCCCCTCCTCCTCCCCCTCCTCCTCCTCCCTTTAAATTCATATCGCTTGAAGTCTTGGCCAGCCAGATCCCCTGCCTTTGTGTCAGCCTCTATAGCAAGTAATTTACCTTCAACAGCTGCATGGGGAGATGGAGGGGAGAAACTGACCTGGAAGAACAGGACTTAACTGGTCATGCAGTCCCTGAGGTACGGCTGAGAGCGTGAGCAAAGATCCCAGTAGCCTTTTTAGCTCACATCCCATGCACGTGCCGCAGACTTCCTCGTGTGCCCGAAGCCTTTGCAATGCACACTTCCTAGCCACAGGATCACAAGCTGTGTCCTGTGCAGCCTTGGGAAAAGGAGGTGTGGGTTTGGGAACACTCCTCCTTTCCCCCACATCCCTCCAGTAATAGCTATACTGGAATTTGGGTAGGCATGAGGGAGTGCGCGGCCCTCTGGGATGTGTGAGAGGTGCCAGCCCAAAGTGAAGCTTGAGTACCACCAAGTAAGCAAGCACCACCTCGTCTCGGGTGGTGTCAACAGTTCCAGGCAATCTGAATAATGGGGGTGGAAAGAAACAGCTCCCAGCCAGAACGTCTCACCTCCACACCTATTGTACGTATCTGAACCAGGTGTGATGCTGGGAAGCTTTCAAGTGATTTAAGTCCCACAGGGTCATTCTGAAATTCTAGATTATAGAGCAACAGAAGCATCACCAGCTGCCTGACCATGCTCCTGTTCCAGTCATGGACAATGCTGATTGTGCCAAACATTGCATTTGGTGTCAGTTTTGCTGCTAAATGGCAGACACCATCCAGCAGAAAGGGTTGCAAATGGGGATGGGAGGGGTGGGTGTCTCAGCATGGTCAGTTGTCATTGTGGAGTGACGTTATGGCTTTCTGACCCGGATTTTCTTCCCACTTCTCTAGCACCTACCTGGAGCTCCCACAGACAGTAAAGGCTCATCTTCCCCAGCGGCTCAGGCTGGGAGGCAGGGTTCTGGGGATGTTTGCGTCTCTGTGAGAGCCACCATGAGTAAACTTAAGTGTGGGGAGCTTTCTGTTTCCCCAGATAGTAGCGGTGGAAGAACAAAACTCAAGCAATGCAAGGAGGAGAGCAACAGGAGGTGATGAGGGAACATCCCTCAAGATATCTCTGTTTCTCTGCTGTTTCTTTCCTATTCCCTTTAAAGCTGCAGTTTACGTTTATGGTCAGAACCTGGTTGATGTAATGATGATGATTTTCTATCCCAAAATGTTAGGGTTTTATTTTCAGAAACAGCAGGAGGGGATGGTAAAAGCCTAGGGTCTTTCCCCAAAAGACCTGAATCTTTACACAGGACTCATGTCTTCACGCTACGGTTGGCTTCTCTGTTGTGCGAGCTGGTGGGCAGTTTGTTGGAGAGTAGAGGGGGTCACCTCTCCTTCCAAATGCTGTGCTGTCTCCTTTAGCATCCCCTTGCATGCCCCACTAGTAACTTTTCGGGTTCTTGCATAATTCAGCCTGGTGAATTAGGGGTCCTGAAGCATCATGGTAGTCAAGGAGAAGGGGCAGAAGCTTGGTGAGCAGCTACCACTTGAGAAACCATGTTGGTCCCATGTTGATCCCACCTTCCTGCCCTTTTCCACCACCTGAGCTGCCCGGAGAGGCTGTTTATTGCTGAATCTGCCTTCCCAGGGGGTCACTGCTCCTCAGACTAAAAGGCAAGTCCCCAAATAGGGAACAGCCAAAGGTCACTCCTGCAGAGGTGGCTTTCACAGGTAGGACTCCAAGAACGCCTCCCTGGGACTTTAATTGCCGCACACTCGCCCAGCCCGGTTAGACATACGATGTGCTCTTTGGCTGCCGCCCTAAAGGTTTCACATACTTAAGGGATGTATTTTTATCTGCACCGGGCATCCCTAATTTTAGCGAGCTGTAAGCCAAAGTGCAGCCCCCTCAGCCGTGGAGCTAAGCGGGGCCGATGCCCGTGCCACAGAGCACCCATGGGTGCTGGGGCCACCTGCCACTGCTCCCAGCCAGTGCTCGCTGGCACCGCATCACAGATGTTTTGCCGACTCGGCCGGGCAGCTGGCACGCCGAGGACCGCCCGGGGCACGCATGTGTGCCCGCACGCGCTGAGCCGGGCTGTGGGGTCTGGGGCAGTGCCCAGGGGCCACCCCGCTAAGCTCCCCTTTGACACAGCAGAGACTGGAGGTGCAAGGTGGGGGGCCGTCCTGGGCAACAGTGAGGTCACCTCTGCCTTGTGGCCTTTCTGGCCTCAGAGAAGCTGCTTTGAAACTGAAGGGTGGGTGCTGCCGTGAAGCCCATGCAGGGCACAACCGGCTCCTTTCAGGAGGCGCTGGAGGAGGGGAGCATGCTTGATACTCAGCCCATTCACCTCCGCAGCCCATGTCATTCCTACGCCTCCAGCTCCCAGGAACAAGCCAGATTTCTGGAGTTCCTGCCCGAGTGGGTGTGAGCCAGCACTTCTGAAACCCCGGAGGGTCCAGGATGCTGCAGGCAAGAGCCTGGAGCTCCCACTCTCAATCCGTGGGAAGGATCACCGAGGGGGGGCTCTGTGGGAATGGAGGGGTCCTTGAGACAAGAAAGGTTTTTAGACCCAAGGAATGAGCAGAGAGAAATAAGAACTAAGGAAAGCTTTAAAAATACACAGCCGGCTTTGCGCAGGGTTTGAGGTGTCAGAGGTCTGCTAGCTGACAGCGGTGTCTCCTGCCAGGGCCGGACAGGGTTCCCAGAAAAAGAACATATCATGTACGGCAGCTGGCCTTGGCCAAAGCTGTGCCAGAGAGCGGGCAGGAATGAGCCCCATCAGCAGTGCTGAGGGGGGAGCGCTGGGGAGGGCAGGAGCAGCCGTCCCGCTCCATGGCCATCCCCGGGGAACCGAGCTCCGAGCTCTCGCTACTCGCTCTATTTCCTCGGGCAAGGTTTTGTCTCATGTATGTAGGTAAATCCCAATGTGCAAAGGAAGAAAAAAAAAAAAAGAAAAAAAAAGAAAAGGACAACAACTTGGACCTTGCTAAGTCACTTCTTTCCTAGGCCATGGGTTCCTTGCCTGTGTGCCTGTTATTTCGGGACAGAGGACATCTTTGGTCATCAAACCTGGGACCGTGTCATTCAATCTCTGTCACAAACCAGTCAATGTCCGTTTAAAACTCATTGGACCGTTCTCCCCTTGACGTCTTCCTCCTCTGGTGACTAGGGACTTCCTAGTTTCCAGACTTGGTTTATTCATAGCCCGTTTGTCCTTAGGCTTTGCGCTTAAATAGCTCTTCTCCCTCTTGGGTGTTTAAAGAGAATTATCGTATCCCCTTTCCATTCTCCCCCCAAATGAAGCTCAGGCATAAAGGAAGGGCAATCGTGGGCTTTGATTGCTTTTAGTTGAAGGGCACTGGCAGACCAAGCTCTGGAAGAAGGTCATGGTGGGCAAGCATGGCGTGGCCCACCATACCCCGTCTGCCTTGCAGAGCAACAGCTGCCCCAGCCCACAGGCAGGTTCATGAGCAACGTCAAGGTCCGGGGTGAAGAACATGAAATGATAACTAAAAAACACCATCCATGCCCAGTGAGTAGGCAAGTGTGCGCTCAAGCTAGTCCTTTTAAGCTGTCACCCCCTTCCCGTCCGTCCCCCCCCAGGATGGGGCAAAGGGACCTCGTTATACAAAGAGCGAGACCCTGTCCACTGGGAGCCATCCCAGCAGTACGGCACTGGGAACCCTCACTGGCACTTTTTTGGGAAGCTGGCCAGTGCAGCAGGATGGCTGAGAGCTAAAAGGATGGGCTGTTCGATGTTTCTCCTCAATTGCATTTCCGAAAGGAGACGTGACACAGAAGGGAAGGAGTTGCCATGCAGCTTAAGGTCTCGTGTGGCACCTACAGAGGTTGTCTGCAACAGCTGGACAGCGAGAAGAGCTCCTCAGCTCCTTGCTTCGGAGCCAAGGAAGCCTGCAAAACCCAAGCAGACTTGGCCTTGCGCTGGGTCAGCAAGCCAACCCAAGCTCATGGGGCTCTGCCATGTCTCCAGCTGACATTTGCATAAAAATTGGGTCTCTGGATGAAACCAGCTAGGTTTTCTTTAGATCCTGGGATTACAGCCAGTCTGTGCTCCGAGAACTGCGGTCGGCACACCTCACTCCGCTCATACCTTAGCAGCTGAGAAAGATGCCTTTTGAAGAGTGGTATGGCCTGGGAAGTGGGGTCCTACACGAGGTGCTGCTCACCTGAGCAGACTCACTGCTGGGAACTGATGGAGGGACTTCAAAGAAAGAAAATGGGCAGTAGCAGGTAAAGCAGCTTTGGAAATTGTTTCTGTCACTGTTATACAGAAAGACCAAACCACACACTTGTTCCCGGCCATCACTGTGCCCATCTGTGAAATGGGCAGCTCTCTGTAACTGGTATTTGTGACTGGCTTCTCAGTGAGTGAATTGCTCCTAGGTGCTGCTGCTAGAAATCCATGCTCCACTGGCTGTTGATGAATTGAAACCTACTTACGTGGTCTCAAAGGGCAAGGTAATCAGCACACGCTTCTTCCTTTTCTGTCCCTCCCTTCCTTATTCTTGCATTAACTTATCTGTAGTGGAAGCCACTGCTTTATAGCCTTGGGAACCAGAACACCTCTTTTATTAGAGGTGCCGACAAGGCACTGGCACTGTAGGGTTCTCCACATACCTGTCCAGCCAGGTGCCTCATCTCCCACCTGAGGACTTGCTCCGTAGGGACCCAGAGACCTGACAGTTTCTGTGACACTCAGTGAACACGTCTTGTATAAGGTGTCTACCCAGCCCAGAAAATTGTGTTGAGGCACTGTCTCATGAACATGCCCATTTTCACAGAAATAGATGGAAATGTGGGTCTGTGAAACAAACAGAGAAGGATGCTTAAAGAAAGGGCTTGGGTTTATGTTTATATTTATGTTTATACTCTACCTACAGATGGGGATAAACTAGAATCCTGGCTCCTGGCTCCTATGAATTTCTTGGATAAACTACACAGAACTGAACTTGTAAACCTTTTTTCTGTGTTGCATCTGAAGCAGAGACGACTTTTTGCTGTATGCTATGTGGCTCTGAAACCCCATGGGAACATCTGTGCTCAGGAGATTTCAAGACCCTGTGGGTGGAACTACCCCAAAACCAGCTGATCTTGCACCAGTTTTTCCATCCTGAGCTGGAAGCTGCAGTCGTTTCAACACTTGAAAATAAATCCTTGCTCTCCAGCAAATTGGGAGGTAGGCTTTAGGCATGGTTTAACCCTCGCTTTTTACTGGATGCAAAATCTGCCTTTCCCACTGGCTGTGGCTGGGCACTGGGAGGATCTCATGCAATGTAATCTCATGGATTTATACTTTCTGGTTCATAGGAGGAATTTTCCCTTGTGTTACAGAATGGGCCAAATATGAGAGGAGTTTCAATTTGTTCTGCCATTTATCGCTAGAGGCCTGGATGATGCTCGACCTCATCTGGAAAGAGGAGCACCACACCCCTCTTCTCTTACCTCTGATCAGACTGGTATGTGCTAGGGCAGTTATTCATGAATTTTCAGCCCAGGGCCACTGTTGCATTGAAAAGCCTAAAATATCTGGGCTTGACAAACCTCTTTTTTAAGGATATTTATTAGACATGCACACAGATGACAAGGGAAGAATGACAGGGGAGCCAGGACTGAGCGAGTTCCAGTGGAGGAGAGGGTAACAGTGCATTGCAGGCAGCCTGCTATGGTAGTGAGACAACCTCAGTTGCTGGGGAGAGCTTCTCCAGTGCAAAAGAAAAGCCCCTAACCCTGCTGCTCGTTACTTTTGCTACGTGATTCCTAGAGACAGGGGCTGGCCCACTGGCGGGTGAAACTACCCCAGTATTTAGGAGATTCAGAGGTCAGAGGGAGAGAGAAGGTCTGAGAAGCGGTGGTACAAGACAGGACAAAATAGGGTAAGGGAATTACAAAGAAGAAAAGCAGAATAAGTATTTCTCAGCTTCACTGAGAATTGATAAGCTTCAATTGGTCTTTTCCTTTTTTTTCCTTTCCTTGTTACGACTGAGACCTTTTAGGACAAGTAGCTTTTTTTCTTATTTATCGAGTAAATAATTATTGTCAAGCCTTGTGCCTGGCTGTTTCACTTGCTTCCTCACTGTGCTCAGCTCATGGGGCATGCAGGGCTCTTGCAAACATTGCCACAGAGTAGGAGTAGCTACTGCCAGCGCCAGGGCTGCCTGGTTCAGCCTCTGCGTTGCCCTGCACAGAGGCTTCTCCCTACTCAAGCTGCTTTCCAGTAGTCACTGGTGCCGAGTGGAGTCATCGAAGAAAGGCACACAAAGGAGAAGAGCCCTTTAACCTGAGCTGTGAAACAGCCTCTGCTCATGCTCTCTCTGCCCCGGGTTGTCTCCTAACAACCCTTCCCCAACCCTTTTCCACCCTAGCCAGAAAGCAGTAGGCAGCAGCATCTCCGAGCACTGCTTTGACTATTTTCTTGACAGCCTAACCCAACAGCCCCCAGCTTTCCCACCCTGACCTGACGGGCTGGCACTGCCACTTTTGGAGCTGTTGTCATGCACAAAAGATGGTCCATAGAAGCTGCTTTTGCTCCCAGAGGGACTCGCTTGTCGCTGGCCCCTGCCCTCACCAGGCAGCACTCAGCAGTGTGGGTGGCAGGAGCTGTCAGGACTGCGTCGTGATCATCTTCACCTTCACTCCTTTTCTAACCTGGGAAGGGACCCTGGGCTCTGTAGGAATCTGGTAATGGTTCCCTGTACTCCTGGCTGTGGGGAGCTGAAGACCCCATGTGCTGTCCCACTGTAATTTGTCAGCTTAACGGTGACATCCCTTTTCTGGTGATACCCTGAGCTTTTCACAGCATCAGTCAGTCCTGCATGCTGGGCTTCTGGCCCGGGAAGGACATTTTTCCTACCAAATCACTTTCTTCTTAGTCTGCGGTTCAGAATTACGGTTTGGGGAAGTCCTCAAATATGTGCTTAATTTTACCCATGTGCGTCAGGTTTTCAGCTTGATTTCCTAAGAATGAGACCCTTGTGATTCTCTTCTCTCCCCCCCACCCAGGTCTGTCTGTCAGCTGCCTCCCCTAACAGTTTTTCTAGCTATTGGCCCTTTTCAGCCATTTTTTTTTGTTTCTGGAGGCAGGGATCTCAAGCATAATAAAGCTATTGCAAGTTTCATGAAGAGCAGGGACTTGGAAGGGAAGAGAATGAAGTGCCCTGAATGAAGGCAGTGCTGTCAGGTGAGCTCAAGCCATGCTAGACACCAAAGGACCCAGTTAAGAGAGAGGCTTATGTGCTCCTCGCATGGGAGAAGCCCCAGTCAGAGCTCGTTGCTGACCATGAGCTACGTACTTCAAGGAAACCATTCTGGATCTCTCCTGTTCTTTTCCTGGTGTCTGATATTTCTTCAGGTCTTTGGAATTCTACCCTTCTCATTCTACCCTTCTCATAAGGTGCGTGTGGGAGAAACAGAAAGGGTGGACTCTTCAGGGGGGGGGGTTCTGGACTTAACACCCATTAAGCCTATTCCCTCCCATGTGCACACACCCCCATGTTCATCAGGCAACAGGACGTAACAACCCTTTAACCACCCAGCTCAGATCTTTGCTCAGCTCTACACCTGCCTGTGTTTTAGATGAAGGCTCCCTATCATTCCTAAATGATGGAGACCAGTGCCATCCTATGGAAGGGGGGCTAAGGACACGATGTTTTCCAGGCTGTGGAAGCACCACATCTCGCTGTGAATCAGCAGGTAAATCATCAGCACAGTAAGATGGAAAGCCAGGAACTGCTCCAGAAAGGAGCATCTTACCCCAGGCAGCACCCTGCGCCAGGAACCTCTCATTCTGTCCAGCAGGGAATAGCGAGGGCTGGGGTGGTTTTGCCTCTTGGATATCTCATTTCAGGCGTAAAGGACCTTCAGTGCTCAGAGCCCTGAACCTCTACTGAAATTAGATACATAAAGCCATCCTGAGTGAACTTTTTCCAGGTTTGGCTGGAAGGAGAGGCCCTATCGCTGCCCCTGTGCCCACCCAGCAGCTCACCGTGCCGAGCACTTGCTCACATTATGGGAGAACTGGGTTCAGCTGCTGGCTGCCTCCGGGGGGACTGATCCCGGGCAGTTCATCTCCCAGGTGAGTGGCTCCACACCTCAGCCCTGGAGCCACTGCAGCCATTTCTTTCCTTCTCCCTGTCCTGGTGAATGCGTGGTGGAGTCCCACAGCTGGGTGAGTTCTGGTAGGGGAGATTGAGAGTGACCCCCATGGCACAACACATTACGGTTGGAGGTGAGGGAGGTGTATGCTCTCACAAGAAGGAGCAGATTACAGCCTGGCTTGCTCACTTGCTTGAGTTAGTACAGAAATCGGGAGCGCTAGCACCTTGCTGGGCTGTGTCCTACGGGATAAGACACATCCTATTTTCTCTGTTGCCTTCTGAGCCTCCATCCCCATCTGATTCCCTTGGGCAACAGAGGCAAAGGAGTGCTCAGTCTGCAGCAATCTTGCGCCTGGGCTGTCAGATTGCTGCTGCTGCAGTTCCCAGTCAGGGGTGGGGTGGGGGATGGGACACGGGGCCTGTGAAAGGTGCACTGAACCAGCATTGCAAGTGCTTGGGAAATGTTGAGGTCAAAGCCACAAGTGCCGGCTGATGCGTGGCACGCTTGGCTGGTGGCTGAGCCTTAGTGTGCTGAAGCACTACGATTCCGTAAAGCCTGCTGCAGATCTAATCCTCAATCTCTTGCCCAAGGTCACAGAAGAAGTCCATGGCAGAGAGGCAACTGGAAACCAGATCACCCGAGTCCTAAGCTAAAGGACTCACTGCTGAATCAAAGCCTGCAAAATAAAAGCTTTCAGCCAGATCGTATTGTAGCCACCGCTCCCTTGATATGGCTGATTGTTAACGGGTATAGGTGTCATGGGGACTACAACTGGTAGGACACAACAGATACCTGCCTCTGTCAGGTTTCTATAAATACATATCTAGTAACTGCTTGCCATCTATCGAGCATGAAATAGCTATCCTGTTAAATAACAATGCAATTATACTGCCAACCATAAACGTTTCAACTGGAGCACCGGCGTTATTTTTTCTTTTCTTCGCCAAATGTTACTTGATTGCTCACCTGAAGCAACTAACTGTTTCCTGACAGGTGAGTAAAATCTGTTTGGTTTTTTATCATCCTTCTTGTCAGCCTTGCTGAGGACGTCAATAAACTTTGAACATGACAATGGACTTTGTCAGATCCTAGCCCTCAGCAAGCATATTTCCTGATGCACGTTTGCTGTACTCTTAGGGGTACGATGCATTTTCTCTCTGGATCTGATAAATATAGCTTATGTGTTTCTTCTGCAATTCTTACTTTCTTTCCAAATGTGTCTTTTAGTTAAGAGGGAGTATTTGTAAGCCCCTGGTAGGAAATGAGGACCTAACAATCTAGGCTTGCCGCTGTATGATTCTCTAGATTTTCTGCAAGAAAGAATACTATGAATCTACTTTGTAATTTTTACCATGATTTATTTTACTGAGGAGTGATTAACCATTCTTTCACCAAAGAATTAACAACACTCTTGTTTCCAGCGCAAAGTGAATGGTTGCATTAACAAGTGACTACAAACTGATTCCGAGCAGGCAACCAAGTGTCAGCAAAACCAGAAGGGATTTAATGCTGCACCAACGGGGGGGGGGAGCTTTCGAGACAGGGAGCTAGGACACCTGCTTGCAGCACGGTTTGGTAAGGCTTCTTGGCTGATTGCTCCTAGTGACAAAGAAAATGGGACCGAATCCAGAATACAAAGGGGATACTGGCTTGCACAGAACGAGCAAGGATCTAAAACTTTCAAGCTACAGACTTGGGTCTGTGCTGAGATTTGGGCAAGCTCAGCTGAGCTGAGTCCACGTTGCTGAGGTTTGCAAGGTTGCTTGCTTTTCCCTGCATGATCCAGAGAGACTCATTCCCGGCAAACAACTCAGAAGAGCACCAAAGAGGCTTTTCCCTGGGCTTTGCAGAACTCAGGGGCTAACATAAATCCAAGTAGACAAACCCAAACTTTTGGATGCTCAACCCTCCCTGTGCACAAGACCCTTTTTCCCATCCCGTAGCTCCTCTCCACGGCTCCAGACAAGGCTGTGGTACTGACCCCGGCTGGGACATGCAGTGGCACTTACCTCCAGGACCATCTCTGTCATCTGGAACTGCTTCTGGGAGACTTTGTCCGAGCTCACAGGCTCGTGGAAGAGCAGGCAGAGCATGTCATACTTCTTCAGGGCCTGCTTGTAGTTCTTCTCGTTCAGGTCGATCACTCGGTCTTTCCCATCGTAAGTGGGGAAGTTCAGTCCCTCTTCTGCCTTGCAGCAGACAAGCAGGTAGAAACCTGCCAGGACCCAGCAAGTCGCCTTCATAGGGGAGCCCTTGGTGTGCAGCGGAGGGCAGGTAAGCGTCCCCCTCCTTCTTAATTCGAGAAGAGGGGGAGATGAAAGGCTCCAGGTGAAGATTGAACCGAGTTTCTCTTTCTGCTGCCTTCCTGGTGATCAGTGCAAACGCTGCAAGGCTGGTGGGGAGCAGCCGCCTTCGCTGTCCTGGGCTCACAACAAAGAGACAGACAGGAGAAGCTGTCTGGCCAAGCCCTGGATACCTTACATAGCTGTGTCCAGCTCCCGTGTCATTAGGAACTCCATTTTTAGGAAGCAGTTGTTTCAGGCTAAAAATAAACCCTGCAATGAATAAAAAGGACAGATATGACACCATTGAGGGACTTGCTGGCACGCTGCATCATCTGAGAGAGAGGGAGCGAGCAAGAGTGAGGGAGTGGAAGATGTCAGTGCTGGGACTGTGCAGGCAGGGTTTGCGAAGGGACAGACCTGACTTGTACAGGGAACCAAGGCACAGCCTGTCCTACTGGGGCTTAGCAAAAATAGAAGGTATTTACCGCACTTTGTAATAAGGGTATCTCTCTTCGTACCCCCTTGGGCATCACAGTGATTAGGCTTTGGGGAGCAGAGCTCAGGTTAAACGGTTTCAGAGCCTCATCTGCACTGCTAGAGGAAACGTCCTGCTTCCTAAGCAGCAAAGGAGGTGAGCGCTCATGGGACTCCCTCCTCCTCCTCCTCCTGCCTGGGGCACCAGCTGGAGCTGCCGGCTGACGTTCAAGCTCTTTGCTGAAGCACCCTCTCTACTTGTGGGGTACCAGGAGAATTGCTGGCCCCTGGACCTGCAATCCCAAGGCTGAGGGAAGCTTCTGTTGCAACCTCCCATGCCCACAGGAACTACCAAGCCCATTACCATTGCTGGCGAGTGGTTAAAGCCTTGGTGTGCTATGGGGGATGAAGGGCAGGCGGCGTGTGCCCAGGCCAGTGTTTTGGGACAGGAGGCAGTGCTCTCCTCAAGGTGATGGACAGATGCCACCATTGCTGCTGGCCTCCCTTTCTGGGACCTGCCTGTTGGCCCGGAGGGTTTTTTTGACACAACGCTGTTGCATTTCCCAGCAAGCCAATCCTGCATACCCCTTCCTCTTCATTTCCAGGGAACGGTGACCGGTTCCCCCTTCCCGGGGAGCTCAGCACCGGCTGCCGCTTTGCTGCATCACCTGCACCACGCTGCTGGGGGAGAACGGTTCGGTGGCACAGGCTTTCACCTCTTCCCCTCCTCTGACCGGGCTGTCACCGCTGCCCCATGACGGGCAGCGACAGGCAGGTGGAGGCAGGCCAGCTGGCTGCATGCCAGCCCCGGGGCTGGCGTGGATCTGCTGGAGAAGGCATGCGGAGGGGCTGGCAGAGAAGAGCTTGACAGGGGGTGCGGGTCTCCCTGCCCATGCCGAAGTGATGGTCTTCTCAGGGCTCCTCTTTGCGTGTTGCTCCAGCACAGCCTGGCTCCATCCGTGACGGGGAAGAGATGATGTCCCTTCTCGGTGCATGCAACTCCCGCCCCAGCCAACTTCTCCCGTAGATTCATTGAATGATTTGGGTTGGAAAAGATGTTTAAGACCATTGGGTATAACCCTAAACCATTTAATTGTATGGCTGGGATTACTTCAATATTTGGGGTGAAAAGCAAGCATTCCTCAGCAACTCTAGAATCATAGAATCGTTTAGGTTTGAAAAGACCTTTAAGACCATTGAGTCCAACTGTAAATCTTGCACTGCCAAGTCCACCGCTAAACCCCAAGCACCACATCCACATGTCTTTTAACTACCTCCAAGGATGGTGATTCAACCACTTCCCTGGGCAGATTACACCCATATCCTCGGTGACGTAGGAGCACGGTCCTCCTCAGCTTTCGCTTCCAACCCGAACAGCCCACGACACACTGACTGAAACTCTGTGGGCAACAGTTTCCAAGTCTCTCTTATTTCCAAAGCCTCCTCTTAGTTTCTCCTCATGCCTTCCCAGAAATTCAACATTTGCCTGCAATTTGAAGTCCTGATGACGAAGCCTGAGGAATCCAGGTAAAAGCCAGGGCAAGACGACATCCAAAACACACTCCCTATTGAGGTACCCTTCAGGGGCGTTCATTTTTAGAGGGAGAGGTGACAATCCTGGATAAGTCTGATTGCTAAGAGCCACAAGACTTGTGTCACAGTGGGTGGCAATGGCTGGCCAGGCTTTTGCTAAATGTTTAGGCTGCAAAATGGAACCAAGCTTGTGGGATGACCAGCCATACATCAGGCTGGTGGTTGCCTTTGCATGAACCCATGGATTTGGGGTGCAGGAGCAGGCTTCCGCTGGCATCAGAATATTTTTTAAAGCAGGCACACATCAGACAGGGCTGTAAAAATGAAATGTTCATAGCTACTTCAACATTGGCTTCCCAGGCTTCTGCCCTCCTTTTATTCTTGTAGATCTTCAGCAATTGCTCCATTTTCATGCTGCCCAAGCTATTTTTGAGGAGCTTTCTCTCTAGTCTGAATGACTTTTTAATCTGCCTAAAAATAGACACAATCCCATTTTCATTTTCTCCTCTTTTTGCTGTCAAAAGAAGGAATAAAAATACTTTTTGTTCAGAAAAAGTGTTGTCTCGTTACCCCCAGACACATCTATTTCATCTTCCCCTGGCATGAGTAGCAAAGATCCGTGACTGTTAGGCTTCACCCTCTGCTCAGAAGAGGATTCCTCCAGCAGACCAAAAGTGGATGTCATGGTCACTGGAGGGTCCATCTCCTGGTCTCTCCACTTGAAACCTCAGTGGGACCCTTTGTGCTAAATTCAGTGGACATTTTCTATGGTCTTTAGCTCTAGCTGTACCTATCCGAAGTTCAAGATACCTCGTTCACTAAGTCAGAAGTGGTTTAAGTGTCTGTACGCTTCCTAGAAAGCAGAATTTATGCATTTGATTCGAAAGTGATAAATCCATGAAGACAGTCAGGATGAATTCCTCAAAATCTGAACAACTGCCTCGATCACCTGAACTTCTTAACTCTAATGACCTTTAGTGAAAGCAGATGTTCTCCTTGTAACCCTGCTGATACAGATCTGAAATCCTGGATTCACGTGTTCTGGGATGTTGAGAACAGCAGTTAAATACAAGTCTGAACAGAGCTGCTTTTTGTCCTGGGGGGCTGTAGGATGCCAGTAGCAGAGCTGGGACTGAAGCAGACACTCCCACAGCCTGACAAAGGCCCTGAGGATTGTGTCTTTTTCTTCATCATCTCTCTGGTTCCCAACCGCTGCACACTCATATGTGCCCATCTCTGCCCCAGAAGCAAATCTCCTTGGAGTTCAAAGCTGTCCAGCCACACTCAGATAATGTTTTAGGTCGGGAATTTTGGGGTAGGCTCACTGTTGAAAGGACAGTGTGTAGACCTCATGGATTTGGGGATCCAGAGTTCTGTTGCAGGACCATTTCTACAGGGCACTGACTTAAGGTTTCTCTGTGGGTCAGATTCTCCCGCATGGGGTAGGAGCAACAGCAGTTGTCCATAGGAGGGAAGGATGAGGGGGACAAAGAGCTTCTCTGCAAAATCTTGGATTTTGCACTCACCAGCTCACTACAAATACCTTGTGCTATCTTTTTGCATAGTCCAAGGTCTTCCTGATCTGATTTAGCTGCCCATGCTTGCACCACATCTGTTTTTGTGCCATGCAAGGGAATGAGATGGTCAGCACCGTATCCTGGGCCACTTGCCTTTCGGCTCAGGTAGCTCGTTCCCTGGCAAAGCTGGCACTGGTTGCCCTCTGATACAAGTCAACTGCCAAACTCCACCTCCCAACTCTTGGTTACTTAGCCATTGACTCCTTCAGACATTCTGCTACTGCATCTCTTCGTTGAGAAACCGGTACAACGCTCTCCCCTCTGAGACATTGCTCTCTCTCTGAGCAATGAGCTGCCTGGGCTCAATGCCCGTCCACCTGGGCAGGTGCCCACATCATTTAAACAACCCTCCGAATTGGTCCCAAAACTTCAGGCGAAGAAAGAGAGAATGAAAGGGAAAGCTGGCTGTCAGTTTACCCACTGTTCTAGGCTCTTCCGTGTGTATATTCATTGAGCAAAATCCTGGCTCCTGGGAATAAGGTTGGAAAACCACCCCTGACATTTTCATTGAAGCAGGATTTTACTTCGTTTCTTTGCATCTTGTGAGGATAGGTAGGCAGGAACAGCAGGCTTGCAGAAATGCTGGGTGGGGACGTAGGATAAATAAAAATCTCCTTCTTGTTGATTTTTTTCCCTACTTGTATTATAAACTAGGGATATACATTTGCTGTTCTGCCCTCCTGGCTGCTGCAGCCACGCTCCACACTGCCATCTCACCTTCGTTGTCCTTTCTATCTCACACAGTAAAAGAGGTCCCCAGCCACCGCTGATCCAAATGCTTCGGTGAGGCTTTTTTCCAGGGCTTCAGGATTTAAGGTTCTGCTTTAGCTAATCTCTTTTCAAGCTTCTAAGACCTTGTATGTTTTGCAAGATAGGAGTGTTCAGCAAATACGCCTTTTGCCACCAGCTAGCCAAGCAAGGTCACAGCTTGTAATAACTTGCAGTGCACTGCTCTCATCAGGGTGGGAGCCTCAGGGACACACTGAACCCTCCTAGGGAGACCAAGGGGATCACTATCATCCCAAGGAAAGCTCTGCAGTGCGAGAAAACCTGGTTCTGTCTCCCTCCCCTTCAGCCCTGAGAGGTGACAAGTCCTTTGTGGTGCTTTACGTTGCCTGTACTCCAATGCAGTCACGTCAGTGATGGCAAATACAAGGCAGAGAAGTTGTGTCATTTGCTCTCCCTCCCTTTTTCTCCCATTTTAAACTGCCAGAGATCTTTGCAGCACCTGACAATGCTTTGTATATTTTGACTGAGGTGCCCTGAGACCTGCCGTGTGGTAAGAAGATGCTATAAACCGTTCTGTTTTCTGACACACAGACACTGGTTTTGATGAGGAGAATAAAACACAGCACAGAAAAAAGCACTTGCTTATATTAAATTATATAGAAGTTATAAAGGGAAGATCAACGAGAAGACCCAGGAGTCCTGACTCAATCTCAGCCACATAGACATTTCAAAAAAGTCTTGTCTTTTTTAGGCATCGTGTCCCCCAGAGCAAAGTTACTCTGTGCTACCTCATGGGGATCATTGCACCTCTCCGCCTTTGGGATCTGGTCTAGCACCTGTGTCTTCTACAGGTCAGAAAGTACTTTTTAGAAGGTCAAAACCGATCCCAGAAGGATTGGGATAGTTACCTCCTAATGGGATTATAAACCCTACACAGCAAGAAAGGATTTAGCTAAGACCTCACTTGCGGCCAAATGGAAATGGGCCCACTGGCATGGATGGAAACCGGGTGGGGAGGAGAGCAATAAAATGAAAATGAAAAGCGTAAGGAGAAATCCTGGAAGCAGACAAGGCTGCTGCTTCGTGATGGCAGAGGTCTGACAAGGGACAGACGAAGGCAACCTGCCGCAGCCCCTGGGGGACCCATCAGGTGGGCTGGCGAAGGCTGCGACCTGTCTGCTCCTCCCGGCTGGACTGGGAGCTCTGCCAGCCCGTGGGGGCAGGGTACAGCTTGTCCATGTGCAACCCACCCTGGAAAGGATGGAGGGGCTCCCTGGAGGGCTTCCTGCAGGTAGCACTGGGATGGGAGGATTTTCTGCACCGTTTCTCTTGCTTATGCAGGTGCCAGCAAAGAGGTGCTACCTCTGATACACTCAGACAATTCCAAAGAAAGAAGAGCTTAAAAATGGCATTATTATGAATTGTAACCGGAGGGACGGCTTTGTGCCTGGCCGTACCTGCGTTGTATTCGACATGTCAGTACAAGCCTGAATCCTAGCAATGGGTGGGCAGAGATGGTAAATAAACCCACCAGAGCTGCAAATGTCCCAAGAAATAATTTTTTTTATGGTGTGGGCTCCCGGTAGAGCTGATAAGCCTGCAGGGCTACATTTAGGTGTCCCATTGCTCCCTGGGCTTTTGTCTGCACAACCGCCTTTCTCATGGAACGCGGTAACTGGGACCCTGCCCAGGTTTATTCCCCTGAGCCTCTAACGAGACCCACGTTTGCAGGACGTTGCCTTTGCGAGGCCGGGCAGCGGGGAGCTCCGCGGCTTGTGGGAGCCTGGTGGGAGCAAGTAACTGGCATTTGGAAGAGACTTTCAAGCTAGTGTCTGGTCTTCTGGTTCTGCCTAACCTGAAAATGAGGAGATGTGGCAGCCATAGCCTGGTTAGTAAGATCTTTGCCTTGCCAGCGATCACAGCGAGCTGGGGTCCTACAGGCGTGACCCGGAGCTCTGCCGATCTCATGCCCGAGGCAGCCCGAGCAGAGACCCAGCACCCTGCAGCGGGCTCCTGCCCACCCCTTCTGCAGCACCTGGGAGCGGGAAGGGGCCCGACACGCATTTGGCACCGGGGACTTACAGGTGGTTTGTGATGTATGAACTCCTGAAGTCATTCTGGTGTCAGTGCAGGTCCCTGCAGAGCAGTTTTAAGCTGATTGGTGAGAGGTCTTTTTTTTTTTTTCCTAGATATCTCTAATGCACCCTACTTAAGAAAAACTCCAGTGCCACACTCTGAAAAACTCTCCCCTAGGACAGATCCCATGGCATGGCACTGCCACCCTGCCCCATTTTGTGTCACCTTCCTGTGCTGTGATGTTGAAGCAGTTGCCCTTGAGACAGGGTCATAATGTCCCCCCTGGAGGAAAGGTGCAGATGGGTGCTTCAGGGGGGTCAGGAGGTGGTTGTCGGCAGGAGATGGATGTTAGAGTTTTCCACTGCTTCAGGCTTCCCACAGGGCTTCTGAAAAACCCTTCTGTGTCTCAGTTCTCCATGTGGACCATGCCAGTGGGGTGTGGGGATGGTATGATGTTGCAAGATGCTTAGGCAGCAGACCGATGGGATTAGTGCCTTAGGCAGGCAGGGAGCCTGGGTCCAGGCTCCTGAAGGTCTTGTCATGCTGGAGAGCTGGAGAAGGGGATGCAGCTGCTGCTGGCCATGTTTCCAGGAGAGCTGGTTCAGAGACCAGGTCAGGTGTCTTCTAGCGAGAGATGCTGAGAGCTGACTTCTGGGCGGTCTTGTGCGCAAACCCAGCGATCCACAGCGAAGCTCTGAGCTGGTTTGAAAGGGTGGCCCAGAGCTGTTCTCCTCTGACAGCTGGGGTGTGAATGAGTGCAGGCTGAGCTCTGGCCCAGGTACCTCAGCAGTTACTACTAATAATATAATAATAACATAACCACTAGTAATAAGGTAAAAGAAATAAACCACATGGTCTGACACAGTATGTTCCCTTCTGGAAACCCTTCTGGCACTAACAGTCTGGCCATTTCCATCAGTCCCCTGCCTTTTTCTTGGAGGAGGTGGGATCCCTGGACTCCTGCCTAGCTTTGGCCATGATCAGTATGCCCGAGCATATGTCCCTGCTTGCACGTGTCCACGCACGCATTAACCACCGGTGCTGCTTCCACCCATCCCTCCGGGGCCAGGGTCTAAAACAAGGATCCCACACCAGGCAGGGTCAGGGTGGCCAGCGCTGGGGTGCCACTTGCACCTCGGGTTTCTCCTAGCCATGAGAGCACTGGTGTATTTAATAACATCGTGATGATTGGAGGAGTGTTTAATTTAGCGGTGTGGCGCCGGCTGCTGCTGACAGAGCTGTGCCTAGCAGATTTACACCTGTTGCACTGGAGTGGTAGCTCAGTAGCTCAGTTCCCCTTTGCTCCCATCCTCCTGTGCTGCCCCTCAAAACCTTCCCCCTCTCCTTCCCTGGAGCGTGACGCCTGCGGGGTGCAGCTGGCAGGGCTGGGAAGAGCTGGGATGAGCTCACTGTGCCACCAGGAACCTCATTCCTTTGGGATGATGAGCCGGACAAGCTTAGCGTGCTCCTTAATTTTGTAAGGGGCCAGAAAGGATTTGCTGCTCTTGAATTTCTGCTCCGTTTTAACCTCCCTCTTCTCTACCTGGACTTTGTACAGCCTGGGACGTGCCAGAATCTCTCTAAAAAGGCTGTTGGCACTGCCAGGCACTGGCATTTCTAGGGTGAATAGGTTTCCAGGCGGTACAGATGTCTTACAGGCAGCCCTTTATGCATGCTCCAGGCATGCTTTTTTTTTTTTTTTTCTTCCCCCCTTAATGCCGGGCAAATTTTTAATCCAAATTCTTCTATGTGAATAAACACTGCTGGCAGCAAACCTGCCACAGATACTGGTATGTAGCTGGGGTACAGTTACACAGTGCTCCCAAGGATGCAGAAGTAATGACTCGGGTATCCCCTTCCCTCAGATCATTAAGGCAGCCTAGAATCCAGGGAATCCAAGAAGTGTCTTGCTCGTGATATTTTTCCCCGGCACGGCAGCATCTCAGCAGTGCTCAAGCTTTTACTTGCAGCCACAAAAAGAGGGAAAAGCTTCTTTATTAAAGCTGCTCTGAAAATGGAAGCTGAAATGCTTGAGCAATAAATAGCACAAAACCTGCCATCAAAAGCCACAGAAGGACCCGAAAAATCACAAACTAGATGCTGATATGGTGGAAGTTAACAAAAAGGTGGAGACTTCGCCTCACTCCTTAGGGATGGCCAAAACCTGCTGTTGCAGCTGATGATGGGAAGCAGCATGTCTCTGCCTTACCAAAAAAAGAGCTGTGACCCATGACTCGGGGTGGTGAGCAGCTTTTTGGCCGGAGGAACCATTTCACAGCTCCTTTTGATTCTTTTTGCACCTGTCCTTAGAAATTGTCACCTATGCTTGAAGAGGCACTGGTTTGTGTTGCTCAAGAGCCTCCTCATCCCAGGACAGAGCACTTCAGAGCCCACTGGCCATGCCTTCCGTGGGAAGCTGGGAAGTGGAGTCATTCCATGTGGTGCGCTCATCTTTCCATCCACCTGGTGAGGCTGAACGCTTCATGGAGCCCTGTTAGAAGGGAGAGACCCCCAGCAGCAACCT
>JAVJGJ010000057.1:3842141-3856871 GCA_035590215.1 Microhierax caerulescens | reverse complement strand
TCCTGATGGCACTGAGCCACCCCCACCCCCCCCCTCCCCCGCTAGCTGGCATTTGGGATGTAGCCCCCTGAGCCCCATTGCTGGTGGTACCCTGGGTGTGCGTGCCCATTTACTGCTCCAGGCATCTGAAAGGATGCGGGAGCTGGGGTACGGCAGGCTGTATCCAGCTGCTGACAGCTGCTGTCCCAAGCAAGTGTGAGAGGATGGAGCTCAAGCAGTGGCCGTCTGGGAGCACCAGGACACAGCCTGGCTCAGGCTGATCCCTCCCGTGGCACCGCAGGCTCAGGTAGCACCGTGCTGTCCCGTGCTCAGAGGCGCAGATGGTCTGAAAGAGAGTCTCTGGTACGTGATGGAGCAAAACATGACATGCAATTTTGTGACAACTTTATGGGATGAAAGAGCTGTCTTTCAGCATCCTGGTTCCAAGCTTGGCTAGTAGAAGCTGCGTAGGAAAAAGCCATAGCTACCAGGAGGAGGATCGCTTTCTACCTATCAGGCTTACTCTTATAACTTTGGGGCATTTTGGAAATACCCACGGAGAGGAGTTTGATCAATCTTCCTATGACGCAGCATAACTGGAGCAGGACACTCTCAGCCCAAGCTATTTGCTGGCTTTGCAGCTGCACCGTGAGGCACTTCCCCCCCCCTCCCCGCCCCAATAATTTAGAGGTGGAACATCTCCAAGTTATTGAAATGCTCTGTTTGAATATTTCATTTTAAAGCAGCTTGTCACTTAGGGTTGTTTGTTGTTGGTTGTTTTTTTTTTAAGGTGAAGCAAAACATTTTCATTGACCTGAAATTCATTTCTTTGCAAAGAGATTTTGTTAGATGCGTAACTTCAAATTCCAAGCTGGTTTCCTGGCGTGCGGTGAAAGACAGAGTTGAATTTGTAGAATTGCCTCTGTCAGAAGGATGGAGGAAAAGGAAGGAACCACAGTACTCCTAGACTTCAGCTGACTCTTCTGACTGGTAAGTTTTGATTTTTCTGGATTGTTGGGTTTTTTGAGGGTTTTTTTCCCCTTATAAACAGGTTGTAACTGTCTGGCTGAAAGCATTGCTGGGAAGAGTGAAAGCTGCTGAGCCGTATCATGTTTGCTGAGCCCAAACTTCAAGTGTTTTGCTTTGAAAAGCTTGGGGGCCTCGTTCCTTGGTTGGCTGACTGGGTTTTTAAGAGCAGGATCTATTTTCTATTCCTGGTGCCGTGCAGATGTGCTAATGGCAAAGTGTCAGCCTAGAGATAATGATGTTCTCACAGGCTGCTGAGAATGGTGGTTGGTGGTTTGGTCTCTTCTACAAACCATTGCCTGCCTAAAGTGCTGTGCAATTAAAGCTGACGTTCATTGCTTGTGGGGTGGGGGCAGACGTCAGGGGGGATGCTGCTAACTGCAGGTGTTGGTGGGGAATGCTGCTAACTGCAGGTGTTGGTGCGCTGCAGCCCCAGTCCTGGGCTGGGAGCACTGGGAGGAGTGCTGCAGAGATGCAGGGGTTTCTCTGGAACATTTGTACCGAGTGATGCATCCTGGCCCTGGCTCCTTTTGCCGCGCTACTTGCGCTGTGACCCGGGGAGGGCTGTGCCGTGCCTGCTCGCTGCCCACATGGGCCCACCAGGGTTTACGAGCTGTGCTCTGCACCGGCTGGAGTGATGCTGCTTCAAGACACGAGCGGTACTTCAGCTAGTAAGAGCAGTATGGTCCGAGGTGGTTTTCCATGGAGCCTCCACCTTCATGGTGCAACCTGGACCCACCACCCACAGAGCCACCCGTAAGCCTTCAGCTCGCTCCGTGCCAGTTGGGTGGCAGAGGGCTGCACTGGGGCTCTGCCCCTGATGCTCTTATTTGTGGAAACGGAGCAACTGCATGTGGAAAAAAGCCAGCAGAGGGTACCTTGCCAGCTGCTCATCTGCTGGCAATAACCTGAAGCTCACATGTCGCAGCAATGATGTGCAAAGGAGGTACGTGGCTGTGGAAACCTGCCTCTGCATGCCCGGAGAACACATGAGAGCTTGTGAGCAGAGGTACTGATGCTTCTCTGCCTTGCCCCCGCTGCCCCCCCCCTCCCCGTGATCTTCCTGCAAACAGCCCTGTGGGGAGAACCACTTCATTTTCTGCTCTGCATTCCCTGTACTTGCCTGGGGAATATGTATTTCCCTGGGGAAAAAATGACAGCTCTCTTTTCTTGAGACTACATGTCAAATGCCTGGGGCTGTAATGAAATATAGATCTACCTGATGCTGGCCATAGCACACGGGTGGTTCCTTATACACTTGAGGAAAGAGCTGCCACATCTCCAGCTCGCAGCAGCCTACAGCAGCTGGAGGAGAGCCACTCTCAAGCTTCGCTCACCTTGTTACCCAGCAGCTAAATAAAGATACGATGTTCGTTAGGAGTATAGTAAGGCTCCTGGGGAAATATGATCAAATACAGAGGTCAGCCGGGGGCTTTATCCAAGGACCCTGTTTGGGGAATTGGTTCCTGACTCTACTCGTTTTCACCAGTTCTTGTTTCAGAGCCACCAAGTGCCCATCGTGCTTCTGATGCGGGGGCACTTTGTTGAGCACCTGCAGATGTCTGACACATCTTCCCTTCGGGCCAGACCCCGTTAGAGCAGGGGAGGGCAGGGGGGTGCACACAGAGCCAGAGCTGGCCTGGAGAGGAAGGAGGAGGCACCGAGACCCAAGTTGCCCAAAATCCCTTTCCGTGCTGCAGTGCGGGTTGCCCCCTGGGAAGGGGAGCAGGAGAAGCTCTGGATCCGGAGGAGCTTGCCGTGCTTGGACAGAGACCCAGGCTGCCGTGGCTCCAAGCATAGTCTGAGCCTGGCGTGTGGCTGCGGTACAGCACCTTAATGAGTTGCCGTGTCCCAGCCGCGCTGCAGTAGCCACCTCTGTGTGCCCCGCGCCCCCGATGGATGTGTGGTGTGCGGTGGGGTGCTAAGGAACCCACCTCACCTCCTCATCTTCACAAGCCAAGCTAGTTCAAGTGGCTTTGGGTTCCTTGCAAGCTGTAGGTGGTCACCTCTGCTTGGCTGCTGTGGGATGGTGAGCCACCAAGCTGCAGAGCTTGGAGCTGCTTGTCCATCTCTGAAGTGAGGAGTCAAGCTTTGCTGGAAGGAGATGTTCCCCCACATGCTGCCCATGCAGGCATTTGCTGCCACAGGAGATCACCGAGCGTCAATGACCATGCACAATTTTTAAAAAAGCATAAAATATTTGTTTAAATGGTGCTTCTGAGACTTCTACCAGTAAAAACTATGCAAGAGCCATGATGGAAACAGAAGAACTCAGCTTTCAAGTGTTACAGCCTACCCTGGCCGCAGAGACTGTGAGAAGATGTTCTCAATGGACTGGTAGTCCTTCATGGCCGATAGCAAGTTTTCGAGCACCTTTTCCAGAAGAAGCAGCCTTGGCCCTTGCCAGCAGGCTGGGCTGGATGAACCTTGCCCCTGCTCTGGCAGGTTCAGCCTGAAAGCTCTTTGCATCGCTCACATCAGACGAAAACACAGCAAATGTTCCCAGCTCAGTTTTTAAGCTAATTTGATGACAATCTTTTTCAAGCAGCCTCAACACCACATCAGTTGAAGGTTGTTTTTTCAATTGTGCAGCTGAAAAAAAAAAAAAAAAAGAAATTACCTATGAGGGCTTTTGAAAAAAAAAATATTTTTAATTAGTTGGTGAGGAATCATCCTTGGTAAATGCCTAGTAGCTGGCTCGATGTGGGTCTTCTGTCTGCCTTTGTGTGCGGGTACATATGGTCTCGGTGGATGTGTATGGAGTGGAAGCAGTCCTGTTCTGTAGGTCCCCAGTGCTCAGGTTTGTGTTTGTGTACTGGGAGCGTTAATGAGAACAGACTGCCTTTCTTTCCCTTCATTCCCCAATCCCATCTGTTCAAACAAAAGGCTGAAAGGGAGAGAGAGCCGAGACCCTGCTGGTCAAGAGGGGATGGATAATAACACATATCCTTGGGCTACATTTCAGCACATGCAACCCTTTCAAGCTGTGCTAAAGCTTTTATTCAGGCAAGAGAAAGAACAACCAATATAAAATAAGTTTTTTTTTCTTCTTTTTTAAAAAAGCTGCATCAGGCCTGAAGGATGCTACATTCCGTTCTATCCCTCTAACATTTCAAATAACTGAATTATCAAAAAAGAGTCTAAACCAGCACTGATTATATATGTGTGTGTGTACAGACAGAGCATGGCACTGGGCTAGAACAAGCGGCATATGCAGAGGGGCCAGGGATGGCTTGGAAAGTCAATTTTCACTGTGTTTGCACATGTTAACAGTTCCAGATTCGTGTAATTAACTATACATCAAAAGGGTGTGAAGGAAGATATATTCCTCTCCACCTTGGGGATTTGATGGGTACTTTGCAATTCATGGTTAACCCCCCATTCACGTATTTGTCATTATGGTCGTGCCAAACAACTCATCTGAAGATCAAAACAGCTTTCTCAGGGACTGTTACAGCAAGAGCAGCACAAGAGATGGCACCTCGAATCCCAAAGCGGGTACCGAGCGGCAGAGAGGGATGAGGCCCTGGATGGCAGCGCTGGTGCTCAGCCCTCTGCCAGCCGTTCCAGGGACGTCGTAATGGTTTACGGGAGAAAAATGGTCTCAAATGCCATTAGTTTAATGCTTCATAATGTCGTTGTGTCTGTTTTAAATGTAATCATGGAGCTCAGGGGACACCCAGGACTAAAATAAAAAGGAGGAAAAGAGCTTCCAGAAATGTAATGATGCAAAGGGAGGCAAGGGAATCTTTGGTGAGTGAAGAATTGAGATTCACTGGTTCTTTTCCATAGAGCAGGTAGCACATGAGTCATCAGTGCAGGAGTGTTAAAGGGATATTCACCTTGAGAACCAATTGCACCCAGGTTGCATCAACATAGCAAAGTAACAGAATCAGTCTTGGGGAGGAGAAGAGAGAGGTTTGCAAAATGCAAGATCCGGTCCTGGCCAGGATTTTCAGAAACCGTCATTTCAAGTGAGACTTCTAGGGCTATGGTAGCAGTTCTGCCTTGTTTTCAGAAGCGGCACACAACAGATCCCACCGAAGGTGTCCATCACCCCCTACCGAAGCAGCAGGTTCATTGATGTGCGTGCGGGTGCTGCACCCCAGGGTGCCTGACGCCCACTGGCTCAAAGAGAAGGAGCCAGAAAAAATGAAACAGATCAAAACCAACGAACAAGCTGAAGCTGACCCGTTCATGCCAACAGAAATGCAAATAAATACATTTAAAAAGCAATGAGTGCAAGCAGTGGTTGTGCTCATGTAAGCTTTAGAAATCTAAGTGCCTCACATCTTGTTTCAATCACACAGGTGGAGCTGTTTCCTTATGGATGAAATCCTCCCTGGCTGGCATCTCCCACTCCAAGCGAGGCAGGTACATGCTCCTTTCAGACAGGAGTTGTTCGGCTCCAGCAGGCATCACTTACTCTTCTCCAGGGCTGGATTAAACAAGGTGCAGGGATCGTAGGACTGGCCAGCACTGCTCCTTTGTGTCCCTTTCCTTTTGAATCCCAGCCATCGGGAGCAACCTGCTTCTGTGCCTCCATGCCGGGGGCTAATCTAATGTAGAAAATTTGCATGAGCAGCACATCCCCTCTCCTCTCTGCACCTCTTCTCGCAGGGGATCCATCTCACACCCCGAGTGCACGCCGTGGCTGCTCTCTTGTCTATCATTTGAAAGCAGACCCCTTGAGCCCAGCCTAACCACACGCTATTGATATATTAGCAGAACGTGCCCCCGCTGAATTCATCCATCAGGCAACCGCAAGAGGTGATTTCGAGGGATTAATGCGCTGGTGGGTGTATGCGGAGGTTGAAAGGAGAAGGGAGCACCGTAGTAGCTGGTTTACTGAAAAGACAGCCAAGGGAATGGGGCAGAAATGGGGCCCTTAGCATTGCAGATAGGGACAGATCAATAGGTGGTTGCTTTCCGCTCCTTAATTTGCTCTCTGCAACAGCTATTTGTAGAAAACAAGAAAACACAGTTTCTGACAACGCTTTCTACAAGGCTGGTTGCCTTGTAAGAATCTATCCCCGATGTCTTACAACGAAGCCAAACGTAACTTCCGTAATATCCTGAAAAACTGTCCCAGCCTGGCCAGATCATGAACACCGAAAGAATACCAGAGCAAACTTCACCTGCGCTTGCCCAGCAAGGTTTTGTCAGACTTTAACAGCCAAACTGCCTGTCCACCCTTGGCACGCCCAGCCACCGTGCGTGACCCATCCCTACTGCTTTTTCTTGCAATGTGCTTCCCCGTGTGGGGCTGGGCACCACCAGATCGAGTGTGACGTGCAGACTGCGGGAGTGTAGCCGAGAGGTGCACAAAGGAGAGTTTCTTCTGCATTCCACCAGTGGCCAAAAGTATGGCCGGATAGACTTACAGCATCTCCAGGAGAAGAGTCAGGCAGATATTTGCTGTCATACGTGAAATAGATAACATTCTTCCATTAGTTCCTGATGTGAGACAAACAAACTAAAGGCGATATTCTGCACTGCAGGCCCTCAGAGGCAGTTTTTGTGATCCTCAAATATTTTACCTGAATGTGAAGTATCAGCAGGCTTCTGGCACAAAGCTTTAGGAAAACAGAGTGCTCACTGGCATGTGTTCAACACCCTTTCTGGGAAACAGCCCTTCCTTTGACTGACATTCGGGCTGTGTTTCACACCTTACCCCCCTCCCAGGAAATCGCAGCGAGGCTGGTGGTATAACGAGACTTAGGTCTGCAGAGGTGATACATGGGTATGGGGAAGAGCAGACAAATAGCATGACTGGTAGCTCGGAGGAACCTTGGAAAAAGCTGGAGTTTCCAGCTGAACAAGCAAAACTGTGTATTTCTTATGATGGAAATGATGTGCCTGAAAGAGAAGTTAACACAGGCAGGTAGGCAAGAAAAATATGCTCAAAGTGACACATCAAAGGTATTCAGGAACTGAAAAAATCAAAGAGGAGCCAAAGGTGTTTGATGATGGCATCAGAAGGCCAGTGGCATCAAGGAAGCTGATGAAGCTTGTCAAATATCTAGAGATAAGTAGCAGAAATAGTAGGTTTGCCATGAGTGAAATAGTAAGACCACTGCGAATGAAATATGAACAGAAAAATGGGTCTGTGTGAAGCCACAGGGTGAAGAAATAGAGCAAGGGTGGAAAGGCTGGTCTGTATTGGGCATCAAGGGTATGATGGACAGCAATCAAACCTGTAGACACTGAGGAAGATGATGTTTATGTTAGGCCTGGACTTCAACAGTGCCCCAGTACAGATATCTCCTCAGCAGATACGGGCCTTGATGAACAGGAGGACGGCAGTGAGGTTACAGCACATCGAACATGTCATTGATCTTCCTGTTATCCCAAAAGGAAGGCAGGTAAATAACCACGAGGTGCCCAAAATGAGAACTCAGAGGTGCCGGGTCCCAACGGAGCCTCAGGTTCATGGATGCTGAAGTGAACAAGACTCTGAAGCAAAACCTCATCCTGTAAATACGGCTGGCTGAAGGACCCATTCCAAAACCAGTTAATTGTCAGCAGTCAAGAGGATTCCATATGCAGGGAAGCAATTTGTCCTTGATGCAGTATACCCGACACCAAAATATATGTCGTCCCCAACCTATTGGATTGATTCCTAAAGTACTTACTGAAGAAAGGCACAGACCCAGATTCAGAGGGATGCTCAGCACAATATAACGGTTCAGAGTGGTACCCCAACAGTGTGGGTTGTCACACGATCAATAGGAAACTGAGGAACAAGAAAAATCCTGACCAAAATGCTGGGAATCAGAGTCCCTGGGGACTCCAACATACAAAACCGGAAGACAAAACAAATTATACGTGATTCAGGAACCCAGGAGTTTCTATTATCCATCCTTACAATAGGAGGCAAAGTTGCAAACGGTGGAATTAGCCCTACCACCACGGAAGGCTGTTGTCAAATAGGCTTGTCAGGGAGGTGCATACATACAGTGAGGAAACAAGAAGCATCTTCTCACACCGTTGGTAAAAATGAAGCTGCAGTAAGGCAGCTGTCTTCTTGGGAGGGCCTCATGCAAAGGCAGCAGGATCACAATGAGACGGTTGACAAAACGTGACCGTATCGAGCAGACTTGCTGCTGCCTGGACCAGCTGTCCTGTTGCTCCTGCAAAGGAGACATTAAAACACGATAGGCTCAGCACTGTTGGACCGGCAAACCCCGAGATTAACTGTGTATTTCTAATTTTTGGAGGTATTTACGCAAAGTTCTGTGCTGCGGGGATGTCAGGCAAGGATCCTGTTATACGGTGATCCCTATCGGTAACTGGCTTTTGGGACAAGCAGGCAGGAACAGCTGTGGTGCAGCACATACGGGGACTCATGTCATACTGTACCGCCCACTCCAGGAGGGATGATGGGTGGTGACCTCCTTGCTCCTGAGTGAGTACTTGCTGAAGGGTGCAACCTTTTACTCGCACTCAGGAACTAGGGAGAGTTTCTGCCCTTGCAATGCAGCGGCCAGCAGTCGAGCAGAAGCTAACCCACTGCTCTGTATCAGAGCAGCCTGGGATGTTGAACCACTTGAAAACTGGCTCCCAGTTCGGTGGATGGATCTAACGATGCCTTAACCTTGGCTGACTGCAGATGGGCAGAGTCCTGCTCAGCTCCCTTCCTCTGCTTCGGATGCCACTGCTAGAAAGCAGCGATTAGATCCCCACGCGACTCCTCTCAAACCGTAAGAGCCAGTTCTTTTTTCTTCAGAGGCACATAGCAGAGTAGCTCCATCACCTCACGAGACGGAGCAAGCACCTGTGTGAGCCAAGGGTTTATACACCTCTCATGGTGGGATGGAGCTCGGGGGGCTGGTCGGCTTCAGAGACAGAGTGGGACTGGGCAGGCTGTGAATTCTCCCACTGGGTGTGGGTCAGGTTCTTGTACCGCTGACGGAGCGTTTGCAGTCTAAACACGTAAAGGGTGGAAAAGGGAAGCATATGTTGTCTCCCAGGAGGATGTGAGGCACAGAGAAATACCAGACTGGCTGTGAGATTCAGAGATTCAGAGAAATGGCTTTGCTGGTGTCAGTCAAGCCAGAAACTGCAGCTCTTAGGGAAACTCCAGGAGTCACCATGCAAAGTAAGATATCAGCTCCGTACCGATCCGGTATGGACAATTCTCCGAGTGTGACAGTGGTGTAACTTTCATTTGACAGAAATTCCCCTGCTGAAGATGCTGTTGTTTTGAATGCAATTATCTTTTACAAGGTTCTTCCAATCCACCTAATCATCTTTATCTTAATGTGCTTTTCCTTTCTACATTGTCACGTAAAATCCATTTCCTTTCAATTTACTTCAGATCTGTCTGCATCCAGATTACTGCAACTTGGACGCACGGTAATTAAATGCAGTTTGTCTGAGCAGAAAGGCAATGAATGCTATTACGGCTTGTTTATGCTAGCGAGCAATGCAGGTTTCACTCTGCCATCCCACCAGCGTGACTTAACCCTACCCTAGAGAGACTGTGTTTTAGGCCAGGTGCAAGGTTCACCGTGCATTTAGTCCTTGGGCTGAGATGGCTGATGAATGCCCCTTGGGTTTCAGGTTCTGAGACTCTGAAATATTCACCCCGCTAGGATCTGCCTCAATAGCTCATGCTGTGCTGGCTCTCACCTGAACCTCGATTTCAGATGGAAATATTTAAGAGACTACTGACACCACCTGCCTGGTTCAAAAGGTTGCAGGGGCAATTCTACCCTTTGGCTTCAATGCAGCTGTGTACTAGAAACCCTGTGCCACTGATGGGACTTGGCCCTGGCCTTGGCTGCTCATGACACTGTGCACTCTGGGAGCTGCAAATCTGTACTCTGAATCCTGTCTCATAAAGTGCCTTCACCTTTTGCATGCTACTGAGAAGCAAGTTGTTTGGTAGCAAGAGACCTGGATGTCTTGAAGTGGTCCAGAGGGTGTACTATGAGTGTCTGGAGGTCAAGCATGCACTCAGGTAAACCCACCACTGAAAGCAGCTTTAAGAACGGTTCAAGAAAATGTCAAGTAAGGTGAATTCACCTTTACAGAGGAAGGTTCAAATCCTGGATGCTGTTACGGGGTGAATGGCGTAGGGAAGTCCTGCACTGATTTGCTTTGCACATTGTCTGAAGCGACTTCATGGGTAAAGAAATCCGGTAGTTCTCAAGAAATCCTTTGGCACTGATGAGCTTTGTGTGAGGAACCCTGGACTGGGAGAGCTGGGGGGCTGCTCTGCAGCTGTTTGAAGATACTTTCTGTGAAAGCCATGCTTTCTCTGATATAGGCTGAACGAGAGAGTGCAGACCTGGAGACACACGTATGACTATATACAGGAAAGTGATTTTTGCCTTCAAAAATAATTTCTGAATCTCTCTTTGGGTCCTTTCTATGTTGTTTCCCCACCTTGAAATCAGGGATGAGCATCCCCAAACCACTTTTGGAGACTCCACAGCTGCACCTAGCAGAGCAGCAAGACCTGGCTCATACTGGAGATTTAGGCTGGCCTATTTGTACTGGGATTGTCTGAAAAACTACGTGTGGTGTCTGAGTCTGCCCGGCTGTCTGAGACACCTTAGAATAGATAAGAAGCCCCAGTTTAGGATGAGCTTAGAAGATGATTGACTGTTCCCCTCATGTTTCATGCACTCCCCTGCTCTCACTTCTCTTTATGTCACCATTTTAACTTCCCCTTCTTCTTCCTCTTCCTTGTTTCATTCTGCTTTCTGCAGCTTGACTCTAAAGTATGTCAAATTTTTATCTGTTTGGATGACCAGGATAGCTGAGTCTAAACTCTCCAGTCTCTCAGCAGTCCATTCTTCTTTTAAACACTTTGCTAGAATAATTTTATTTAAGGTCTTAGGTTTGCTTGGGGCAATTCAAGCAAGGTAAGAACCTGTGACCTTGACTATTAGGACCTACCTGTTCAGTAGGGTCCTGTCCAACTAAGGACAGAAAAAAACATCAAGACAAGAAAGATTGGGACCAAATTCAAGACAGGTCCCCATCCTACTGTGCCGTGATTATCTTCAGGATCCTTCTTAGGCTTGTTACTCTGGTGACAATCATAAGTAACTCCACTGAGATCAGTGGAACTGCAGCAAGTTTGCCTTTGTGTGTCTGACATCAAACTCCAACCCTTTGGCTTTGAGGCTTGAAAGAGGTTGGTCTCTGTCAAAGCTCCATTTCCCTCAGCTCATGTTGTAGGTAAGAGCTGCTGCACTGAGCCAGACCGAACATCCACCTGGCCCAGCATCCCAGTTCAAATGGGGGCCACAACCATTGTGGGGAACACCACAAGAGCGGAGGTACACGTGATACTTCCAACTAGAAGTCTGCTGGCCTTCAGCCACTTGTGGCCCGAGGACAGCCTGAGCTGGAAGTAACTTCTACACATTTAAAAATCCTCAGCAGATTTCTCTTCTGTAAGCTTCTGTCCTTGAACGTCTTATAACGTTTTTGCTTTCACAACACCCCAACGAAGGAGCTCCACAGCTTTGCTGCACATGGTGTGACGAGACACCTCCTTTTGTTTGTTTTGAACCTAGCACCCAACAGTTTCTTTTGATGCCTCCTGCCATCAAATTGTATTGGAAGAGACAGGGAACAACTGATTCTTTTGCACCATCCCCTTCTTAACTGGGATACGATTGCTTTCTGTAAAATCATCTCTGACTCAGTCCTTTCGGCTCAGTCATTTCTTGTACGGAAGCTGCTCCGTGCTCTGGGTTATCCTTGCTGCCGCTCTCAGGTGCTTTCAGACTTTTACTGCATTCTCACTGAAAGACTGGAGGACCAGAGCTGCACGTGGGATTCAGGACACAGACTGACTTTGGGTTTGTGCAATGGCATAATGATGCTCTGTCTCTTGTTCTCTACCCATTCTGTTCTCTCTACAATGATAACAATAGCTAACATTTCATTTTCTTTTTCCATGCCACCAAGAACCGAGCTGATGTTATCATGAAACAATAAATCATAACTACAAGATCTTGCTTCCATGGCTGGCTCAGGACCTATCAGTTATATGTGAAGTTAGAAATGTTATTCTCTGCATGCATCACCTTATCACTTTATTTAGATTGAATTTCTTGTGCTATTTTATCAGTCTTACGCAGTCCTTCTGCAATTTTTCATGGTCAGTCCTTGTCTTTATTATCTGGAATAACAAAAGCCCAATACAGGTTTGTGGCTCTACGCTATAGGGGTCATTTCTGGGGAAGGCTTGATGCCTGTCTTAAATCCTGAAATTGCTTAAATGGGCAGAAGACCCTTGACGTTGGGAATACTGAGTCTAAGATGTGGAAAAGAGTAGTCTTTGAATGTCACGTCTGCACACAGTCAAATTCTGCTCTCTCCTGCTCTGCTCTTAATTTCTTTTCTTTCTTTCTTTGTGTTTCTTTTCTCTGTGAGCCTGTGCCCAGCTCTAGCCCTGGGGTTTGCAAATCTTTCTGCCACTTCCACACACAGCATGGTTTTGAGCAAGGAGAAAGACAGAGGACTTCTCTGGAGGATAGACATCATATGTCGAACCACTCACTTTCTGGTCCTTGAAAAAATGTTACTGTGCCAATCCATCCCTCTGGCCATGATTAAAGCTGTGGTGCTCTCTCCTCAGTAGTCCTGAATGTCTAATTAATGACTCCTTCCAGTTCCTTCCCTGCCTGGTGCCTGTTCCTGGACTGAACTCGCTTCTAACCCCCCGAGTGATCTGCTGCTTCTGGCTTGCTGCAGCACCTTCTCCCCATCCACCCACGCAAGCAGCTCTGCCCAGCCACTCATGCCCTTCTCCTTCCTCACACTATCTGCTGCCATCTTTTCCCACGTTTGCTGCCTACCTTTTCATGCAAGATTTTTTTCTCATTGCTCCACCTGTGTCTGCCCCTTCCCACCCTCATGCAAAATCCTTCCCGTTACGCCCAGTCTCCGGCTGATGTGGCCCTCCCCACCTGTGTGACCTGGCTGCTTCTGCCTTTCTCTCTTCCACCCTGCACTGCTTTTGCTTTGATTTAAGCACTTCCAACAACACTCTTTTTCATCCCTTCTCCCAGATCTCCTCTGAATTTTCCCCAGAGCAGCTTTCTCTTTTCTGATCGTGTTTCAGTGAGGAACAGCAGAACAACTGTCACCTGTTGCTTTCCAAGTGACTCTGTGCCCTGCCACACCGACAGCTATCATTGCACATGCAAATGTGCATGTGTGGTGTGTGTGAAGCTTGGGAGGAAAAAGCACCAAAAACAGGGGAGGGGGGCTTGTATTAAATGGGTAAGAATGCCTGAAGCAGCCAGGTGGGTGTGAAAAGAGCATCACTTTTGTAGCATCACCTGCTCTCAGGCCAGTTGGGTAAAAATCTGCACAGATTAGAGGGGACGTGGGAGACCAGCCCTGTCGCTCTGCCCGGAGCTGGAGCACCAAGCAGCTCCGTGCAGGAGCAAGGACCAGCGGTGGTGGAAGAGGAGCAAGACCCCTGGGCAGTTGTGGAGCTCTGGGGGAGCTGGGAGGGCAGGGTGGCTGTGGGGAGGGCAGGAGCTGCTGGAGGGGAAACAAGGAGCTGCTTGCAGACCTGAGTGGCGAGCGGTGGCGGGCAGAGGAGCCTGTGCTGGAGGGACAGAGGAGGGACATCAAAATGCACGGCAGGGAGCTGAGAAAAAAGCGGCATTAGCTGGCCCAACTTTGTGCCTGTGTTCATCTGTCTGAAAGTGGCTGGGGTCTGAGCTCTCTTTCATTTTAAGCTTGAGTTATTCCAGCCCAGTGGCTCAGTTTAGTTCTGCCTCTGCTCCTGGCATTTCTCTTTCAGGTGGCTGCTGGCTGCTCTTGGGTGGGGCTGTGGGCTGGGGCGACTCGTGTTTTCAAGCTCTTATCGGCATCAGTATGATGTTCTGCTTTTCTTTTCTGTCATACGGCATCCCGCTCCCCTCCCCTTCTTCCCCTCCCTCCGCCGGCTCCCAGAGGAGGCGACAGACGGTCCTGTAATTTGGTTCCATTCGCTCGACTGGAGCAACACCTGCCCCCCTCTCTGGGGACAGGAGGGTCTCATCCCAAACCGTGCGAGGAGCCAAAGACGAATCTGAAGCCCACATGCAAATAGAGCCCAGGATAAAACAACACGGCCATTCTGGGCAAGAAAGGCAAAATCCCTCACCAGGGGAAGAGGCAGGAAAAACAAAACTGCTGCTGAAGAAATAAATAAGAAGTGCCAGGAGATTGCCTTTTCCGTTTGGGTCGGTTGCTATTGCGGTTATTGATCTGTCCCACCCTGGAGAATAAACTGAGAGTACTGAAAAATAATGGCTGATATTAGAACACATTTATTCACCCTAAAAGGGATGGGTTAAATGGGTTACAGGATGGCTAGATGGCTAGAGATGTGAATAGATAGATAGAATGTCACTTGATCCTACATAGTCAAAGGAAGAATCAGACTGTTAGAGGTTGGTAGAAGATGTCTGAAAACATATTCTGAGGAAGTGGCGGGGGAGGTAAAGAACAGGATCTTCTCGTAACTTGAATCTGTTTGCTCTTTTTCATGGCAAAGCAAGTCAGGCCTCTGTGGACTTTCTAAACCAAATGAATTATGGTCTAGAATAGTAATGTGGTATTGCTAATGATTTCATTGCTTACCACAGCTGTTAGCAGTAAGACTAGCATTGTCATTTCATTTCTGATATATTTTTGAGGCATTTTGCCTAATGCATTAGTTGACTTCTTCTGTACCGTTTAAGCTATAATCTTGAGTTA
>JAVJGJ010000057.1:3819091-3834396 GCA_035590215.1 Microhierax caerulescens | reverse complement strand
GTGCCGGCTTTGTTCGGCCGCGGCCCGGCGCGCAGGCACGCCGCGGGTCGGGGTAACAATGCGTCCGTCCCTCCTTTCTTCTCTATGATTATTATTATTATTAGAATTATTTTGGGGTGCAATGTGCGGTTTAGTTAATTCCCCGGTCCGGAGGAGAGGGGCAGGAGGGGGAGACGCCGTCAGGAAATAAATGTTTGGTTTAGTTTTTCCTCTGGTCCTTCAAGAGCTGGCGAGGGGGGGGGCGGAAAAAAGGAGAAACGAACCCCCCATCCGTCCCTGAGCTTCCTAACTCCTCCCGCATCTCTCGGGTGAGGATAAAGAAAGAAATGCGAGCGCTGGAAAGAAAAACCAAAACAAAATAAAAGAAAATCTCGGCGCGGGTTCGGAGAGGCTGCGAGAGAGAAGGTCGGTGCAGGAGAAGGTCCGCTCAGACGCACAAAAAGAAAGTGCAGTTCCTCCTCCCAGCCCCCCCGGAGCGGCGAGGAGCCCAGGGGGGTGCGCAGGGTGCGCGGGGTGCGCAGGGTGGCAGAGGCGCGACAGGCGGACAGGCAGAGCGGGGACGCGTGCGGATCCGCTCCTGGTACCACAGGGTTTCGCCTAGAGATGGTCGGAAGAGATAAAGGCTCGGAGAAAAGGGGGCGGCATTTTTTCCCTCTTAAATTGATATTTAATGGGAAAGCCTATTGGACAGAAATCTGGACACGAGTCACTTAATTGGACTTGACATCTGTCACAGTGTGGGAGTTTTCACAGCCCAAATATTTTCAGCAGATCAGATTCTCGCTGAATCTGTGCCACAAATTATAACAGTCGAGAGCAGCCCGTGCTATAAACCCCTAGCCTCTGGATATACACGCTCTAGCCATGCTCGCTCCCACCGCCGTCGTGTGTGTCCCCCAAAATATTGGACAGCCACTGATCTAGAAAAACACCACTGGCATTTTGCATGCACGCTAATAAATAAGCTTTAAACATCAATTTGCATCATGTACACCGAGCGTGTGGAGAATCATCAGACTGTTTTTTTAATGCATTTGTCTTGGCGGTCCCTGTGCCCTGTCTCCCACCCACGTCCGATCCCGGTGCATGGCAGGCACGGTCCTGCCGGAGCCAGAGGGGCAGAGAGGCCCCCCCCCCCAGTCCCTCTGCCCCCCACCCTCGCCGCTCCTGCATACAGACAATGAGGCGAGGGAGTCGGCCACAAGTCCGTGGCTTTTCTGCTCACGAGAGGCTGGATGGAGCCAGGCCCCTTCGCACCAGAGCCAGGAGTTGCTTGTGACCAAGGTGACTCGTCCTGCTGCCACCTTGCCCCAGCCCCCTCCCAGCTGGCAGCCCCTTCTCTGCTCTGTCCCCCTTTATCCCCCAGTGTCTCCCTGCGGATCCCATCGAATGGGGGCTGTAGCCACTTTTCTCAGGGTAACCATCTTCCTCCCTGGGGACTTTTCTGTGCCTGTGCTGGCAGGCTCCCTCCAGAGCCCCCAGCAAAGGGCAGCAGGTGGGCTGTGCATGATCTACTACACAGGGCAGAGCTGGTTTTGCCGCTCACCAGCAGTTCAGTGGGTGCTCGGCCTCCCCAGAGCTGCTTCTCTCCCTGGGTCCCATCAGCAGGATGACTGGGGGTGAGGTGGCAGGAAAACACTTGGCAGAAGTCCCTGTTGTTCATTCAGTAACACGTGCAACAGCCTGGGAGATCTTGGAACGAGGAGGGGTTCTCCTCTTGATATGTTTTTCAGGACCTTAACAAGAATGAGTAGCTCACCTGAATAATTTTGGGTTTTGTTAATTTTTTTTTAAAATGATAGATACTCTGGCAAATGATGCAATCTCCCTGCTTGTCACTTGGCTTACTGGCAAAAGATCTTCAAGAGGTTCTTCACAGACATTTCTTCCAGGAAAATTTGGGGATTTCTCTCCCTTCCCCTACACCCAACAAGTCTCCAAGGCAGCAGGATGCTGTCACTCCTGTGGGTGCTCTGATCCCCCATACTGCTGCTGGATTCATGGATACCTGACATGATCCCAGTGGGGCTTCTGGAGATGCTCGGCTAAGCAATCCTTGGATGCCATGGGACATGCCTGTCAAAGACCCACCATGGAAGGTAGTGTACAAATGCAAAGCCACCTCTGACTGGGAGGGTCTGAAATGCATGTGCCCTCAGCTAGTCCAGAGAAGGGGCTTCCTAGATCTGTAGAAAGCCTCCTGCTGAGCTTGCAAGGCGGCATTGCTGTGAGGTATCCGGTCTGCACGGAAAGGGGGTGTTACATTGGTGCTTGGAGAGAGTGTTTGAGCTCCCAGGCACAGGGACTCAGTAAGCCCCTGAAGTCTCAACTCTCCTGCCAGGAAGATGCAGATGCAGATCACAGATGCTGTGGCACATCCCCATTCAGCTCAGCTCTCTGGTAACCTTCACAGGTGCTCTTTGGAGATCAGGGTCTGCGCAGTTCAACGTCACTGTGCTCCACATTGCAAGACCCAAGGTCCCATTCCATCAAAAGACCACTGTCCCACGCTGCAAGGAGCAAGCTGTGAAGGAGACCTTCTCTAGCTCTGACCTGACCGTGGCTCAGTTCTCTTGCAGTGCTCCCTCCAGGTGTAAGTTTGAGGTCTCAGCCCACAGAAGCTGCAGGTGATGGAACAAGTAGCTGACTAAGGCTGCCACAGATAACAGCCAGGAAGCTGCTAACTCATGCAAGCCACCCTCCTCTCTGCTGCAGATGCTGTCATCACATGGCTTGCTTCTTATTTTTATTTTCCAGGAAGAGACCAAGCAGTTGCTCCTCGATGCCCTTTGGTTATGAGCGGACATTTCTGACACCTCATAAAGTGCAGTTTACTGCCACTGCGATCTGATCACCCCACTGCTCTGCTCCCAGACGTGTTAAATCTAGAGGTTTCCACCCTGCCCAGAGCATGCCAGGCCTGGGGCATTCACCCCAACAGCCCTGCTGGGATACTGTGAATCTCCTCACATCAACCGTGAGAGCCAGGGTGTAGCCCCTGTATCTTTAGCCCTAAGAAGTGAGTCAGAAACGCTGGAGCTGACAGCCTGGCTTTTCTTTGAGCAGACAAAGCCCCAAAGCCCAGAAGCAGGGCCAAATTCACCCAGTGGAAGGAACAGTGGAAGGAAGAGATTGGTTTCCAGAGCTCAGCATTCAGAGCCCAGAGGTGGAGGTCACCAGAAATGATCAGAAATTATGGGGCAAAAGTACAGCTGATGAAAACTGAAACAGTTCCATTTTGGCAAAGGAGGAATGACTGAAGTTCTTCCTCAAGCTCTCTGTGTCTCTTTTCTTAGAATATAACCTGCTGCACATTGGGAATTAGCGTGGTCCCAAAGGAAGCTGCATAGATGCAAGTATCTTGTACCCCCCAGTATAGGCATGGCCACTGCAAGCCTATGGTTGGTCTCTTCACTAAGCAAGCACCTCACTGGCACCAAGACTAGCTGAAATTCCCAAATGGTATCAAAGGTGACCTCAATGGCATGAACAGCATTGATCCAGCTTCTCCATAAAAGGTTAAACTGCAGCCTCCAAGCCGCACCTGATGAAGAGGAAGGGAATAGGAAAAACGGAGGCATAACAAGGGCCTGCAGACTGGGCAATGGATGTCCAGGCACATTGTATGGCTGTGGCCTTGTTGCAGACCAAATCCACAATAGTGAACCTTGGAGCACAAGCAGACAGACGTCTCCTGGCAGAGAATCTGGGATTACATTCTGCCATGCTGGAGGGCTGGAAGAGAGCCATGAGCATCGCTTCTTCTTTACCTGGCTTAAGACGTTGCCCCCAGGGATGGAGATATAGAAGTGGAGGTGGTTTCCTGTGGATGGCAACGCAGCTCGCACAACACCTGTCTTCCCAGCAGCCTCATAAGTTTAATGGGAATGAAAGGTGGACGGGGAAAGATTCAGTATCAAAAAACCCCACATCCCGCCTTTGTAGGAGCCATCTCACTGAAAAGCAAGAAGTCATTCTGTTTTGACTTCCAAGGCTTGCTGAGAAACCAGTAAAACCTTATGACCTGGACTGCTCACTAGGTAAGACCTAGCATGGCACTAATATTAGTAAATTCATTGATGATAGCAAATAAAAGCTGCCCACTGCCATGAGACTTACAGCAAAGCATCACAGGCCACCAAACATTATCAAGTGATAGGTGCTGCTGACTCTGCAATGGAGACTGACAACTCAGGGTTTTTCAGGAGCTGGTGGGATTGGGCTTTGCAAAGGCAAGATTCGGAAGAGGATCATCTTTGGGTTATAGTCAGAAGAGACAAGACTGAAAACAGTGCTGCCATGTGATGGTATTTTACGGAAAGGAGGCACTTTCTTGTGTGAGCATCTCAGATTTGTGTCACACGATCATTTGAACATAGTGTCATTTGTGAGAACAGCTGGGGTTGGCACGTACCCTCTAAAAGTCTGCAAGGGTGCAGTGCTAACACCCTGGAGCAGCCATTTGTCCCGAGGAGATGTCCTTCTGGTCTGGCAAAGCAGAAGAACAAAAGAACCCAGCTGGGCTCTCCAGCGCTGGACCAGGTATTAGGAAAATCATTTTTCACTTGCAGCCTGAGCAAATCTCGCAGGGCTGCCATGAGAGACATCAAACACAGGAACCCACAACGCCACTTTTATGGTGTTGCTTGTCAGAACTGAGCTGCACTTCCATTACCGACACGTCCTCTATCTGTCGAAAGGACAGCTTTCCAGGATGCTTGACAACATCCATTCTCTTTTATAGCATACGCCACTCACGTTGCTGGCATATGCTGCCCATTGAAATAAATGGAGCTTGTCACTCTTGGATGTGTTCCTTGGAAATAAACGGTCAAACAAATTAGAACGCTGAGCCATGAAAATCCTTGTCCTTTTGAAAAATCTGTGCTGGATTTAGCTCACCGCCTCTGCTTGTGGTTTCCTTGGATGTTTGGGTGATATTTTTTGTTTTCTACCGCTCATATTTGCTTTCGCTAGGCAGTGGGATTCAGGCTGCTTTAATAACGGGCCAGGAGCTTTGAGGTTGCTGCCAGGAACAGCCTGCAACTGGGGAAGGTGAAAACATGGTTCCCCTTCTGGGCCATGAACAGAGGTAGTGGGGCCACCAGGTCTGGATGCCAGGCCACCCTGGCTGAGGTCTGCCAGCATTTGCAGGACAGGAGCCCCCTCAGCTGCTCCCTTGCACATGTGAGTCAGGCTGCCTCTGGGACTGGCTGCTATGTTTAAACCAGTAGTCTCCAGGCTAGCTAGTGGTTGAAATCTATGGCTTTTGGACAAAACCCTGATTCTTTTTACCTAGTTGCAGCTTTTGGCTCATGTCCCTGGGTCTCTGTTTTGGTTCCAGTCTTTTCCTTTGCCTGTTAGACTAAAGGGGCCATGACATTACGATCAAGCTCTAGCTGCTGCTGTAAAGAGCCAGGTGCCATCATATGTGTGCTCATGACCCTTCACTGCCATACTGTCTTGACATCTCCAAAGATCATCCTTGCAATGATAGTTAATATTCACAGCTCTCTTGAGGTTAGGGTGTCTTGGGAGATGGAGGATGATGAGGAGTTTCTAAAGGCAGAAGGGACTGCTGTGTGCAGGCTGAAGGACACAGGACTTCCCTATTCCCTTCCTGTATGAATGAGTATGTGTTTTTCAGAAGTAATATTCCTGCTTCGTCTCAACATTGTTGGTGTTGGAGGACTCACTGTGATCCTTGGTAAGTTACTCCACTGATGTTTCTCCCCACTGTTGAAAACACTGACACAGAAAATGAGCATGCACACCTTCAGCATCCAGCGGTGGGATTTTGCTATATCCTGGCTCCCTGGATTAAGAGTTCTCTATTATCACATTATCAGGTTTAGGTAGGGATTCTGTCAACAGGTGTATGCATGTGTGATGTACAGCTGATAGGCCTGCCTGCACCGATTCTAGCTTGGACTTTCTGGTCATGCAGAGCCTAGCTACAGCTATTGCTGCCGATCCAGTCAGATGTCTGGAAATTCTGGACAAAGGGGAAAATTCTACCTGGGTAAAAATTGCAGGCAGAAAGACAAGACATACCTGAGTAAACCCAAACATGTTGGTTCTTCCTAGAACTACTTGGGATCCATCGGTAGTGGCCATATCACAGAATCACACGGAATCACAGAATCACAGAATGGTCAGGGTTGGAAGTGACCTCTGGAGATCATCTAGTCCAACTCCTGCTAGAGCAGGGTCACTTAGAGCAGGCTGCTCAGCCGCATCCAGGTGGGTTTTGAGTGTCTCCAGAGCAGAAGACCCCACAGCCTCTCTGGGCAGCCTGTGCCAGTGCTCTGTCACCCTTGAAATAAAGAAGTTTTTCCTCATATTCAGATGGAACCTCCTGTGTGGCAGTTTGTGCCCACTGCCCCTTGTCCTGTGGCTGGGAACCACTGAGAAGAGGCTGGCCCCGTTCTCTGGACACTTGCCCTTAAGGTATTTGTATGCATTGATAACACCCCCCCTCAGTCTTCTCTTCTCCAGGCTAAACAGGCCCAGCTTTCTCAGCCTTTCCTCACAAGAGAGATGCTCCAGTCCCCTAATCATCTTTGTAGCCTCCGCTGGACCCTCTCCAGTAGTTCCTTAGTTTTCTTGAACTGGGAAACCCAGAATTCTTCAGCCTTCTTTTTGTCAAACTGTACAGGTTTGAATGCCCTTTCATCACGCAGAAGAGACTAAGCCTGCTTTACTTTAAAAGTGATTCTGGTCTGGGATATTTCCCATTCTTCCTATCCATAATCCTCGCCCAGAAACTAGATGCTTAGCATGACAAGCTGTGAATACAGAACAAGAAATGCACGTGCCACGCTTTTCAGTGTGTCTGTAAGATCCTAATGCAGCCTCAATGCTCCTGGGACAGGCACATTAGAAACCATATCACATTAAAATCACAGAAAACATGTCTAAGAACCTAGAACGGCCACGGTGGGTTAGACCAAAGGTATCTTGTTTTCAGCAGTACCAAAAGAGGGTGCCTGGGTAACCTGTGAGGATAACATAAATCTACAGTGATACTGCCCCCAGGTAATCTCCTGACATCTGTTAATTGCAGTTTAATGCAGTGGATGAACTTTTTTTTTGATTCATTTGTCAAGTTGCTTCTTGAATTCATGTAAACTTTCGGCATCCATCATTTCCCATGGCAAGGAGTTCTCTGTGAGCCATGTTGTTTGGGTAAATGCATGAAGAGATGCTTGTAAATACGTTTGCAAATAGATTAGCCAAGTTTGCTGTATTACTGTGGCTTCCACTGCTGATGTGTACACGAAGTGTAGTGTTGACTATGTGGGCAGTAGTGCCGTATGTTTTCAATGAATGCATTTGGTTGAAAGCATAAATAGCGGGTGGATTATAGCCAGCTAGGGAAAACAGGAGGAGAAACTCCTACTGAGTTGGGGGAAGGTAGCTCCTTTCAAAGCAGCTGATCACCTTAAAATGACTTGGGCCAGGGTCTGCAACTACGACCACTCATGCGCATGCAGACGTATTTGTTATGTAGCTTGGAGCCATGGAAAGTGGCTGTGTGGAGCCGGCACTAAAGCAGTTAACAAAACAAGCAGAAACAAAGATGTGAACGGTAACCTTTGCAACGCACTAAGAAGTCACACACACAAATGACTAGCGAGCAGTTTGTGAATTAAGTAGGACAAATAAGAGGAACCTGGTGATTTTGATACATGTCTGGTGTACTAAATAGGGTGTGTGGGTTTATGCAGCTCCCAAACGCACACACCTGGGGTGCAGCAGTTAGTGAATCGAGGGGGAGGCAGGCACCACGTGTTTTGCCACTAAGGACCTTACCTGTACACGTGTGTGCAACTGCTGGCTGCCAGGGTGAGGAAAGAAAAAGTGGATGTCAAGTCTAGCTGGCAGCCACTGCATCTGTCTTCTGTCTTTCACTCCCCCTCAGTTGAGGTGGAACTTGGATATTTTTAAATCTGATGTCTGTGTGTGTAGCCATAGGGAATGCTCTTTCTCATGAAAAAGGAAAAAAAAAAAAAACAAAAAACCCAACAAAGAAGATTTTGAAACCACCTGCACTCCATAAGCAGATATTTCTCTCTCTGTTGATACTACGCATCCCAGCCCCCAGGTCTCTTTTCTTCACTTCGAAGAAGCAGAACTTGTAAAACCAAACCCAGTGACCATAACTGGACAGCTTAGGCCAGCTGACCAGGGAAGAACCCCCCTGCCCTGCGACACACGCAGTGTAAGGACTGTCTCGCTGCGGGAGCCAGGTGCTCTGCCCAGTCCAGTGTCCTTTCCTCAGCCATGGCCAGTATCGGGCATCTCACAGCTGGGTGTACCGAGCCCTCCGGAAGATACCGATGCAAATGTCTAGTGTTGCAACCTGAAAATAGGATGTGCCCATGCAAAACAGGGTTCAAAGGTTAAGAGTGTGTCTGTGGGAGTGACACAATAGGCACCCAGCAAGCAGGCAGTTATAAATGGCATTTTAAGGTTTACCTCGTACTGCAAGTGGCCTATGGCAAGCATAAGGTAAGTGCTCTGCAGGAGCAGCGTAATCAGACAGGCAGGTGGAAGAGCAGCTACTTGCTGGCCTAAAGACACCTGAGCAGCTCTGTTGTGCCATGTCAAAGGACTGTCTTGCCCCATATTGATACTGGTTTGTAACAGAGGCTTAGAGAAGGAGGGTGAAAACAAGGTGAGTCACATAGCCAGGCATGGTCTCCTGTCTTCTAGTGAACAGTGACTGTTATTTCCTGGAAGCACGATGGGGTTTAACAATCCTGAAAGATTTGTTTTCCATGAATGTAATTATTTTTTAAAAAATCCCCTCCCCCTTCATTTGTTTGTTCTGAACGTGCTTTATGTCATTTGCCTCCTATTTCTTGATTTCTAGGAACGATGAACAACCATTCCTTGTGCTTCTCTTCCCATGCATTAGCTTTTTCACTCTTCCTGCTTTTGTACAACACTATCATATCTTTCTCCCCAGCAATCTCTTTTCCAGCCACAAAATTCACTGGTTTATGTAGTTACTTGCTACTTTATCCATGTAGTAACTTTGTGGGAGCAGCTGTATACCTTTGTCCATCTTTGTTGTCCTTCCTTTCCTGCAACAAGCTCTGAAATGTCATTTGGGATGGGGATAGGACCAGGATGTACTCTTCAAGATGTGGATGCATCCTAGATTTATACAGTGATATGATGCTTTTGGTTATGTCAGGTATCCCCTTTCTTTCCAAGCTTGACACAGCCAGCTCCCAAAGTGGCTGCTTGTTCAGCCTTCCTCCCCAGTAGTTTTATGCCTAAATGGGAGGTCCAGAGGTGTCTTGGGGTGATACTGGATGAAGAGGAAGCCAGGACCTCTTAGGTCTAAGCTCAGACCCACAACTGAGTCAAAAAGTGGTCTCAGACAGACAATTTCACCTCTCCATGCCTCAGCTCTGTCCCCAGCAAAGGGAGAGTTTCCTAACCTAATGCAGAAGAAACAGTGTGAAGCAAGGTGAGTGTGTCTGGGATGCCTGGACGAATGCTGCCAGGAGAGGGGAGGCCAGTGTTAATTAGGGTCAGCCCTAATTATGTTTGCACAATGAAAGTTGTAACATTGTTCTTCACATCCCTCCCTGGCTTGTTGTGCTCCCTATGTTCTCACTCCCTTGTGAATAGGGACTAAAACTAACTGATTAATAATGAAAAAGCATAATGAAAATTCAAACAGCTTTAATGCCTGGAATGAGCAGCAAGGGCATCGCTAGTGTGCAGAGCATTCAGGGGTGCAGACTGACCAATTTATTTCCAGTTATATAGCTCAGGCCAGCTGTAACTGCCTTTACACTAGCTCCTGTGAGTTGTATGGTCATACCTGGCACAGGAGGCAAATTGGTTTACTCCAAGAAGCCACTCAGGTCTAACAAATCGTTTTACCTAAAAAAATATTTCCAGGGAATACAATCAGGTTTCTAAAAAGCCATTTCCTTCCCATAGACATTCACACCATGTCCTAGGCTCCGTCTCCATGCAGGCTTTAACCTCCTCTGTACTCCAGCAGTTGCTTCTTCCTCAACCTCCAGACCTCAAGCAGTCTTGAGCGTATAGAATGTGGTGTTTGGTCTTCTGCATTCTCAGTCACCTCCATCGGCCACCTTCCCCCATCCCACTGAGGCTATGTGGCACTGCCCTCCTGATTTTTGAGATCTTCTTTGAACTTAAACCAGCTTCCACTCCTTCTATTCCCGTAATTTTGACCTCTGTCTCCTGCTGTAGGCTCTAGAGTTGGTTTTGCACCCTCTTCTTGAACGTGTTCCATCCTATCTTTCTCAATATGAAATCTGACAGTTGCCCACAGTTACCTTTCCTGCCTACACCCCCTATTTTCTCCTTTGTTTCCCCGTGCTATTACTAGTTACCGTTCAGCACAAATGATTCTCAAACAGTTCAGCTGGGTGGTCCCTTGTTTGAAGGGGAGAAGACCTACCAAGAAGACTGCCTGGTCAGGGCTCAGTCCATGCCAAGAACACAGCCTCCCTAAAGGATAAAACAACCTCTATTATCTTTTCAGCATTTCCTCATGAACTCAGATCACTCCTATTTGTATCTAAGACAATGGCTGATGTTTACAGGAACGCTACTGAAGCCGCCTAGGGCAGTAAGTCTTTATGTATACATACGTATTCAGATTTGTAAGGCTGCTTCTTTACATTCCTCTAGGGCTCCAGATTTTCTGCTTGTCTTCTCAAGAAAACTCCACTTTAGGGCTACATTTAAAGAAGGAAATAAAAAAGCAGAAAAGTTGCATGTCTGCAAAATTGCATGTTGTAATTCACATTCTCATTTTCTCCTGTGGACTGTGTGTTCATCTCTGCAGGATTAGGATAAGCCTTGTATCTCGTGAGGGAGTCTGGATTTCATCTGGAGTCAAGATTATGTAAAATTACAGCATCCCCTTAAAAAAGTGCTTCTAGCCCTCTTGGTTCTCAGAAGAATTTGAGAATATGCCTGGAGAGTGTTAGATGCAGAGAAGTCTGAATGTGTATGTGGTGTCCTGAGGTCAAAACGCTGTGAGATATGAACTATCTTGCACCATTTTGATGGGGTCTAATTTCATCATGTACAGTTACTCACAAGATTTTTAATAAGACTAGAGGTCATACTAGGACCCTGTAAAGCACTTAAAAGCCCATATGGCTTAGCAAGTGTATGCGTTTCCAGGTGGTGAAGTGCCTGATGCTGAAGGCTGTGGGGGAGAAGATGTTTCCATTTCTGCAGATTGCAGTTAAATATTCAGCTCTGCATGGCTCCACCTCAACTCCTTCCTTATCCCTGCCAGGGCTTGCCCCGAGAAACTCTTGCTGAATGATTTCAGTGTAATACCACCTCTTCACGGAGATTTCCACCCACTGATCTCAAGGGGTTTTTAAAAGGTGAATAACTTCACTGGTCTTGCTTTATGGGCAGGGAAGATGGGGTATGAGTGAGTTATAGGCACAGAAGAAATCCGGTAGAGGACAGATAGGAACGTGATCCAGCCCTCTCTCCACCAAGACTCAGGTGTCAGGAGTTTGTATCCAGGAGGAGAACAGGTCCCTGCCTACCTCCTGAGGTGGCTTAGGGTAGAGCAGTAACTATCTGTGCTCTGCTAAACCAAACGAGGTCATACTCCCAGGTCCGCTGATGCTGTCATTCGCTGGCCCTGGCATTTGGGAAATGTTCCCAAGGGAATTCACCCACAGGCTGGGGGTAGCCATAGCCTCCATAGGGGCATTTATGAAGCGTAGCACCCCCAAGTCCTCAGCTCCTCAAAATCAAACCTCTGAGCTGGTTCTAGACTGCAATGGCTCTAGCTTGTTATTGGCCATAGTTTGTTTGCATTCAGAGTTTAGATTTAAAGGAATAAAATTGTATGTTAAGCCATCTTGAGGTCCTTTTCTTGTTTTCTCATGTATGGTCTCTCCTTTGCTCATTTTCTCCGTAGTCTCTTAAAATGAGGACTCTTAAAACTCTAAAACGAGTTGTGAGTTGCCCCCCTGTGCGTACTGGGTATCATCTTCCTGACAATTGCTGCTCTGCAGTATTGAGCAGAAGCTAATGCAGTTTGATTCACCGCTCACTTAGGGTTGACAGATGAGCTGGCAAGTCTTTTTGTGGCAGTTTAGGCTACTTTCATATCCAGCTGTCTGCCTCGTCTATCAGCCACAAGTTATTGCCCCCGTGACAGAAAGTCTCAGCAGCTCCAGTTCATCATCTGGTGTCTCAGTGCTTTTAAGCTAATGCACCAGACTCCACCATGGCAGAGCCACGGGAGGATGCACGTTCCCATCTGCCAAATCTGCAAAGGGAGTAATGGGAGGAGGGTCACCGGGAAGTTCTTAAACTACTGCTGCGGGGCTCGTCAAAGCTCATCTGTCAGAGCACTTGAGTGAATCAAGTTACTGGTAATTGGGATCAGTACCACTGCTCTGTGCCTGCGCAGACTCCAGCTCACAGGGTATGGAGGCTCCAGCCCAGCCCTGGCTCCTTAGAACCTCAGATCCTAAAAGGAAGAGTCTTTGTTTCTTGATGGATTCATGCCTATACCCACATTTTATATGCTATAGCTGGAAAATGAGTACGCTTTTCATTCGGAGCTTGTCATCTCAAGGAAAATTACAGGATGGGTCACAGGAGGAAGCAGATTATGGGCTGCAGCTAATAAATGGCCATTTACCAGGGCTGCAAAGACGTGGGAGATGGAGGGTCTCCCAAGGCTGCAGTTTCACAAGCAGAATTAACATCACTGTATGGAGTTTGACACATGTATTCAGGCTTTTTAGGCAAGTCCTTCAAGAGAAAAGAGATCTCCCTGTCTGTGGGATGGGGGAGCATGGGGAGGTAGCTGGGGAGAAGAGGAAGATGAAAGGCTACAGCTTGAGTCAGGAAAGACTTCATTTTCTCCCTTCTCGTAAAGCTTGGAGAGAGAAAACTCTAAGGAGTATGACCTTGCTCTGGAAACATGCATCTCCAAAGAGCTCAGCTTTGCTCATGGCCCCTTTGCAGGAAAGCAAGAGGTGGGCATGCACCCTCTGCAAGCATCGAGTGCGGGCACCAGCATGGAGGTTGGCTCCAGCCCCTCCCGCCCACAGGCTGCTCAGGCATCTCCCCTGTGGCATGTCCCTGCAAAATGCTGGGGCATCCTGGAGCCTCAGCAGGGGCTGAGACTTTGCGGTGGTGCAGACATCGGTGCTGACCTCCTCCTCACCAGCTGGACTACTCTTCCAGCAGCCAGGAATACCAATCATTGGCAAAGGTAATGAGAAGGCATCAGGCGCACTATGTAAATAATGCTTGGGCTACATTCATAATCCCACACCAGGAGCTGCGTTTCCATGAGAGAGGCAGTCTGGCCCCCTTGGATAATCTTAATAGTTTCTGACATGAAGGCTTCTTCTCCTATTTCATGACTTATTTCCCCAGTATCATTTAAATGTATTAAAACACTGTTAACGTAGAAAGTAGGCATCATGTTAGCATAATATCTAATCAGAACTAGCCTGCCTGTCCCCGCAGGGTTTCTTTATTTATTTATTTTGTGTCTGTTTGTGCTGTTTTCTTGTTAGACTGGCGAGCCCTTCCTTGACATACTCATTTGTTCTGCTGTGTAATAGAACAGGATCCTTCGGAGCTGCTGACATCTGCTTTATTCTTGAGATCTGCAACTCTCAGCCCACAAAGCAACAATGATAATAATAATAGCAGTAATAATAATCATAGCGCTAGGAAGCCTGAGAAGTGAAGTTAAGCATGAAGAAGAGAAGACAAAAAATAGAAGAGGAAAAAACCGGGCTGGCAAAGAGTGTTTCGATCACCGTGAGTGTATTTTTATTGGCCCTGATTCTCCACTCATTTACCCATGCTTTATGATTGCACTGCCCTGTGGACTGCAATTAATTTCCTCATGACTTGTAATATTGCCAGGGAGAGAGGATCAGGCACTGCGGTGTATGTGATCAGGACACTTGTTCGCAGGTATATTCAGCTCTGCTCTTGCTCAAGTACATTGCTTTGATTTCTCAACGGTATTGCAGTATTGATTTTGAAGGGAATTAGTTTCTTCAGTGCTTCTGAAGATCTGGCCAGTGTGAATTCTCGAAGACTTACTCAGCCTCCTTCCCCACAACTTTATCCTCACATGTCACAGCTGAAATAATTGGCATTGCACTATATCAAACTGGCTGGTTGCAGTTGTGAAGGCTGGGAGGAATCAAATCCAGAGCAAGACTTGACAAAAAGCTGCATGAGGAAGAGAGTTGTTGGGCTAAGCACTGTCTGAAAGACTCCTGGAAGCCATGAGCACCCACTATGGATCATCTTGTCTGAATCCTGCTCTGTTGAGATAAAACAGGGCTTTGTACTAGGTAAGGGCAAGGAGAGGTGACAGTGTACTGCAAGGAGGAAAAGAGCGAAAAGGAAGGAGAGACGAAAGAAGTAAGAAAAGAGGAAGGAGAACGTAAAAAAAAAAAAAAAGTGGGGGCGGAGGGAGGATGATTTCCTAGCAGTAAGATGAGGTCATGTTGAGCTTCGAGCGTCCTTGAGGGGGGGAACTTATCTGAGTGTGTTAATCTAAGTGGCTGTCACACCATCCCTTAATGTAAATTATTCACACTTTGGAAACCTGCATGATTTTTGACTTGAGATGGAAACAAAACCTGGGACTCATGGTATTGAAAAGTAAGGATCTAAAGATGAGTTTCATGGCTGGTTTCAATGACTGTGGCCAAACAATCAAAGAGGCAAAGAAATCTAGAGGGGCTTGAAATTAGTGAATTTGGCTCATCCTGAGCAGCTGGGGGTAAGCAGCTCTCTCGCTCTGTAGCCTAAGGCCCTCTATCATAAAAACAGGATGGCTGAGCAAGTAGACAAGTAGAGAGACCTGGTAAAGTAACTAGCTTCATCAACAGACACAAAACCACCCAGACCCAGAAGCAAATGTCAGACTCCAGCTCTGAAAGAACTCTGTTCTTCCCCTTTCAGAAGGAAAGCCCAGGCTGCAGACCCATGCTCATACTGGGCTTCCCAAGCCCTGCTTCCTCTGGCTCAGAGCTTGGGTCTCCTCAGAGCCCTCAGTTCACACCACTACTATCACCGGCATCGTTATTTTTTTAACCAGACGGAGGCATAAGTGACAATTTACAAGTATTGGTAGGGTCACCTTTTGTCGCAGCACTCTCCAAGCTATCAAGCTACAACAAGGTCTTTTACCCCTCATACTGACACACTCTTCATCCCAGTCCCTCTGCTGCCTTCTCCTCATCTCTCCTCCTCACTCAGGGCATGCTCTCTCTCCTCTT
>JAVJGJ010000057.1:3808028-3818991 GCA_035590215.1 Microhierax caerulescens | reverse complement strand
TCTACATCGACCAACCCACCGCCCCTGAAGCCAGCCCACAGCTGTATGTTATCAATGCTAATTAACCCAGCTTCATTAATCTACAACCCTTCTGCTGAGTCCTTTACATATATAGCATGTGGGCATGGGGCAATACAAAATAGAAAAGGGGCTCATGATAACTTGGGATGGCAAAGATTTATGAGGTTCTATCTGGGTTTTTATTTTTGCTTGCTTGTTTGTTTTGGTTTTTTTTTTTGTTTTGTTCTGTCATACACTTATAAACTAAAGGACCTTTGCTAGCTTTTTGCCTAGTTTTAAATGCTCTAGTCATCGAGACTTCCAGGTCCTATAGGAGGCTTTTCCATCAAGCAGTGCTTCTCACAGCCTCAAACTCCAGAGCTGCAGACAGGAGCCTCGTGAGACCTTCTGCGGCACCCCACCCCGTGTCGGACCCGAAGAGGGCATACGTGCTCGAACGCCTGTCTGACTTACTGGAGCTATACCAGCCCGGTAAAAGGCCACGGCATCACCTGGACACTCAGAAGCATTTCAGTACCATTCCATTTGGTTTCAGGTGACTATTTTGTTTCAGGGAGTGCTAGCAGGAGTGGTTTGCCAAGGAAGCTAATGGATTCTTGCACCTTTCACTAGTAACACTGTGCTACCACGCTATGTGGGCCACCAGGGTCCTCTAGTGACATCAGGTTGTGCCCACCCTTCTTTTGCTCATGGTGTTTCAGGCCTGTGTGCCTGGCCACCCGCTTGCCAGCATCTGCTATGAGTCTCGTTCAGATTTTCTTACTGCTACATTGTGTGTGCTTTCTTGTTTTGTTCCTTAGTGCGCCCCTACAATAATTCCCTTGTTCTTGTGAAGCGTTGTAGCCTGTGCTCTCCCTTGGTTGCTGCCTAGATGAGGTAGGTACTCTCCCCACATGTCCTTTTTCCTCAAAATAAAATCCTCTTGCCCGAATCTAGGGTTGTTCCTCTTGTTCTTCGGTTTCTCCCTTAGGGTTTGTTCTTGTCTCTGTGGAAATCAGGTATTTACAATGAGTTCACTAGGCAAAAAGGCCATTTTGGAGATCTTTGAATCTGTCCTTGTCCTGCTTTGTGAGGTGATGCCTTTGGGTTTGAGAGCCTGGTGTTGAAGTAAGAATATTTTTGTTGCCTTGTTGGTTAAATAAGGCTTTGAAAAGCTCTGAAATTATTTGAAGGAGGAGTGGCTCTTGGCATAAAGGATGCTGGAACGGTCCCAGTCTTTGGGTAGCTGGGCTAAGTATGCAGGTGGAAAATGAAACGCAGGATGAGGAGGCAGTTGTGGGAAAACATTGAGTCTGGCTGGAAAAAGAAAAACTAAAAAAAAAAAAAAAGTGGAGGGTACATTCCCCCCACTGAAGGGAAGGGAAGCCTTATGGCTCACAGACTGGTTGGGAGGACTCTTGGAAATGAGGACAGGTGACAACAGGCTGTGGGGAAGTACTTTCTTGTGAGAGCAATCTGCTGCTTCACCCAGTTAAGCCAGTGGGAAAAGAACCATTATCTAAAGAGCAAGAAGATTAAGCTCTGTTTGGTGCAGGTCCGTCATAGGTGTCATTTCAAGAGGATTCCCCACAAGCACTGTTAATTACCTATTCAAGCAGAGTGGCTTATATTCTCATACCTGAGTGAATAAAATTAATCTGTCTAAATTTATTTATCTAAATAAATTTTGGCTTCCCAGACTGATGATGGAACTGATGGTGCTGGTTTTGTTAAGAGTCCATCAGGGGCTCATACCAAATTCCCCTGTTGTCCTAAATTTATTTATCTAAATAAATTTATTTATCTAAATAAAATGTCATTTATTTTCCACAGCAGCTAAGGTTAGAGAGCTTATGTCTGTCCAGGAGCTCTGAAGATGAGGCCATATTTGTTTCACTACCTCTTGATTTTTGGGCACTTAACTATGGTCACCCAAATCAAAATGTTCTGCCCTCTATTCCCAAAGATATGGTCATGTAATCCATCGCAGTTAAAGCAAAACAGAGAAATCAACTACTCAGAATTTGCCACAGACACCAAACATGCCAGTTTTGTGGTACCTCTGTGTTACATCATTATGGGATATCGATTTCCATTATTGTGTATTTCAGAAAATTCCCTGGATAACTCCGGTGATTTGCTCTAAACTGGGCATCTCTGTCACCTTTTGGCAGGGAGGAGAAAGAAACGCAGCTCGCTTGTCAAGCCAAACCCTGTTGACCCAACAGACCAAATTCAGGCCATCACCCAGTTCCTGTTCGTCCTGCAGTATCTTTGAGGTGGAATTGAACCCCTATTTGTATTTGTTTACTAATCAGGTGGGATTTAGGCTCATTTGCTCAAAAATACCGTATCACATGCTGCCACCTCTTGACATGGTAGCCTGGTGACAAAACACTGCAGCTATAATGCTGCCCTCTGGCCCTGAGGATAACGAATACTCAGCTCTGTTGGGACATAGATACATTAGTAATTATCAAATGTTTGAACATGCTTCCACTCTGTCAAACTATACCCAACGTGATTCCTACTTAAAAAATATGTCTTTCTCACTAGGGCATACATCTATCCTTGCTGCTGGTGAGGCACCCTGAAGCATCTCTTACTGTGTGATCCACGTTGGTAAAGTTGTGGTCCCTCAGTTGGTACAGCCTGGGAAGGGCCAAGGACAACAGGGGAATTTGGTATGAGCCCCTGATGGACTCTTAACAAAACCAGCACCATCAGTTCTGTCATCAGTCTGGGAAGTCAAAAATTATTTGGGAGGTTTGGGGTCTGTCATCCCAGAGAAAATGTCACAGAAGCTGGTCACGAGTACTGAAGTTGTTTAAGCATCAAACACTAATCAACCTCCCCCCTCCACAAGAGAACAAGAAGACAAGAGTCTCAAGACAGGCTGGGCCAGTGTCACACATTTCTGGATAACATGACCTTTTTCCATTATTTGCCCATTAGCCATCTGCTAGGAAAATCCAGAAAGGAAAATCTGAACAACGGAACAACTTGCTCTTGATTTCAAGAGAGCAGAATTTTACACCCAGGCTGAGAAGCAGACTGGGACACTGATATTTTGGGGTGAGATTGTCCTGTGTAATACAGGCCATAGAATATTCCTTGGCTCTTTCTGCTTTTAATCTAGTATTCCACGTAATAAAAGAAAATTTATCTGAAACAGTACTGGTCTTTAGACACGACACTGCTTTAACAGTCCTGGAACTCAGCTCTTTCTGGATGCCTGATCCGTTTCCTGTTCATTTCAAGAATCACACACATGCTAACTAGACTTTTAGCCTTCTTACAGCATTTTCATCCCTTGTTGAGTGACACTAATCCAGCATCACCGGCTTACACTCAGAGAAGTACAGGACACTGCCGGTGAAAGACTAAGGTGTAGTGGAATAATAAGTGTGGTCAGGTAGATTACATTAGACTTGATCAAACTGCCATGAGATGACTTGTCATGCCACCTTTTCAGTTTCTTCATTGCAAATCAGGAGTAACTTTTTGGCTGCAGAAATAGTCCATGTGACTTTTCAGAGGGGTAGCTGAGAGTAAAAGATGACTTTGTGCCTTCACCTTCTTTGAAGGTATCTAGGAAAAAAGACTTTCAGGGGTGCAGTTCACCATCACCAACCTCTTCTTGGCTTTCTGATTTATTTCCCTTCTATGCTTCCTTGAGGACAGATAAATTAAGCTTTCTTTCAATAGGATTCAGAGAAGAAATCGGGAAAATCAACAATTTTGAAAATAAGGATTTGGGCTGTAGGCCATCTTGGGGATCTGCAGAAGTATCCTCTGAATTCGCTAATGTTCATGGTTAGTGTTATTCATTCAAGCTTGGATTGCTCTGTCAACTAGTCTAAGAAGCAAGCTTGGATATCAGTGTAGGTAATACCCTGTTTTGAATATTTCAGGAAACCCCAGGAAAGAGAGAACATGCATATGACTAATCTCTATGGAGCATGAATACAGGTCGGGTCCTCTTCATTCACTCCTTAAATTAGAGGCAAGTTTGGATCTCCTTGAGAGTTAGTCTCAAAGAAGCCCCCCTTCATACAATCATCAGCCCCCTGCCCTCTCCCCCCTCCCCCAATGCCACAGGTACCATGTTCAGGAAAGGATGACCCTCATTTCTGTATTCAAACTCGATATGGTTTACTTTAGTGAATAGGTGCTGTCAGTTACTGGGTTCAAGGTGTCCACTGTTGCTCAGAGCAATTTTCAAACTCACCTGAGTCAACATGTTTTGAGCATGAACCATTTTCCTTACCTGGCAATGTCCTCACAGCAAAGGCATCACCAACATGTACCCACCATTCCTGACAGCATCCCAGGAAGGTACCCCTAAGGACCAGCTCCTGTCTGCTGAGATGTTATTGCATATGTGTCTGTAAAAGGATGATGGTCAGAAGAAAGATGAGTCTTTAGGTGTCTTAGCAGGAATCTTGGTGCCACGGACACACCTGGAGTGGGATTTTCCTCAGTTAACTTCTTCTGTCCCCACTTCATCTGAGAGAGTTCCTCCTGGCTCCCTTTACACTCACTGGAGAAAAGGAGACGCTATGAAGGTGCAACTCGTCTCACCTGTTTTAGGTGTCTGTGGCAGGGTGAGGTGAGTAACTCACCAGAAGGACCTCTTTCTCCCCATTAAAGGGAGACCAGACTGACGACCACAGGAGACGCTCGGCACTGATCACATAAATCCCAGCCCTGGCTTCCAGAAGAGGCCCATGCAGTTGTATATGTAGGTCTGGCTTTCTCAGCTGAGCTTCTGCTCCTTGCACCCTTGCTTCTCCACTCTGGGCTTTCTCATTTTCTTATCAGTTCTTACAAAAAAGCATTTCCACTTCTTCTCCAACTGGCAGAAGCAGAAAAATGGACCCCAGGATCCTTGCTGTGACATTTCAGAGCAGCTTTAACCTGTCTCATTTCGGTATCTCCCTACACAGTGATGGTCCAAGCCTCCCCTTTTTTTTTCCCCAGACACATTTGGGATCCCAGTCCAATCACTTGTCCTACAATTCCAAGATTCCTTTATGATTTATCTGGTTATTTGGCATTTCCACAGGAGCCTCCAGCAGGTGGAGGGACCCAGCTGTAGGTGTTATACAGATGTAGGAGTTTCTGCCGTGAAGGATTTCAGCCAGTTTTACTGCTGTCAGACACCTCCAGGCTAGTGAGACTGTGTTTGGTCAGACAACCTGCGGGTCTTCAAGAGGTGAGGTGCAGGTAGGTGGCTCCCCTGGCTCAATCCCTCACGTTATCCAGTTCCCCAGTACGGTGACTAGAGAGTAGAGCAGTCCTCTTGGTGGCAAGGAGCTAGTTCAGGAGCTCTTGGATTATACCCGTTCTGGCCTTGGTGGGGCAAGGAGCTCTGATTTCTGTTTGGCCCCTTTCTCGCATCCTTAGAGAAAGACCTTGTTTGGTCTGACCAGTTGCAGGGGGTGTGAGCTGCTGCAGGGGCAGAAGTGTGCAAAGGTGCATTTACCGCACTTCCACAGGATTTCCCTTGGATTTCACCAAGCATTTTTATCTTTTCTCTGCCTGCCCGATCCCTCCTAGACTCACTTTCCACCCACAGAGCAAGACAGACTTTCAGGCAGTGTAAATGATCGCTGCTCCACCCAAACAGGTCCCCCAGAAATCACACCAGCTGCAGACCAGCTCCCATCTCTCCCTCTTTTCTTTCTCTCTCCTGATCCCTCTGCTTCTTTGTCTCCACGCTCCCCACCTTTTCTGTCTTTGTCTTTTATTCCCCTTTCCCTCATGATCTCTCTCTGCCTCTGTCTCTCAGTCCCTCTCCCTGGCTCGCTCTCTCTGGAGACAGGTCTAGTGGCCTGGTTGCCATCTGCTGCCTGTTTTTGGTGGGCTTTTTTTTTTTTTTTTTTTTTTTTGTGAGTCTGTGCGTGTATGCGCGCGCACGGTTGCACGTGGGTTTTTTTTTATGAGGTTGAGATCAGATGGCATCTAATCGATCGTCATGGTCTCCATGGTTACCCGGGTGACAGAGTAGTTGGGAGAGACACATATTCCAGCCTGGGGCTGTCAGACCACTCCTGAGAGAAATAATAAAAAAAAAAAAAAAGAAAGAAAAAAAAAATCAAATCTATTCCATCACATTGTATGCATTTACATCTTCCTCAGGTCTAGGAAAATGTAGCCTGTGCTTCTGGTTTACACTGTTACCCCTTGACTTGGCTCCAGGAGGAACAAAGCAGCCCCTTTTTCCTCTCTGCGTGGTACAGGCACAAAGGTGAAGCACGTCTTTGGGAAAGCAAGAGAAGCTCCCCTTTTGCTTCTCTGAAGGGTTTGATTTTCTATCCCCCCCCCTCCAGTCATTGTTGTAACTGTAATGATTATTTTTATTCTTCTAAATTAGATGGTTAGTCTCTTGAATTGGCTAAAGGCAATGGTATCCTCCGGGAAAAGAATTCCAATCTATTAGTATGAGCAGCATCTTTTTTTTCCCTGGCCTCAGCCCCTAACACTAGACCATCTTTAGCCCTTGTTGTGACAGATCAATCAATCTGTCTATGATTCCTGCTTGGAAGCAAGTGGAGTGTGATGCTAAGGATGAATTATGGAATTAGGTGAGTTTTTTGTCTTTAAAAGCAGATTTAGTTGGGCACGACAACATCTCTGACCATGGAAATTAGTGTGTCAGGAGCACAGGAACAGAAACTGCACAGTGCAGAATACGATCCTGCATGAATCAGGGGAGGAGGATGGGGATGCTGCATTTCAGGCAATATCATTGTGGCAGCCACCCCTCAATAACCCAGGAATTTCACAAAGTTAGCCTACAGTGCACCAGCCAGGTACACAGAGCCCTGCCTGGTTCCCTGCCAGCCAGATTCTGGCTGGGCAGACATGAACTAGTCTTAGATTTGACCTCAGCGTGGCCCCCAAAAGGCAATCAGGCTGTGTCTTCTGTCTTCTAGCTGCAGCCACAGTGTCAATGCTCATCAAAGTTGATCAGTCATAGCGCTGTGGCTGGTGCTGCCCTGGCCACGTTCCTGCTCATGGTAGCACACAGGGCTTTGGAAATGTCAAGTGTAAATGCAGGGAAAGTGAGCTAATAGCACTAACACACACAGCTGCGATGGGCTGAGAGGCTGGTGACCCAACGGAGCTCTCCAGAGACCTAGAAGTGGTGACTTACTGCCACCATCAAATGCATCAGATCAGAGCATCCCTGGACAAGTAGAGATCTCATGGAGCTACACAAGTTTTGAGAGCTGGATACACCTTTACATGTCTTTTCTCTTCCCCAGTTCTGAATTAAACTAATTTTCAGTTGGTGCCTGTGGTCTTACTCTGCTTTTTTGCCTCCCTAGTAGAAACAAGGTTCCCAAGTTGGGTTGCTCAGTTCAGGCTGCAAATATGTGCTAAGGGTGGGATTAAACTGTTTAAACGGTGTCATTGCAGGTGACATCGCATCCAGCCTATGTGCACTGCCCCCAAAAGGCACAGGTCTTCAACTATGCTTATGTATGATCTGCCAAACTTCTTTGTATGCTCTAGGGGTTTAAAAGACCACTAGGCATGCATGCAGCTGAGCCCCACCCTGGCTTGTGGAGCAAAACATCAACCTGAATTGGTGCAAATACCCAAAAGGTGCAAGGATTCAGCCATGTCCACACCTGCAAAGAAGGGTGAGGCTGGGTGTGAGATGATGAAGCAGGAAATGTGATGGGGCAGGAGGAGGCAGGGTGGCATGTCAGGGACTCTCCTCACCTTTGGAGAGGGGAGCAGCTTGCAGGAGGCTGTTTCAGCTCACCCCAGCTCAGAGCTCTGCACTAGCTGACTGCTTGTGCTCTGAGAGAAGCAAGGGATTGTGAAGATGGGCTTTGTAGCCATATCAGGCACTTTTTCCTCCCACAGGGGCAGCAAACAGAGCTTTTGGTGTGGAAGGATGTGCTGTTTGTGCCACAAAAGTCCTCTCCCCCGTCTTTGAAAAATACATCACACAACCTCCCTTCACCCCAGTGAAAGCTGTCTTGATTAAAAATATTTCCTCATTCATAGGAGGCCAGGGGTGATGTTTCAGTGTCCCCTACTTTAAAAAAAATAATCCATGATCCCATCTATTTGAATTCTGATTCTGCTCCCTCCCAGCAGCATAACATCCCTGTTTCTAACCAGCAGGGTGGGAAATCCTCTGCTCTTCAATACTCCCTTAATGTTAAATACCATGGGCCTCCCAGATATTCATACTGTACAAACACAAACTAATTAAAGTCGTACAAATATATCCCAGGCAGAGAATGAGAATCTGTTCACTTGAGGGAAGACCGCTGGCTTCTACAACCCAGGGAAGGCTCCCTCACAGTTTACATTGTTCCTTTTGCAAGGGATAATTTACGGTAAAGCTAGTTTCCACTGAAACAGCAGTCGTGTGCAGGGAGAGGGAAAAAAAAATGTAAACACAACCGCATCTTGTGAATGCAGCAAGGTGCTGGTGCCTGCCTCTGCATGCTCCATAATATATTAATACACACTGGCTAGCCAATCCCACTGGAGCATTCAATCATGCCATATTATAATAGAATTTAATGGAGTTGACAGCTAAGACCTAGTTGCTGGAGACATGCGTAAGACCTTTGCAATGAGGATCTACAATTAATAAAGGAAAGGGCCATAGATTTTTGGAGAACCTCATAAAAAAGTAAAATATCGACATTGATCACGGCATGTGAGGATATTAGACACGTAAATCTAGCTATTGCCTTTATTTATTTATTTGCACATCTTTAATATTATAGGCACAGGTTTCCCCGAGGCCAAAATGCAATTTCTCTCTCCATTTCTCAGCAGGAGCTTTTCATCTCCCTATTCACCAGGTTTTGAATTGCACATTTAATAAGCGATAAAGAATTCCTGTCTCCTTTCCTTGGGCTTTTAGCCCACAGATTTTCCCTCCCTTCTGTTTCGTGATGGAAACAACAATCCTCTTTACCTGGCAGTGGGTTCCTTGGGGATGTGGGGGCGGTGCAAGTGGGGATCTGGAGCCCACAGGGAGTGTCTGGACTTCAGTGTCTGCTGATGTGCTTTGTGTGCCAGGATACACAGCGGAAGGCAAAGAGTGTGTGGGACCAACATAAAAGGAGGGAGAAAGGGTCTACAACACTGTAAACCAGCTTCCCCCAGTCCCCTTCCCCAGTTTTTGGCAGGAGAAACAACTTACGGCTTCACTGCCTTCATTCTGCTGTCTGAGGAGAGAAGTCTTCACCCTTTGTGGAATATTTTAAAAAATCAATCCTGTGGGTAAACTGCATCTACCTCCACCCTCTGCCCTGATGGAGGTGGCAAAAAACTCGTCACCCTGCAGCTGGGAGCACTGCTGGACTCCAACCAGCTCAGATCTCTCTGGATTTTGCTGGCTGTGCACAGTTAGCACACTCCTGAATCAGGGCTGTTGTTTGGCTCCTCACCTTGGAGAAGTTCAGAACCAAATTTCCAAACATATTTAAGTGTGAATTGGTACCTAGTGTGATATTTAGAAACACCTAGGCTCCTCACAGCCCATGGGTGCTGCAGCCCTCAAGCACCTGATACTTAAGAGTCCCCGCATCCGTAAATGTCCACATAGTGTTGAAAAGCTGCCCTCATAGACTGAGAGGCTTGAGCTCCTCTGACTTCAGTTTTACACCACTGCAAGCCCACTCATGTCACTGGGCTTCCTCCTAACTTACACCAATGGGCCATGAGGATGGAATCAGACTCCAGTGAGTCCAAGCCCCTGGTAATGTAAAGGTCCAGCTTCCAGCTGTGTGGCCTCAGGAGCTGGAGCTTGTGGTGTTCAGCTCATGTCAAAGCCATTTGGAGCAGACAGGAAAAAATTCGAGGGGCCAAATCCACCCCTGGTTTAGGACTGATGGGTTTATAAGAGGGATGATTTTAGTGTCATGCTTAGAAATGAAAAGGAACTGAAAGGTTATCTTGTAAGCAGGTGATGTTCAACAGTAAAAAAGGGAATGAATAATTAGATATTTCAGTTTTCAGACCAGCTGCGATAGGTTACTTTCTTGTCAGGTAAATCAACCTTGTTCTTCTTTCACTTACCTATGTACAGACACATTTCCCCAGGACAGGTGATGTCTTATTTGGAACAAAAGAGGCCATTTGTCCATATCACAGCAACGGCGACTGCACGGTGTCATCTCACACTCTCCTTCAGTAAATTGAGTTTGTCAGTGCTCAGCCACACAGCTGAGTGGAGTGCTGCGTGATGCCTCACCTCTCCTGGGAGAGGGAAGTTGGCATAAGCCATATCGTAATGGGATCCAGAAACAAAGAAGCGTGAATGAAGTGCTAATTGCATTCATAAAGATATTAACAAAGGAATTAAAATGGCAGAAGCTTCCTTTCCCCCTCAAGATTCATATAAACAACCAAAAATATATTAATAATCACTGAGGTTTACACTATTTTGATGGGAGTATAAAGAGACAGGACACGAGGGTTTGGAAAGACCATTACAATGGTCTTTTTTATTGGATTCTGTATCAGAGACGACACACTTTACTGCTTCTGTTTATACAAACTTGCTCTTTTCTTTCTGTCTTTTCTCCTATCCTTGTGCTTCCTTTAAAGAACAAGAAGATTGCTCCCTTTTCCCCCCTGAAAATTTTAAAATGTGGTAAAAATAACTAAACTATATTAATAATTGTAAATTCTCCTTAAAAAAAAACAAACGAAAATCACCCCAGAAGTTTGGCTAATGACACAATGGAAATTTCCTGTATGAAATAGTCTGAAACCTCCTGCCTGATTTTTTAAATCTCATTCAGTTCTGCACACCTTTCCACTGAAAAAGGAAAAAAAGACATGCTTTCTCTTTTTTCATCACTTGGTTTCTACACAATTTCATTCTTCCATTTCCAAACTCTAGCACTGTGTTGTTATTTGCATTGCTAACACTGAGAGAAAACATTTCCATGTTAAAAATCTCTCCAATCAA
>JAVJGJ010000057.1:3791494-3807991 GCA_035590215.1 Microhierax caerulescens | reverse complement strand
GTCGTAAGCTTAGAAAGAGCTTATTTCACAGACCCTAAATTTTGAGGCTACTGTAAGTTGTTTGCATCAGCAAATGGAAGCTTTTTGCTTTTTAGACTACTTGACTGTATTTATCACACCTCCCTGCCTCTTGCACTTGTCTTCTTTCTGCCTGCTGATGTGGGTGTCATGCTAGCGATAGCTACAGCTAAAGCCAGCTAAACATTTCTGTTCCATTTGCCAATTTTCAGTCACTCATAACTTTCTAAAAAATTCATTCTGGGGACTGCAACCTGCTAGTTCCTTGTGACCACTCAAAGGTGGATTTATCTGGGAATGATGAGCCCAAGACATTAAGCAATTCTGTAGAAGGAGACACTTCTATCAACCTTGATGACTAGGGGTATGAGGCTGAGAGGTAGCAGGAAGGCATCCCCCAGGGAGAAGACCCTAAATTGACACGGAGGGGTTGCCAGCCTCCTGTCCCCAGCTTGTTCCATCCCCAGGCTGTAGCTCAGGGCCTGGTGGGTACCAGGATTGGTGGTTCTAGCTCTGGAGGGTAGAAAACAGGAAGAGGTAGGGAACACAAGCTGGGGAGAGGAGATGGGATGTGTCACAAGCACCCAAAGGAATGAAGCTTAGATCTTCAGGCATGTGGAAGGTGTCTGGAAGCATGGGGATGGGGTCCAGGATGGGGGTTGTGACAGGCAGGGGGAAGACATGGACCAAGGGGTGGGGTTGTGTAAGGTGGGACAGTGTAGCTTGAGAGGGCAGAGGGGCACAATCCCTCCAGCATCAGGAAGAGGGTTCACTCCATGTGATGTTGCAACATGAGCAAACAGGGGAAGCCTTATGTAGAAACATTTTGAAAGAAGGAAGAGAAGAAAGCAAAGCCCTTTGTACCGTATGGAGTATGGAGGGAGAGTCTCCACACCTGCCTAATACCCTAGTCCCTCTAAAAGAGCTGAAACACCCGGAGAAGCATCCTTCGTTCGAGAACGCACCTCAGCTCTTTCCGTGAAAGCCAGATTTGGGTTCCTTAGGACAATAAGGCATATCCGAGCTCATGCACTCACAATGGCAGGGCAGTCAGTATTAAACCCTGTTCCTGAGGCAGATTCAAAGCCTATAGACCCTCCCACACTAATGTGATGTCTCCCAGTCCTCACTTCTATTCTTTACTCCCAGGCACACCAAGATCTTTCAGACACATACCCACAGCCCGTCCTTTCTCCTTTGCCCCTGCCCTGTGCTCCACAAAGTCCTGCAAGCATCTCAGTGTGACCTCCATCTCTGGCACTGTCCTGGCCCTACTGCACCTCCCCAAGAGCTCCTGAGACTGGGAGCTAAAAGCACCATGGAAGTAGTGATGAAAAGAGACAGTGCTAGGAGGAAGAATGAGCAATGCTCCTGCATTAAATGCAAAAAATAAAATTAAAGCCATTTTCCATGTTACAGACAGCTACAGGAAAACTGTTTACCAGTTAGCAGCAGTAGAATTTTTCAGAGGGTGCTGGGAGTGAGGACAGTACTCAGCTATTCTTCTCATCTCAGTATCCACAGCCCAAGAAGAGAACATTTCCTGGCTGTGACTTAAATGCAGGTGAATGAAGAGCAGGGGCAGCCTCAGCCCAGGTCTTGTTTCTGAATAAATGAAATGTGTATCTTCCACGTGGTCAGCTGGGAGGGAGAAGCCTATCTCAGGAGTGATGGCAGGTGCTGCTGAGCTATTTCCATTTTCCAGCTCTGCAACCTCAGGAACCTCTTTAATACAAACCACCCGCTAAGCTCCATTCACTGGCACTGAAGATCAGCCAGTGTTTTTGGATTCATTTTTAAGCCTGTCTTTAATTTTTGAAGTATCTTGCTGGTGGATTTTTGGTCCCACCTGTGACTCAAGAAGAGATTTGCAAATGTCATTCTCACTTTTTCAGCCATTTAAAGGGACACATCACACCAAGAATTTAGGCTCTGCTTTTAATACAGGGAACATGGGGGTAATGGGATATGAAAAGAAAACCAGGAGGTACAGAAATGTTTTGGAGGATTTGTTAGAAATGAAAACATTTTTTATTAGATTTCTGCGTTCCCTGGGGCAGAGAAGGGAACCCATATGCAATTGTATTGAAGTAATGTATGAGAATCAGACAGTGAATTTGACAAGAAGCTCCACCAAACTCACCTAGAAGCTCAGTGAAGTGCAAAATGTAAACCTAGCAGAGTAAAGCGTGGCGTAGTTCAGGGGCAGGGTTTCAGTTACTGTGTTTTAAGGCATTAGTAACAAAAGAATAGAGGTAGGAAAATCACAGAAGCTACACCCCAGACTGATTTTACTTGTGGTTTATGTTCCACAGTGTGGACAGCTATTGATAGATGTCAAAGGAAGATAGTATTTTTTTAGTCAATCATGCTTTTAGTCAGTCATACAATTTTTTAGTCGATCGTCCTGCTTCACAAGCAGATACGAACACATGCATATACGGATGCACGTGCACAGCTACTGGTCCAAGTGCATTTTGGTGCCTAGCTTGCTGAAATGCTTTCAATTAGGGTTTGGAAAAGGTTGACTCAGTCAGCCTATGTGGTACTTGCCAAAGACAAAATTACTTTTAGTTGCTGCTGTTTTCCTTCCAAAAAAACAAAGCCCCACTCTCCCTTTCTCTCCTTCCCTTACATTAAGTGCAAAGTATTTCTCCAATAGGTGTTTAGCTGATTTTTAATGTCACAGAAACTTCATCTGCAAATTTGTTAGAAACTCTTTAGTAAAGCAGCCTAGTAAAACAGATGATTAATATTGGTAAGCTCCTCATTTGCATATTAATTAGTCTCTGTACTTAACTAATTAAAATGGAGCTGCCTGTTTGTAGACTTTCTGAATTCCAGATTGCTGCTATTGCTCCCACGTAAGTGCCTTTAGCACAGCTAAAGCAGGCCATTGATAGTACAAACCAGCCACCCCAAGCAGTGACAGCAACATTTTGAGGCATTTGAGGCTATAAGGGAGCTACTTCTAGCATTTTCTTTAAAAAAACCACAAGACTGATGCTTGAAATGGCAAGATGTAATGACTAAGCAGTGCTCCTGCTTCCCCGTTATGCTCTCGGGGAGCAGGACAACTGCAGAAACCAGACAAATCAAGGCTGGAGGGAGAAGAACATTGTAGGGCACAAACAATCCCAGGTTGAGCTGCCCTTAAGCCTTGCAGTACTTGTTTTTGACCCGAGGTACAGCCTAAAATCAGAGCTCAGGCTGATGACTCAAGACATGAAAATTCAAGGTTAATTCTGACCTGTGTTGCTCTGGCAGAGCTCTGTTCAGCTTTCCCATGCTGGGGGTGGAACTGGGACTTGGAGTCCCCTGCATGTCAGCCCGAGTTGCACTTGTAAGCCCATCTCATGGCCCCACATGCTCCACAGAGATATCACAGAGGCCAGGCACAGGCTGAACTTTCATAGGTAAAGAGCTTCCCCCACCCCACATTCCCCTGCTGGCACTGGCTGGCTGGCTGGATTACAAAGAAACTCCTCTGTTGATTCCTTGCCTTTAAGCTTTAGCACCAAAATACAGGACTCCCATCACCCACAAAGTCCTCCTTAACCAGAGAACCAGCCAGTGCTGCCCTCTCCAACAGGATCCTGCCCCCTCCTCCCTTTGCCTGGCTGAGAACACACCACTGCCCCCCTTCCATCCCAGCCACCAGGCAGCCCCCTCATAAGCTTCTCAGCCAACACAGCTGCTGGTGGCTGTGACTCTCCTCTGTCCTCCTACCACCCCTTCTAGCTCCTCCTGCTGTTCTTGCTTCTGGACCTGCTTCTTGGCTCTTTTCCTTCTCCTTCCCCACCCCATGCACCTGCTTTTTGTTCCTCCCAGCTGTTAGCATTCCCCACTTCACCATCCCTGCAGTAGCACAGGATTCTTGTAGAAATTCAGGAACTGAGGATAAAACACCCTAGGCTGAGAGGCACTTTATGAATGTATATTTACTGCCATAAAATATTTTGCATGGCAGTGACAAGTAGGTTTTCTCAAACTGTCTGTGCACAGAGTTTTTCCTCACCCTAGCTGCCAATAGCAGTTTGACAGGTTTTATTATACTCCATTATTCACAACAAGCCAGGTCGCTGTGCCATATGCTGTCCAGTCCTGCTAAAGCTAACCATGTGCCCATGTTGGCTGCAAACCAAGGCTGGTTAAAACCTGCTCCTTTTTTGCATGCTATTTGTTTTGAAAGAATTGGAGACAGGAGCTTCGGGTTAGGCGTTCCAGTGTGTCTTAATGCACAGCTTTGCTCACCCTCAGCAGCTCAAAAGCCAATCCAGTTGGAAAATCAGGGGTCCTGCTATGGTTTGGACCTGAATTCTTCTAGAAACCAGTCCTGTCATTGGGGTGATGCCGTTTGAGGCAGGAGGAGAGCCTTAACTCTCTCTGGGGTCACTGGCAGTGTATTTAACCTGGAGTACAGCTTTTGAGATGATTTCATGCACTGCTTAGTAGGGCACACAGCAAGGAACAGTACAGCGTTTTGAAGACTAAACCTCTGCTTCACAGGCAGAGTGAAAACAGCTGGTTTAGAGGCATTGCTGCTACAGCAAGCATTGTACCTGCATGTGACTTGACAGACTCTAGGGCATACTCCAAACTCTAGCCTCCTCCAAGCCTGCACTCACTGCTCCATGGCCCATGCAGCTTGCTATTGCCTCCTTTTTAGCTGCTTTTGTTGCTGTTCTTTGAATGTTTGCTGGCTTGCTATACCCTGTAGTTACCAATGCACAGCCCTATCTAGAAAACATGTATTACTGCCTTTCAAGTCTGCCAGATTTTGAATCCCTCTTGTACCCCTTGTTTGCACTGTTGCTTTTCTCAGAGGCATGATTTCCTTCCTCTTGCTGCATCCACTCTGCCGATCCTTCTTGCTTCCCACAGCTTTTTCTTCCCAACTCTCCCATGTCAAGCAAGCTGGCAGCAGAGGCTACTTACAAGTGTTCACATTTTTGGACATTGTTTCCTTGGGTGTGCTCTCTGCTGCTTCTCTTCCATTGCCTTTGGCAGTGTTTATCCTTCTGTCCTGAGACTGCAGCTACCTCAGCACTTACATCTCTTGTAGCTCAAATTGTTGCCTGCCGCAACTTGTGACTACTTGATCACTGAAGCAGACTTACTCCTGAGCACACTCTCAGGCTCTTTTGCTGTAACAGCGGTTTGCTGTCTTGACAGCCTTTTCAACAGTTCTGCATCCCACACATCATTCCTGCCATGGGTTGCAGGATGTTATTTCTCAGGTGAAGAAGTGTTGTTCTTCTTGGCCAAGTCTTTACACTGGATGATTCTATTATGTGGGGAGGCTGTCCTGTGGCAGTCTGATTTGGCATGCATCCCCTTGTACTCCCTTTGCTTTTATCATCTGTTGCTTGGCTACCTCCACTACTGACTTCATCTTCCCAAAGATGGCTGTGTGCAAAAGGGACAACATCTGGAGCAGAGGTTCCTAATTAGTCCTAATTAGTCATGTCTTGCAGTGCCCTCTGCTTCATTGTGCAAGTAAGGTGGGTCTGGTATGCCACCCCTTGCAAAACTCACTGTCAACTTCCTGATCACAGTCCTTGCTTGACTAACTTCTCATGATCCTGTCAGTGAATGGTGAACAGCCCCTCTCACCCTTTCTAGGGATGGGTTGGGTTTTTTAAGTCTACGTAGAGACGCTTTCTGTTACTAGTTGCTACTCTTCACTCAGTTCACACATCTCACAAGCATGGCTATTCTGGATCAGCTGAAATGTACTTCAAGCTCAGTGTCCTGCCTCCCGCAAAGGCCAGCAGCAGCTGGCTAGGGAAGAATGTAAAAACCAAGATAAACAGAGAGAGACCTTTTCCAGTGTCATTAGTTTAGGGATCTCTTAAATAAAAGTCCCAGAAATTGTAACATTTCAAGTTTGATTCCTTCCAAGTGATTTCCTTTCAAAAGTCTTTTTGCAGCTCCCTGTCTATTCTCATGATACTTCACTGGTTATGTCTATGCACTTCCGTGAAATGAGTAAAAACTGTGGTGCATTCCTACCATGCTCCACGTATGTGCATCACCAGCCTGTGACTCCTCTGATCACGCTGCTATGAGTATGTTGGGCCACCTATGATTCCCTGGGACCCCTGTGGTGTGTGGCACCATAAGGACCAAACAGAGGTCTTATCTGCCCCACACTGTCCACATGATATCGCTGTGATATCTATGAACTACGGTGGCAGCTGGAAACAGCATGTCTCCCATTGCCCACACTGAAGGTAGATGCCACTTAGGTGTGTGCTGATGATACGGGGTAACTTTGATTTTAAGCATATACCCAGACTTGCACTTGAAATACAGTAGATGTACCTAAGGTGTGTGGCCCGCTTCAAGGGCTTGTATGCTTCTCAGTGGTGTAGGCAGAATCTATTTGTCTCTTCTCGTAATTTCCTAGGTTCCCATCACATCCCTAATGTATCTCAGTTTCTAAGGATCCAGTCTCATTTGAGGAAGTTATCAGTTTGATGCTGTGTATGGTCATGAATCCTAGCTATGCCTGTGGCAGACCACATGCTTCTTTTCACTACACAACCAGGGCTTGCCTTGTTACTGGCTGTTCCTCTTCACGTTGTCATAAAAAGTCTATAGATAGCTATAGATGCAGACCTTTGTTTTTTTCCTAGCTTGACAGTCAAGGCCAGCATAACTCTGTACTTCAGTAGTCTCACAGATGGCACAAAGGGATCAATATTGAGCTTTATCTTAGCCTCACAGGACTTTCACCTTCTTGAAATATTTTTCTGCAGTGCTGGATAAGATTTACAATAACTTCTTCATCCTTACACATGGTGAGTATGTTCTGGTATTCCATCATGATCCTAGATCACCAAATAAGCAATAGCATCACTTGTTCCCTGAGGTTTTCAAGCTGGAAGTTTTAAATAATCACTTCTTGAAAAGGGTGTTTCCAGGTGCTACTAGGACCTGAGGGCACCAATTGACTTTAATTGCCTTGCCCAGCTTTTATTAGGCTCTCCACCAACACACTTTCTGCCTGTAGGGCTAAGGAATCTATATAAGCTCAGGGTGCAGGTGCCCAGGTCTAGTCTGAGCAGTGCCCTAGGTGTACCTCTGCCTCATCTGGGCTTACTGGAGGATTTTCAAGGCTGGGTGCCAGACCTGTGTTGCAAACAGCTTTGTTCCAACTCTTGGCTCTTACCCTGGATCCTACTGCTACTGCTCAGGCTCCCTACCTGACATATTACTTCACATTATTTGGGACTGTCAGTGCACTGTTACCGCTCTGTCCTGCTCAGGTACCGTGTTGAGGTCATCCCCAGTTCCCTGCCTCCCCTCCCTTGCGGAGTAGCCTTATCATGCTGCTCCTGGACAGGGGTCATGTTGGTAGTCACGCACGTCCTGTCTGGTCAACTCTATGGCAATAAAAAGTAGTCAGTTTTCTGGCTATTGTCAGGAGAAATAGCCCAATGTTGTTGTGGAAGATACAAAGAGACAAGGATGTCATCATGCCTATAACCTTCAGGGAGATGTTGGCACCTAGATAAGCTTGCTTTAGTACACTGCACGCATCAATACTGAAATTCTTTCCACTGTTGTGGTTTTGGCCCTGACTTTTCTGAGGAAAACTTCCTTTGAATCCTTCCTGAGAGCAAGATGTGTTTAACCGTTTCAAGCACATAATAGGTTGTCATTTCTTGTACAGAATAATGCATTTCCTACTATGAATTGCATTTGCCCTACACTGGCCAATGCATATCATCAGCACACGGATGTATTTCTCCCAGCTCATTTTCCTCCTTATCATTTTTGTTAGTACTACACAGCAGCTGGGTCTGCAGTCCAGCAGAAATCAAATTGGTCATTGATCTTAGAGCAGAGTTAGTACAATGGCAGCTGAACGGCACTCTTCAGAGATGTGCCTAGCATGGCTGAATCTCCCTGGCTCTGTTATTGCAGTACAGAAATCCTCTTCACTGGAAGTCTGTGTCATGTACCTTACCATCCATTACACAGCTGTGCTTTCCTTCTGCAGAAGGTACCCCACTGGGAGGTGAAATGGTGCTGTTTCTCCAACATCTTCCACACCTACTCATGACCTGTGTGTTATCCTCCTTGTCTCTTGAATTGTTTCTTTGGAGTGTGATTAAGCACTGGGTTATGATTTATTAGTCAGCTTTCCTGCTTCATGAAAACTGCTCTGGCGTTCTGCTGTTGCAGCCATTTTTTTGGGGTGTTGTCTTTGGTTCAGTTCAGCAGCCCTTGCGACTCCCTGAGTCTAGGTCTGTGTTCCTGGGCAAACTGGAGTTCCCTTTGTTTCAGAGGTGGGTCACTTGCAGGGATCTTTAGTGAGTCTCAAAGCCAGTTTTGTTGTTATTGTTGCTTTAAGTATATGTTCCTTCTGCGTGTGTTTCTTCTGCATTATGTTTGTATAAGCATCAATGCATTGTGACTTCCCCAAAAGCAGCCCTCTGAACTCTGATTGCACTGGGGTCACTGTACTCACCAAATACATTGCCGGCTTCCCTACATCATGTGGGTGTGGGAGTATTTACCCACAACAAGTGTATCTCACTCCCTACTTAAACGTTTCCTCCAGTGAGATATGGAAGGGATAGCTTTAGCTACCATGTGCCCCTTGACCAATGATGTTAGCACCAAAGCAAGAACACTACTTTGCAGGTTTGGGCACATGGTTTTGAGATTGTAAATAGAGTACCCCTGCAGCGTTTCTGCAAATTGCTTTCTTTCCATGTAGTCTCCTCCTTGCTGTGAATCCTCCATTTTGCCACATGCTCACTGGGTAAGAACCAGAAAGGGCTCCATTTATAAAAGAGAAGTCTCCTCAGATATGAAGATGTCTTTTTGCAATGATATGGCAGCCAGCTTTAAAATACACATGTGCACTGACTTACCAGTTCCTCCAGTGGTTCCTTCCCCCTTCAGCAGACTGCTACATCAGAAAAGATGCCTTTTGTTGGATACTCAAAATCACAGCAAATATGGCCCAAGAAGCTGTGAGCTTTGAGCCCCAAACAACAGATGGATAAGTTTCAATGGCTGGAGCCTCCACTTTGTGTAGTTGTTACTTTGTTAGTGCTAGGCAGATGTGTGTGCAAATCCCTCCTGCTGGAAGCAACATCTTTGATACTTGATATCTAAACTATCCACTGGAGAAGGAGTCAATAGCCCAGATCTAATAATGAACTATTGTTACCCATTTCTTCCGATTTCTGAGATGAACCATTGGCTTTGGTATACTACCTGACAGACAGAAATAAGATGTTGGCAGCTTCTCAAAGATGTTCTAGGCTACAGAAACAAAAATCTTCAACCTCTGCCCCTCAAGGACAGCCCCTGAGGATGAATGCTACAGCATGTTTTGTAACAGGATCTAAAGATGAACTTGCTTATTAACAGATCATAGAAACATGCCTTGAAACCTACTGATTCCTGACTTTTATCTGACCATAAATGCCGGCCCTCTTGCTCAGCCCTGGGAAGCAGCTTGTGAGAAGTGCTGTGATTGACCTTCCCTGTTTACCCATCTGACTCTGTGCACTTGCATGAGAGGTACCACCAAAAGCTTACAGGGGATTCCCTGGATGTGGCACCTCTTCTAGGCCAGAAAGAAATGTCTGCCATGGCTGGTGTGACTCCAGGGTGGTAATTCAAACACAGGAACTACTACCTCTGTCCTGCTTTGGCAAGCAACATTACAGGGTGTATGATCCAAAGAGCTGGCTGAGTCTCACATATAGGTCAGTGCCTTTGTTTAGACATTCAGCACACTTCTTCCAACTGCCTGGCAAAAGGAATGTGTTTGGAGGTGTAAATGATTTTGACAATTCAAGTGTTGTGTGTTAATACACTGATGAAAACGCTGAGAATTTTCAGGTCAGGGTGCATCTGTTCATCTCTGCAATCTTGTTAAGAGGTAAACTCTTAGAGCCTGGGAGACACTAAGGAAACATTGCAGGATTTTTCTGTCTGGCAGGATTCTTTTACAGTACTAGTGCTGGATCTTCACCTCAGAAAGATTCCTGTCAGGGTCTTAAGCACTAAGCGGAGACCTGAGCAGATCAGTGTTAAATCGAATGGGACCTAAAAGGTCAGAAGTGCCTCCACACTTTCCCAGCATCAGCACTGATGAATGGCCAAAGCAGACAACCGTTCATCAACATGACTAAATGAATGCAAGGAGTTTAGCCAACACTGAAAGAAGAGGCAGAGTCACAGAGCCAATCTGCAGAGCTACTGTTGCTTGTGAGGTTTGGGTCAGTTCCCTGTCTGTGCTACCAATTCCTTAGATAAATCTGGGCACTTCTGAGGCCAATGTGAAGTTTCCTGTTTTCTGTCAGGAACTTGGCTCTAAACTGTCATTGCCTCTTCTTCCCTTCTTAGGAAATAAGAATATTTCTGCTCACTAGGGAGGCTCTCTTTGGGCTTGTGTTGCCTAGGATGTAACAAAAGCTAGATCTCCCCACCTGAGTGCAACGCATCTTGCCTATCAAGAAATGTCCCTGGGAATAAACACTTCTGGTGAGTTGCTACACTTCATTCCTAACAAAGCAGAACAATTTGCATTACAAGTCAGTTGTTTTAGAAGACAATGGGCAAAATCTGGAGCTTGACACTTGGCTTTCACTCAGTCTGTCTTCTGTGGGAATTCTGTTGGTCTCCAGCCAAAGAACTGACTGAAGACAGCATAAGATGCACTAGTACTAGCAATGCATTTCTGCAGTGCTATTTGTCAAAAGACCTCAGAGTATATTTATTAATTAAGGTAAAGCCCAGGAAAATCAGTTGAAATCTTTGCATTGACGTTAAACAGCTCTCAGATCAGTGACAAAATTGGAAATATGCAGGTCCTGGAAAATCATGGCATGTAGGCAAGAAGAATAATCTACTTCCTTTGGGGTGGTAGTGGGTGGGAATGGAGGCACAGAGGTGAAACAGCTTGTCTTACTGCTGCTTGGATGATCTGAGACTGACACTAGGTAAATACGTATGTTTTAGGAAGTGCTGACCATGTGGTGAGGATGTGCAGTTGATGTGAAATGGGCTAAAGTGCAAATTCAAATTGCTTCAAGAAATTTTTCAATCTAAAAGAAAGCCCATAACCTCATATGGATTTGGTATAGCATGAATTAAGGACAAATTTCTTTTAATTGTATCCAAAAAGCTCTCTTAACTATTCTCTCTTCCTTTTCTGCCTTCCCACTCCTTTGGTGCCTGTGTAGCTGTTATGTTTTATTTACAGAGATTTGAAAATGGAATATAAACTCTTTCAGTGAGTCCAACTGGAACTCCAAAGAAATCAGAAATTGAGTGTATACTTAAACCAGTCTTGCTTAGAGGCAATAATAATGGAGGGGTGGATGGAGTGGTACTCTGGCATGTGGGGTGAAAATACCTTAGACTACCCAAATGTAGCCCCAGCTTTTCCTGGCTTAGGGAAAAGTTTGATCCCCCAACCTAAAACCTAGGAACTGACTTCAAGTGCTGTGCTTTCTGCATAGGATTGACCTAGCTCTGCTCACAGCTCTCAATTGACTCAGTTGACAAGTCTCTATTGACTTCCAAATAGCTGAAAAACTAGATCCCCATCTGAATCATGGCGTGTGGTTCCCCTTTTTGTATCAGGAATACAACTTAACTAGTGGTCAAGATGGGCCAGAACATGCCAGAGGGGAACACAGGACTCTGCTCAGACTACTAAAATCACAGCCAGTTTTGAAGAAGGGGCTGTTCAACTCCACCTCTAGTGTTGCATTCCCTTTCCTAGGAGCTGTGCCACCCACACTGGCTGATGGTCGTTATTCTGTCTGCCCCATGGTCAAATCTGGGCCTAGTCCCACCTCTTGACTGTTTGCTTGTTAGTCTAGCAGCGCATCCCTGTCAAAAATAGACCCTCTACTTCCATTTTGACTTCTTCCCTTTCAATCTATATAGACATATATACAGTATTTTCCACTTCTTTCTGCTTCTTTCTTTATTAGCAAATATGAAACTGGTCAGAAGTTTGGGTTGTAGTCCATATGGTACATATGATAAAGTTGTGCTAAGTGGCACTGTGGACTAATAAACCAACCACTCTACACTCATGAGGAGCAAAGGCAGCTCTGCCTGTTTTCTTTCCTTGCAAATCTTCCCTTGCTTTTATTGGCAACGCTTCTGTTTTGGCAGCAACTGTTAAGTTTAGAGCTGGCAATCACAGGTTTTTTTGCATTCTCAGATGAAACGTAGGCAACATCTTTTCTAGGAAAACACCCTTCCTACACTTCATTAGTGCTTCTAACGTTATTGTTCTTGGTACAGAAAACAAACATTGGTAGCTTTCCCTCTCCCACCACTGTAACTTGAACTGGACAGGGTTGAACTGACATGAAGATTTTGACCAGGAAAAAATGTCCAGTGAAGAAGTAACAAGCAAGGTCCTTCTCAGCGAGCCCAGAATGGCTGAGTCTGTTACACAAATGGATGTCAAGGCTAAGAGCTGTAAATTGGTTTTGAATGAGCTGGTAGGTCCACACTGTGCCATGCAGATTCATACTTGATTCAGGGTCCTGGAAATGCTATGGTGTGTTAGCATCACTTTATTCGTGTCCCATGCATCCCTTTTAGCTCCACAAACTGGTCCTTAGAAACACGTTACACTGGAAGCAAAGCATGCCAAGTCCAAGAAGTTTGGTTTCTCTTTCCACTCAGTATAAAAAATTGTGGTGTGCATCTGAGGCATCAACTGGATCAGGATTCTTTGCTTGAGCACAGAGGCTTGTCCCTACAATCCCTGTTTAAAACCCTTCTGGCTTCCTGTGAATCTCACAAATAATTTAAAATCCAAATCCTTGCAAGACCTTATTTTTATCCTCCTAAATCTCTGTTGTCCTACCTTGTCTACCCTTATTGGGAGTCTTCTACTGTTGGCCCCCTTCCCTGCTGGAAGGTTGCCAGCCCAGAGCATGTTATGCTCCAGTCCTTCCTCATCAAATATCCTGTTTCTCTGTTGACTACAATCTCTCACTTGCAACAAGACCAGGGATAGTGTCAGTCCACTTCACAGCTACACGTGGAAAAAGATCTTTTAACATCTTCCAGCACTGTTCCTGACTCCTCATGCATCTCATAGAACTTACAAAGCCAGTTTAACTCATGGCCTCCACTCCCCTAAGCCTCCTACTCCTGATTTCTGAATTCTTGCTCCATGCCGCCCCTTGGGAGATGTGGTAATCTAGGGTGGGATTCAATTCCCAATACCCACACACAAGAATTTTAAAATAAACTGTAAGGCAATGAGGAAGTTAATATCTGCTGAGAAGCCTGGAGCCCTTTCTCTTGCCCACCCTGGGGTTAGGATGGATATCCCAGCCCCAGTGAAGAGTAACACAGCTGTTCACACTTGTGCTTCCTTCATCCCTCATAACACAGCCTCTGCCCCCATGACACAACGCACTTCAGTGATTGCAATCATTAAAGGCGTTGCAAATAGGGTCTCAGACTTATGCAAACTCCTGCCTCAGGTGTCATGACCAACGAACCGATCAAAAATGCCAGCTCGTTTTAGAATGCCATCCCTGAATTCATACCCGATGGCAGATCTGTCACACAGTAGCCAAACATGTTAATACAGCTGAAGCCTTTAGGTGCACTTGTACCCTCAAAACTCAGTGGAGTTGCTGTCATTCTCCAACTGTTCAGTGGCCTAGAAATTACTTAGAAGTCTAAATGCAGCTGCTAATAAAGATACTGTCTTTCTGCCTCAGAAAAAGCACCAGCTCCCTTTGCTACCAGATGTCCTCTTTGGCAGTTCGAGTCAATGAGGAGCTAAGTGATGGAGAATGAACCTGGTCTCTAAGAGGAGGCCTCAGGCCCCAAATGGCGGTAGTGCAAACAGCAGAAGGGAAGTTCTTAATTGCTACTGCCTACTGGGGCTTGGAGTTGATGTCGGTCCCTACTAACGTTGCTTGTCACCAAAATCCAGTACAGCTGCTTGTATGAACTGTCTCCTGCTCAGGAAACTTCTTCCCTTAGCTCCACACCAGTCTCCTGCAGACATGTCTGGGGGTGGATGGGCAGCGTGATCCCACTAAGAACTGCAGAGTCTGGGGCCAGCTGACAAATACAGCTTGTTGATGTCCAGGGTTTTTTGGGGGAGAAATATATATCCTACCTTCTCTGCTTGCTTGCTATCAGAAAGAATTAGACTGGGAAACCAAACTCAGCTGGATGACTAGCCTCACCTTCACTGAGAAGTGTGTAGATATGAAGGCTATGTGTAGCTTGAATTCAGCACCACCACCACCTTTGGCAGCGAAAGTGCTCTCCAGCTTTCATTTCATTTTGAGCAACAGTCCTAAATCAGATTGCTTCAAATGGACAGTTCTGGACTGAGCAAAGTGTTTTGTGAGGTGTTCACAGAAAATCACACATCTGAGAATGTTTTATGCAATCTTTCCCTGTGTTTCCAGCTAAGGAGCTTTCCCCAGGAAGTTCTTCCTGTGTGCACTGTTCCAGAAGGACAGTAGGAGATCTAACAGTGCCCATCAAAGTTTATAAAACTGCAAGTGGCATGGAGGATGTGAACTCTCTTCCACTTCATAAATGAAGAACATGGCATTGACAGCTGGTGGGTCCCAGGATAACAAAAGGAGGTCCTCTTTCAGAGAACATGTAGTTACGCAGTGGAAATCCTTGCCACGGAGCACAGTGAACAAGAGTGGGCAGGACTTCCAAGGGGAACTGGGCAATAGATGCAAGCCTGTCCAGACCCACTAAGCATAAAGGCATTAGCTGTGGCTGAACCAGCTACAAATTGCAAGAAGACTGGGCAAGAGGGCTGGGAAGTCTTGAGATATGCTTTCCCTCTTCCCTACTCTTCCCTCAATATCTGCAACTGGTCAGTGTTGGAGACGCTACTGATCTTTGATCTTTTGTCAGGCCCAGTACAGCTACGCGTAAATGAAGTGCATATTAATGATATAGGTAAGGGTTAATGGGACTAGGTAAGTCCCAGAATAAGCTCATTTCAAAGCCAGATAGCCCACTCTGGCTAACATGGGTAAAGTACACCTTCCCTGTGGCCATAAAATGAATAATCACGAGAACAGAAGTGCAGACATTCATGGTCTTTGACTCTGCATGAAGGGCGACATCCAAACCCATGGAGCTGTGTAAGAACTGTGTAAGAGTGAAATCCACCCAAAGCAGCAACACTAAGTTTTGGAGAGACCATCCACATTTTCAGCAGACCTTCAAAGAACAGAATCTGGCCTGGAATGCATGCAGCAGGGTTGCCAAGTTCACTCAGGGAATCACCCATGATTTTCTGGGATAAACATATTAGAGGAATTAAGATCTCACTTTCCCATACAAATGCAGAAAGACCAGAAATTTGGATGTATTTTAAATTCCCCTAGAATGCACTGTGTCAGAAGAGCATGTATTTTTTATGTGGAGACATTCTTCTCCCTTTGGAGGACAAGGGTGACTTTCTTAGATTTTAGCATTCTTTAGATTTTTTTTTTTAAAATCTTTGAATTTGCTGCGCACAACACTTAGATTCTACCATTTCTGTTTTCTGGAAGCATTTCTCCCATTCAGTGTAAGCTAACTGGAGACAAATTTGCTTCTGTGCTACAGTCCAGAGACTTAACTAGGTATAAAAACACCACATGCATTTACCTCCAGGAATTCAATGATGTGATTTAGACTTGGAATGGCTGCATTCTCTCTGCCCCTCTCTCAGGTTTTGCCATCATAAACAAATTTTGCAGATATTCTGTACTGTTATGGCAATTTAATACTCCCCAGCAGTCTAGAAAATGTGACCATCATGGCTAAGTGACCAATATGCTGGTAAGCTTGGTACTTAGCATTGTCATGTGAAGTCAGTCCTCTATAGAGCAGCTGCTTCCTTCACCTCTGGTAGAAAAACATTATTTGGCTGTGGTGGTATATTATAGCTCCATGCCTGTATATAGCATGGTACAGTGATGGGCGCAGTGATTGATAGCAATAGCACCTAAGAACTAGATCTTTACAAGTCTGAATGGCAAATTTGCGTATCTTTTGCTGGAAACATCTGACAAGACTGCCTTCATATCGTGACAAAGATTAATCTAGGCTACAGCATTCAAATTTCAGACATGCCACGCAGTCATATTTAAATAGCATATTTAAGCAGCACGATGTGCAGTTGTTGTAACGCTTTGTGCAATGCATGCTTCAGGAGACTGATGCTTGAGTGCCGCTCTGTGTATGCACTTTGCAACCCTCACTCGCGTAGCCACAGAACTAATTTGCAGCAATTAAATAAAATGCACGGTGAACTGGGGTTCTCCCTTGCTCCCCACTGCATTTTCCAAAGTTTCAGGGCTGAACTCGAGCACACGCAGAGAATGTGCTGGGTGAGGGAGAAAACTCGCTACAGTCACATATGGGGGACATTTACACTCGCGACGATCCGCCCCCGACCGGCACAAGGCCGGGGCTGGCTACAAC
>JAVJGJ010000057.1:3764124-3782398 GCA_035590215.1 Microhierax caerulescens | reverse complement strand
TTCCCGTTGGTGGGGCAGATGGGGCCCTACCAGGTGTATCTGTGCGTCCTGCTGGCCGTGCTCCTCCAGGTGAGAGCCCCCCCCCCTCCCCCCCTCCCGTGGGGTGTAGCGCCCCGGCTTGCATGAGGGAGGCAGTGGCGGCGGGCGATGCTTCCACCCGCTCAGTGCGGGGGCTTTGGGCAGGTGGTGGCTCAGGTGGTTGGGTGGATGTGCCTGGGGTGGGTGCTGCCTGGGGTGCAGATTGGTGCTGGAGGTTTTCTGCTGAGGGCTGCTGGTGGCAGGAACTGGTTTTCTGCGGTTTGCTGTGCCGCTGGGGCAGAGGTGACCTCTGTGCAAAGGCAGGGTGAACTTCTGCAGGGTGAATTTGGGGCAGGCGGCTGGTGCTGTCTGTGCCGTGGTGCCTGGGGAGTTGTGTGCCTCGTGTCACTGGGTGAGCAGACTGGGAGTATTCAGTCTGTCAGGTGAAGGGCTGGTTGAAGTGAAATTAAACTGAGATTTCCATGAGCTGGGTTGGAAGACAGTGACTTCTGTCAGAGACTGTGCTGGGAATCTGACACAACCAAGGGTTAATGGCCTAGGCTAGTCATTTCTAGATTGTGTGGCTCATTTGTGGTGGAAATGTTTGAATAGGTGCAGGTGGCCACTGATACCTCTGTGTGCAGAAGCTCTCATCTAATCAGCTGATAGGCTATGGTTGCTTATGGTACTTTGATTTGCCTTGACTTAACTCCTAGAACGTAGGGGCAGTGTCTCTGTATTAGGTATTTGGATGAGGCTCCACGTTTTGGGTAGTCAGGTTTGTATTCTGTGAGATAAAAAAACTGGACTACCCTTAAGTTTCATGATTAAAATGGAGCTCAAAGTAACAGTGGCATGCTATAGTATCAGAGACTGCATGACCAAGTGATGTGCTCTGCAACCACATGTGTTGTCTTCACTCCAGCTTTGCTTCATCTTTGTGCCTATTCCTGTGGAGGTGGGGAGGGGAGATGAGGTTAATATGTGCACCTTTGCAGTCAGGCCTAGACATAAAGTATAGTTTGGATCTGACAGAACTTTGGTTTACTCCATGCTAACTTCAGAAATTTAATTTCAGTGAATTCAGCTAGGCTGACAAATGCTTGGTTACAGCCACTGTCGAAACTTAGCAGCTGCAGGAGGGAAGAGGAGAACTTAAGTATCCTCCTGCCTCTGCTGCCCAGTATTTTGTAGTAATAAAGAACTTCTAGTCATGAGCTGTGAGGCTGAAGATGTCTTCTCCTGGCAGCTAGGGGACTGGCAGAAGTGTCAAGAAGCTTTGAGATGACCAAAGAAAATTCAAATGCTTGGTCCTGTCAGCTGGGATCTCTGTACTTGGTTGCAAAGCTACGATGATGAATAGCAAAAACTTTGCAGGTGTCTGTTCCTTGTATTGTTTCTCTTTGACTGATTTAGCTTATTAATCCTTTAAAGTTAGACATTGCTCAGAGTTTGTTCTGCTGGCTGACTGGCTTTGTATGCTCACTGAAGATCAGGAATTTAGGAAGAAATAGTTACTTTTTTTCTTCCGGTGCCAGTCATGTTCTGGAACAAACTACAAGTGGTCTGTATTCGCACTGTTTTGAGTAGTATGGTTCAGCTGTTCTGTAATGCTTTTGTTTGTTTGTTTTCTTTTTAATGAATTAACTTGCATTTCTCATGGGAGAAGTAAACAAAGATCTTTACAAATCTGGAAACTAATTCAGAATAACTAAAGAAAAAAGGTAGCTGGTTTGCAGGACTGTTTTTTTTTCTTCTCATGTTATTGTTAATTCTTGAACTTTACCAGTGAGGATCATCCCCTGACTGATATGTTTTCTTCGCTTCCTATCATGCCAGGCACAGCAGTTTGTAAGGGATTTAGATGTGAAGCTTGTTGTCTTTCAGTCCGTAAATTGATTTAGACTTGTACAACTGGTTCCTGCTTGGGTGGTTGATTGTTTTTTGTGTTCCTTTACCGATGCCAAGTTATGTAATGTGTCACTGAGATGTGCAAGAGCAAGACTGAAGGCAGGTTCCATGGCCAGTGTAAGTCTTTTGTCTGGTTTATCGTCAAGTCTTTGGAGGATGGACCCAAGAGTAAGTAATGTAGAGGGTGTGTGATGTAGATTTAGGTAATCATGGGCTCCTTTAGTGGATTTGCTGCAGCATCAGGCTGCAGAATGAGAACTCTTGCTAGTCTATGTCACTGGTTCTGCCATGGACTGATTATTCCATTTTATTGCTTGTTTCCCTTCCCACATGCTCCCTCAGTTGGCTTGTATTTTTGCATTGGCCTATTGATATAAAAAATAATTTTACATTCTTAAAGATAAGAAAAAATATTTTTGTCTTTGCTGTGTCAAGTCCGTTAATCTCTGATGCTAATATACTGAGACTAAACTTTTGTTTTCCCTGCCCCATAAGATGCCCAGCAGATGTTCTTGCTTTCCTTATAGGCTTTTGTGCTTTTTTTGTCTCTGCATGTTTCTAATCTCTAGAGTTTTCTACTTACAGGTATTTTTTGTAATCATAGTGCTTTTGTCATATAAATTTCTACAGTAGACTGTTTCTGCCATGTACCCTTACTGACATGCCGGTGTATCTGGTCTCTGAATTCTAATTACAAACATAGTTTAGTCACAGAACTTCTTTGAAGCAAGCTGTACCAAATATTTGTGTCTGTATGGGTGAGACTTTCCACATGATAGTAAACTTCCTTGTGGGCTTGAGTGAACTGGTACTCGACCTGTGTAATGCACTTACTGACACTCTGGAAAAAAACCTCTAGGTTGCTTGTAGTTGAAAAAATATTTTTGTATGTCAGCAGTGTAAAACTAGATTAAGTGTAAGTCTTGTGGGCTGCTTCTTTCATTTTCTTCACTGATCTGTATTATTTCTCTGCTACCTGCTGCTGTTATTCATTGAGCTGTTACTGTATTAAGGTATGCCTGGCTTATTCCCTACCAACTTCATAGGACTTTGCAAGATTTTTTAAAAGGAATGTTTTATAGCAGTGGTTGGTAACTTTATAATGGAGTGACAACAGTTGATGCAGGGAAATATTTTCTTCTTTTCCAAAATCTGTGGATTTACCCAAAGATCAAACTTACCCAAAGAATGTGGGGATAGTCTAGTGATGTGAATTCCAGTCTTGCATTTTCAGTGAACCTTTAAGAGAATGTGGGAGGAATAAAGGGAGCTGATGACTCTTAAAATACTTAGGGCTCTGAACTAAAAGCAATTTCTTGACACTTACTGATTACTAAAAAGGTGCTCACTACCTTTTGAAGAGTTTATATTGAAGCATTATTAAAGAATAATGTCTTCTGATGTTTGTTTAGTGTGTGTAGCAATGTTAGACAAAATCTCACATCTTGATCAGATGCTTGAGAGTATGTAATCGGATTTAAAAAAAAAAAAGTTTCTTGGTCCCTTGTGACCCAAAATACATAGTTGGAAGAGGTTTTGTCTTTGTCAGTGAATCTGAGCTACGTGATTGCCCAAGTCCAAACTGAATTTGCAGAAATCTGAGAACAGGAGTGTGTTCCTACTGGATCTCTAGTAAAAGGCTTCTTAAAACATGTTAGAGTTTAAAAGGGAGGTCTTGTTTGCACAGCTGAAAAACTCTTTGCCTAAAGTAATGAGTAATGTGCATTACACAGCAGTATGGATAATTACCAAGGGTGGTGTTTCCCTCCATCTTAAGGAAAACAGTTAAGATGGTAACATCAAGTTCCTTTAATAATTGTTTTAAGGCAAAGGTGTTGATGCAGTGCAGCTGTAATGAGTGGTGCTGCTAAAATCTCTTCGGTGTTGGCAGCAAGTCATGTATGACTTCTGTCATTAGAACATCCTAATGCAGAAAGCTGCTCTTTAACCAGCTCATCTGCACAAATGTTTTGAGGGAAAGCATATTCTGGGCCATGTGGCTTAAGTAAGGCAGACTCATTCCAGATCTTTAGAAATACATCAAAAGCAGTAGTGTCTGTCTTTGGATAGGATACAGATGTGATCCCATACATAGCCTTCTTTAACTCTGTTTCTTGAGATTTCTGATGTACATGTTCTACCTCATTAATAGCATGAGACGTCACTTTGTAGCTGTAATGACAGTAATGAAATACTTTGTCAGTGCATCTTCTTTTAATACTTACATTTGTATGAGTCTATTAAGCTGCTGTTTGAACTAGCCAGAAATGACCATAAATTGGACAGCTTACTCCCAGTCCTTGAAGAGGTATACCATTAGAACTTTTTCTGAATAGAAAGTACAAAACGAATCTGAAAAGTATTGAAGAATTTAAAATGAAAGAAAGAGATGGGAATTACACAAATTGCATTACAATTGCTAGGATAGGGTGCTGAAGGCATTCCAGGGGCTTCAAGATAGGTGTGCTGTTACTGAAAGTTACTTGGACGTAGTTCAAATATAAATATCTGTAAGGTATGTAAGCAAGGTAGCAGATATAAAAACGGTTTACAGAATTGCCATGTAACCTTCCTTCACTTTGATTATCTCAGTGTTTGCCTTTTTTCTTTATGCCTATGGGAGAAGAAAGAGTTTTAAGTTACTCAGATTGTCAAGAAAGCAGTTGTGGAATGTATGTTAAATGTGCAGCCACTTACATGGGAGGGGCAGTTTCAAATGTGGCATGAATACAAACATAAGAAGTAGGGGCCCAAATTCTTATTTCTTGAGGTAAGCTTCTTATTCCCACATCTTTTTGTGCATTGTATCTTACTCAGAACATGCTTTTGCTAGAGGATGTGTTGCTTTACTTGTAGAAATTATGAAGGCTTTTAAAGTAGTTGCATCACTGAATATTAAGTCCTTGTTCTGGTATAGCTTATTCCTGCTTGGGAAAAAGATAAGCTAGGTGAATGTAATTATGTAAGCAAATCACACAAAGTACTCATTTAGCTAAGAATATTTCTGCCTGAAAGTCAGTGGAACTTTGAGATGAAGACCATTCCTACCGTTTGCTCCAGTTGAGTGGAGGGAATCTTTTAAAGAAAAAGTAGTAGTTATTTGGTCACATTCTACATTTCATTTCAATGATTTAGATGCTAACCAAGATTCCTTGGTCCTTTAGTGGCCTTCTGTGGAAAAAAACATAGCTGCCAAAAGAATCAAATATAGTCAAGACCAGTGTGGTCTGACTTTTAATTACTTCTTTCAGATGCTTAACTGTTCCGTAAAAGAAACAGTCACTTATTTTCTGGTATTATAGTGATATATATCACCTTAAAAAAGTGAATGCAGCTGATGCAGACATAATGCTATATTCTGCAGAAAACCTGAAATAACAATTCTGAGTTTTGATGTGCTTCATTAACAGTGGGGTCCTTAACTCTCAGAAATAATGCAGAAGTCTAAATTCTAATAACTCTTTCTTTGCTGGTTAATTTTAAATAGCTAAATTGCTTCTGTTTTTTCCAGAAGCAATCCTGAGTGGAAGAAAGTCATGAATACCTTATCAGCTGCCTACATCTCAGTCTTCCCTCAAAATTATGTTGCATCTTAATTCAAACCAGTGCATCCACATAGCTAAGCCTTAAATTTATGCAGGGGAAAAGTATGGTCAGAGTATGAAAAGTACAGTCAGAGCAAGCTTAAGGTATAGAAGAAACATGAGCTGTAGCTTTTGGGACCTTCCTTTTAGCTGCACTTAAACTGCAAAGCACATGTAATTGAGCTCACTTGGGTGATTCGAAGTGTCATTCACAATTGCTGGGTCTTCTTGCTCTTCTAATGATCGAAACACTCACTCTGACAGGGAAACCAGGTGTTCTGTGTGTATGTAGCTATATAAACACATCTAGCCAGCTTTTGCAATTTAATTTACAAGGTGACTTCAGTTTCTTGCAGTTCAGTCCTAGAAGATGTTTGTTCAGTGTGCTGTTGTAAAGACTTAGCAGAGTTATTGCTGATGGGCATAGCAGAAAGCATAAATTTTGGGAGAAGTGCAGTAGATGCTCTGAAAGCCTGGCGACAGAGGGAAGGAAGCAGATTGTTCTGCCTATTAAAAAAAAAAAAACAAACCAACAAAACACAACAGCAGACAAATGAAACTTTTTTTTGAAAAGCAAAGGTTACATGCTGCGTAAAGAGCGTAGTTGTCAGAAGGAATTCACTCTGGGGCTCTACTCTAGCTGTGGCTGAATGCCTTGTTTTTGCAATGTATTTTTAACAACTGGGAGTGAAGGTGCCTGGGAGGCACTGTGTCAGTGCTGATTGGCATCTTTATATGTAGTGTGGGTAAAACATATGGGGACATGTTTTCAAATTATTAACAAGAAAGTTGTTAGAATATTTTGTGCAATGGGATGGTATTTGGATTCAGCGGGAGCTGAAGCAATCCCATCTTCTGCTATTAATCAAGATTGCTTTCAGCCTGGCAAACTGTTGAGACCATTCATCTAGCCAGTCTGTCCTCTGAGCACCTTCAGAAGATGAGCTGGGGGGTTAACAGGCATAATTCTACCAGACAGCAAAGACTATGGAATAAAAATATTTGTATTGACACACTATCTCCCTTTGTTGCTTCCCTGCCCATGTGTACACACAGTCTCCAGCTTCCCATATTTTGAAGGCAATAAATTGCCTGTATTTTTCCACAAGAAAGTCACGTCATCAGGTCTCTTCTCACTGACACTTCCTCCATTTTTAGAGACTCTGATTTCCTTTTCTCTCAGGTGATGTAGATGTACATAATTGAACTCAGAATAATTGTTTCCAACTTGCACATGACTGTTACTCTTTATTTCTGACCCAAATAAAGTTTTGTGCTCTTAAATGCTGTTTGTTTGTTTGTTTTTAACTGGAGTGATTAATGAAACTACTTCTATTTGTAGGTAATGTAGTGCTTCATGTGGATTGTTTGTATTAAGTAAAACCTTGGCTGGTACTTGGAAAAAGCAAGCATAGTGGGACTGAAGTCCCTCTGGAGCAATAGCATCTGTCTTCCAGGTCTTGTCTGTTTGCAGTATGACCTCTGATGAGGTTTGGGGCTTAACCTGGTTAAACATTGTATTTGTGTTCACCTGTTCATGTTCCTAATCCTGGTGGGCTTGGGGTGTGTGTGTGTTAAGAATTTGCCTTGGAAGGCACAGTGAAGCTTTTGAGATCCTTGGGTAAGGAGAGCTGAAGACAGTTGCATGTATGCCTTATTACTGCTTTCTGTTTGTGGTATGCTGTTCAGTTATTGGTGTCTTGAAAATACTTAAAGACCAGAGCTCTTCAGTCTTTTTGAATTTGCACCTCCTCTACAGACTTCCCACTGAAGATGCTAAATCCTTGTACAGTAAATCTAAGACTGCTGGCAGCTTTGTGTTTCTTCATTATTTTTCTCAGAACTTTAAGAAGTAATTCAGGGTCTTCTGAAGCCTGTAGGCTGTACATTGAAAAATCGCTGGTTTAGCAAGTTCCATCAGAAAATTAGAAAAAAACCCTGTTTTCAGTTCTGGCTCATTGTGTCACTCTGAAATAGCAGTAAACCAAAAACTTTTGTAATAAAAAAAACCCAAAACAAAACACAAGTAGATCCAATTCTTTATCCTCAGGCAAGTCCTTAAAATGAATAAATGAATGAAAGCAGCTTATACAAATGTCAGCAATGTCTTTTATCTGGATACTTAAATAGCAGAAACTTCTGAAGTAATCAGTTAGTGCTTTTATTATGTCTTTTTACCAAGTTAAATGCTCTAGTCATTTGGTAGTGAGGAAATCCAGGCACAGCTGAGAATGGGCTTTTCTCATACTCTTAGCAGAACTGGCTCTGTGAGACTAAGACACTCACCCAATATTCTTTGGCAATGTCCCAAACCAGCGTGCTAAGGTGAGGACTTTGGTCTCTTATGATATTGATATTGGCTGTGGCTTGGCTATGTTGATAGCCAAAGCAGGCTGGGAGACATGGAGAGAAAGAAGGATAAAGACGAATAATCCTGTTTGTGGAGGCAGGACTAAATTCTGCCTGATACTTGTCAGCCCACAATTCCTGCTTTTTTTTGTTGCTGGCAGTTGCTGACTTTTTTTGTCATGTTATCATATAATGCCATTGAGACTGTTCAGTCCTGGGCTGGTTTGTGGTATATTCATAAAGTGGAATAGTAACTTCTGGTACTTTTTTGCTTTGTTCTCCTCTAAGTCCTTCTTTACTTAATAGTGGAGTGGCACTTCTGATGTGGTATTGATGAAACTGTATAGCTAGTATTCAACTGGGGAGTCTTGACACTTGAACACACATTAATGTAATTTAACTTTCTTGGATACACCTGTTAAAGTAGAGGTAGTATTTATAGTAGGTTTTGTAATTTTTGTTCTTGGTTCTTGTTTATTGGCTTGGCTTTCTTAATTTATCAGTGTGTGAGCATTTCTAGCAGAGACGAACTGCAAGTTCATATATAGATATTTTAATATGGCACCTAAGCTTTCTTTCGTCCTTTTGATTTTAAAGGCAGAAACTAAATACTTCCAACTTGCATATTCAGAGGCCATTCAACCTGTGATGCTGATGGTGACTATTTCCCTTGCTCAGGTTGATTCGGTTGTAGCAGTGGCAAGTCTCAGCCCTTTGAGATGCAGGATGCGAGGCCATGCTACCTAACTGTTTGTTTCTTCTAAGTGGTGTTGCATGTACTCCAGCATACTAAAAAAATGAAAGTTGTTTAGGCTGTAGTGCCTGAAGCAGTTCTGGACTCATGTTTTCAGTCTGCCCAGCATGCAATTGGCTGCTGTGCTAACTGTTTAAATATATACTGAAACTTTGGTTCATTTCTGTCACTGAACTTGATCCTTTGTAGGGCAAGGCTGTGAGTTTTTTTTGGGGTGGTGTACTTTGTAACATGACTGAAGCATTGTAGCACCTGCTTCTCCATTCTAGGTCTTTAGCAAATTCCAGGTCTCCTTGGTATCCTGTGCATTGCCTCTACCTCCTATGCAATTTTTTTTTGGAGAAAAAAAAAAATGGTAATTTTTAATGTTTCTGTGGTAGGTAGGACACTAGGTGTTAATTTATCCAACAGACTGTTATATCACAGTAGAGGAGTCCTGCTGATCTGTTCTTAATCTTGTGATTTTTTTATCTGTCCAAGAGCAAACCATATACATAACTGTCTTGCAAGATTTTGCTTCAGTACAAGACTGAATTCTTAACAGCAAACTTATTGTCTGTATTTTATAGCACTGTGGAGAAATCCGGCTTGCAGAAAGTGATAGCAACCTGTTTCATGATGGCAAGTTTTCTTGGTAGTTCTATGTTTGGGAGAATGGGGTGGTGAAAGAGTAGAAGAATAATGCTTTTGGCACAGTTTAAAGCAATATGTGTATTCAGAGTTAAAACTCACTCGTGTGATCATGTGTGAGGAATATTGTTTTGTTTTTGGAGAACACTTTGTGGAACTTAGTTTTGATTTTTGTTTGTCAGCATCTTCATTCCACCCTCTGTTTTGCTCTCCAGTTATAAGCAGACTCTGACATGCCCTCTGTCTTGGGTTTGTTGACAATAACTGAGAAATATCAAATGGTATCAATTTACTTAAAGTACTGGATCTATAGGATGGCACTAGTGAAAAAAGTGCAGAGCTGAAAATACTTCACTAAATTTTGCTGCTCAAGATCACTTCTGCATGTTTGTAGAAAAAGGGTGGGTTCATTTTATTGTGATAGACTACAACATAATTATTAAAGCAACTTGAGCTGAAGAGTTGAAGGTTTAGGTACGTGTCCTGCAGTCCTATCACCAATGCTGTAATGGGTTTTGTTGTTGTCAGGTAGGCACAAGTACAGGTCCAAGATGTGTGCAGCATTCCCGTGGCTCTGACAAAGGCAAAGGTGTGTATACAGGAGTTAGCTGCCACTTGGACTGTCTTTGCAGAAAACTTGTACAATGAAGCTATTTATTCTTGAGACTCAAATATTTGCCTGTGCTGATGGGGAGTGACGTGTCCCTTGCCTGTGCATGCGCTGTTTGGTGGCAGCAGTTGCCTGGCTGATCAGCATGTGCTGGCTGGGCAGTCTGAGCAGGAGGAGCACCAAACCCCTGCTGCTGCCATTGCCCATCCAAATGATACTGAGCATGAAACAGAATTGAGGTGTGTGTGTGTTTGGATGTTTCAAACAGAGAAGAAGGGGAAGCTAAGGGGACATTTTCCACAGACCTGTGGGAAATGAGGCTCTGAGTGTTGTGGTTTGCTGTACAGTGTTAGATTTCACTGTAGATGTTAAAAAAATTCTGGAATAAAGTTAGGTGTGGTTTTGGAAAGACTTTGGACTTTTTTTCTGTGGATTCTTGAGGTCTACGTTTTAAGGTTTGAAAAAACTGGGTAGATTTTCTCAGTTTCTCTACAGAAATCCTAAGTTCTTTCAAAATGTGTGTTGATCGTCTCATTGACACAGGTAATAATCCAGCAGCGGTTACATTCTTCATAGGGAATGTTTCCTGCCAGAGTGGGGCAGGGGTTGTTAAGTGTCTGAGAGATTACATCATGTTCTGCACATGGTGTTTCTTTGCTTTGTAACTACAGCAGCCTTTCCTTCAGCCTTACATTGTTCTCTCTCATTGTACTACCAAGAGGGAAAAGGTACTTTGGTATAAGAGTGTGTTCTCAGCAGACGATAATTTTGCAGCAGGAAGACATTTTAGGGCTTTATTGGGAGGGTCAGGGGAGGGAATGGGAAATCATGTGAATTTAAAGATAAATCACTCTTTTGAAATAACTCAGAACAGATGAGATCATCAGACTTTAAAAAAATCAGGTGACCCTCCAACTCTTCCGCTGCTTGTCATGGGTTCAGGAGAAATAAGTCTAATCCTAAAATGTAACCATCTCTTCATCATGGGCTTCTACCAGAGCAAGGTCGTTTGTTGTACTTCCTTAATTTCTGTCTTTCCTCAAGGTACAGGTTTTTTCATGTTTCTGTATTTGAAAGGTCAGAAGTTAGTGGCTTACTCCTTATTTTGGTCAGCAGTGAATGCTTCAGCTGATACTTGTCTGGAATGACCAGGCTGGTTGTGAATTGCTGATGAGCTGACTAAAAAGGTTGAAGAAACTTCATAGAATTTAAGTCTTGCTTTTGTTACAGGTTATTAAGGTGTTGCCTTTTACTAAATCTCCTTACACCATAGACTTCTAATGTAGATGGACTATAAAATTTTAACATACAAAGAATATAAACAGGTGAAACTTAAACCAAACTAACAAAACTCTCAGCATTTCATCATCAGTGATTATGAGCTGGTGCCTCCTCCCCCTGTGCTTGGTACTCATCTTGATTAATACAGATCAGTGCAGGGTATTCAATAGGGAACTGTTAACATCACACAAAGCCAATTAAAATGTTTTATGAATAGAAGGTATACATTAAATGACGTAAATTTGACTTGACTTGGGTTACAGAACAAGTGAAAAATGGAGGGCTCTGTTTGCCACAGTGCATATATTGTAGCCATTTTACATCTTATAAAGTCAGTATATATATTTATATTTGCTTTGATAGTGTTTTATATTGATCACTAGTCTACACAACTATGTTGCTAAGTGCAAGCATTTCGAATTCTTAAGGGGGAACCTCCAGATTCATTTAACACAAACTCCTGCCTCTTACTGGAATGATATAACTGTAATTTCTTTCACTTTAGAGTTTGTTTCATCATTTTGTAAGACTGCTTCTAGAAAATGTTTCTGATCTTCAGAATTGTAAATGAATTTTTGGGGTGTTTTGTGGGGTTTGTTTTTGGTTTTGCGGTGAAATGAAGAGGGCTTACCTGTTACCTGAAGTACAATGCAGATGAGCTCTAGGCATTACAGGCTTGTGTCAGCAATGACTCCAGTGAACATGAATATAGAACAATAGTATTTGGTAACATCAAAACGCGTCTCCATTTTCATCTATTTTTCTTATTCAACAGATCAGTTGGAAGTGTTTCTATCTTTGTTACATCCTTGCTTGCTGCAGCCACTAGGATGCTTTAGACTGATTTTTTTTTTTTTTTTTTTAATTGAACAAATATCTGTAGTGTTTCTTTGTACCTGCAATCACTTATTTTTTGACTTAGTTTTCTGTAGTTGGGTGGGTTTCACCTAGAGGAAAAATCAAGAGGATTATGCTTTCTATCTCTAAACCAAATGCCTTGAGGATTTCATTTCCTGAACTACTTCAAAAATATGTTTTGTTATTTCACAAGACAAAAGCAAGGATGTTATCACTTAGTCCTAACACAGAATTGTCTGAGTGAGTCAGGGTACAGGGATGCACCACAGATCGTGACCTATAATTCTCAGTTCTCGGCAATTTCAAACTATTGTTGAGAGTACTGTATCCACACGTCCTAGTAATGTGGCCACTCAGGTTTTTAACACCTCTTTCCCTATATAATGTTAGTCGTTGCCTTCTTTCCCAGATGAAGTCTTTTATTTTTCATTGTTGTCTGTCTGGAAGTTGTTCTGTAGCTTAAATAATAACATAGTGAACAGACTGGTTTTTCTTCTGAATACCTTTTGATATTCAACAATTTTATATTAAAAAATGGAAAGAGGGTGATTTAAAAAAAATATTTATTTACCTCCTGCTGCTATGGTAGCAGTATATCATGTAGAATGCAAAAAGGAGCTGGTGGAAAGAAAATGCTTTCTGTTAATAACTTGGGGGTCTCTGTGTTAATTTAGTAGTAAATCTCATTTAAATCTGGCCGTAACTGACTGCTCAGCTGTTGTACAGGGCAGAATAGGGTTACCTGGTGTTGCGTGCATCCAAATTCAGAGGTCTTCAGACTTCTGTTTGGTTTTTTTTTTTTTTTTTTTTTTTTTCCTATCTATGGTCTTCTGAGTTTTGTGAATTACTTGTGTAGCAGCCTTCTGAGAGAACACAGCTCCTGCAGGTACGTTCTTGAAGAGCAGAGGGAGGAGATGCTGGGAGCAGAGCAAGGACTGTATTGAGGAGGTGGCTGAAGTGGGGTTTCAGGAATGGAGTGACACACACCTTGTGTCCACAGCATGGCCCAGGGGCTGTTATTCACGGAGGAAGTAGTAGGCAGGAGAAGCAGCAGGATCTCTTTTGTTCAGGAGCTACTGTGCTGAGTTACCATTCCTTAGTGAGGGCTTGAGACAAAAAGCAGTTTTATTTGGAGAGTAGGGGATCTCTGTGTTGTTACCAGCAGCTTGTTTTGTCTCTCAGAAGACTTTATCATATGTCTTCTGTTCCAGAATTCATGGCACTTCTATGTTCAAACAGGTCTAAGAACCCTGGTCTTTAAGATGGAGTTGTAACGTAGCCTGTTAAAGCAGTGGCCTGTGAATGTTCTGAGCAAGCAGCAGTGACCCAGCTCTACACCACTTGAAATGTCTGTGTTTTCAGCAGTTTTATTTATTTTTTCCTAAACAAAGCCAGCTGTTAATCACTGTATTTAGTCTTGTGTATAAATGTGTAGAGTTGTAAGAAAATGCTTATGTACATTCACATGTGTGTTTCTATCTTTTTTTTTTTAAGAGTAAAACAGGTTCATGGAAGATTAAAAACAGAAAAGAATTAATTGTGGTAAAACTAGGAAAGATTAAATATGAAACAGTGAAGAGGAGATCTATTCCAAGTATCCAATTAGAGGAATGAACAACACAGGTGGAGTGAGAGGATATAATAAATATACTTGCATTAAAGAATAGTTTCATTGTGTCATTAGCAGTACTAACATGTTCATGCATCCAGGAGGTGCACTTGCTATGTGTGGGAGCTGGGGGAACTCTGGCTGAGGAAGGGGTGTCAGGAGGGAAACTTCTCTCAAATAAAAGTGCAAGAGACACTGTGTTGAAGTTGTGATTTAGTGTGTGATATTTGGTAGATGGGGGTTACATGTGGTGTCTTATAGTGGTAGAAGTCAAATATAAAATAGCAATATTTTTTAATACTGACTTGATCCAGCTGCAGAGGAAACATTGCTTGGGTTATGTTTAGCATCTTTGACTTTTTTTTTCTTTCGTGCCAGCTCTATGCAGCCACTGAAGCCATCCTCATCGCATTGGTGGGTGCAACTCCTCCCTACCACTGGGATCTCCAAGAGCTCTCAGCAAATCAGAGCCATAGCAACCAGTCAGTGAGCGAGCAGAGAGCTTTTGGGGAATGGCTTCTGAATGCCAATGGCAGTGAGGTGCATAAGCACGTACACTTCAGCACCAGCTTCACATCAATAGTCTCTGAGGTAAGTCGGAAATATGTTTTGCTGCCTTGTGTCTGAGTAGTAAATCTTACTGAGTCAGTTGCAGGGGCTGGTTGTACTGCTGCTTTCTTCCATACTGATGCATGTTTTGATTAACAAATGAAACAGGTGCTACCTCCAGCTAGAGAACAGGTAATCTGCTCATATCTTTACTGGCAACAAAAACTAGCTTTATTTTGCTATGCAGATCCTGACCAAAGTTCTGCCCTAAAACTTCCCACCTTTTCCATGTGGAAGTTATGTATTGGATCCTGTAGCCTGGTTCCACAACTGAGCCGGCATTGTACTAATGTGCTCAAAATCCTTTATGGACCCTGAGCTCGCTCTGGCTACCTCTGGTGATTCCCTTGCTAAGGTCAAATGCATATAGTGCATCCATCATGCAGTTAGCCAGCAGTGAAGGAACTGGAGGGAAAGCAGCTTCTGCAGTCTTTGTAACTCCAGATGGGGGAAGACGTGGGCACTGGGGAGTCAGGTGGACAAAGCAACTCATCTCATCCCATCCCAAGCTTTAGCTTTATTGGTGTGGTCTCTGTGTTTTCTATGTGTCTTTTTTCATGGGTCTAGCCACAGTCCCAGCAGAAATTATTCCAGCCTCTGCACTGATATGTGCAACACCTGCCCTTCCTGGGGCCTTCAGTATCTGTTAATGTCAAATTGTTCCGTGCAAGAGCCCTGTCTGAGTACATCTGCTACAAGACCTGAATTTAGAGCTGTACAGTTGACTCAGGCATAGTACCACCTGATAATTCATGGCTATTGTCCAGAGGTATTAATGCTATCTGAATTACTCCTCCAAAGCACTTTATTGGTTATGAGCATATTAATGTAAGCTGCCAGCTTTGGAATAGTACCAAACAGTTGTGTACAACAGGCATTTCCTCTGATTCTGGTAATAAAGAAGATATGAGTACTTATGCCACTATTTAAATTAAAATCAGTATGGACAGTGGGGTTTTGTAAGTGTTATTGAAAGCTCAGTAAGGTTTTCAAACTTTTTCTGGGCTTTTTCTTTTTTGCTTTTCAATTTATCCAAGAATCTTTCATTATCTTAAACTTGACAAGTCAGACATTTGTGGACTTTATCAGTGTTTTATGAAGGACATGAATTTTATGAAGATTCTTATGCATTTTACTTGCATAAATAAATTGAGGTAAAGAACCAAGTTTACTTGAAAAATACAAAACTAAAGGAAAAAACCAAAACCCAATGAAAAAAAAAACCCAACCCCCAAACAAAACAACAAAAAAAAACCCCAATCAAAAAAACCCCAGGCAAAGATTCTGCTTTGTAGTTCTTCTAACATATTTCTCAGTAAAGGCCCATGTGTATAAAATGTTGTTAGCTCTCCTGTTTCCCATGGTTAAAGTATAATTTTTTTCAAAATTTCTTAGCTGAATGTCTGGTATATATGGAAGTTGAATTATGTGCTAAATAGGAGGATTTTACTGTGATTTTGGGGGGGATATCTCATCACTATCTAATTTCTTTACTGATGTGTAAAGAAGCTTTTTCTATACTTGAGGAGGATGTTTTTAATGCTTATCTTATAGCATCACTTACTATTACCTTGACCATTGCAAATTTATGCTGAAAAATACTCTGATGTAAAAGCTTGATTTATGAATATCAAGCACATACATGTAACATGCTTTATACAAGGGAAAAGCCTTGAGTCCTTTAAAGGGCTTCTTAACTGTTGAGATTAATTTGCAGAACAAATTTTGCTTCACAACCAAATTATCCCTTAATCCCTGAATGATTCAGAAAGCATCTAATGTCACTGAGTTTCAGTGTTGGCAGCTTTTTAAATTTTTATACCAAAAGTTAGGATATGATTCTTGTAGCTCTTATAAAACGAACTGACCATGTTATTTCAAGATAAAATTAATCTCATGTGCTATTATTGTACAAATGGATTTTTCTGGGAATTGTTTTTAAAATCTGGAGAAGCTTCAAAAGCTGATTTGTGGTCATGTGGTTAGTTTTAGAATTGAATTTTGTCAGTCTTGATGCTTTATGGGCACATTACCTACCATATCAGTAAACACCTCGCCATTAAAGTGACAATTCAAAATGAAGCATATACTGAGAATAAGCAAGTTGTTTTCTTGGAGCTTCTGAATGATTTTGTTTTGTTAGCTCCCCTAATCTTGGTGAGGTTTAATTGCATGGCTCTGTTCTCATGGTGAGGTAGTTTATAACTGAGCTTTGAAATAATATAAGCTTTGCTAGAAAGGATATCTAATGGGATTTTGGTAGAGGAAGAGAAGATTATGAGGAGAAGATTAGAGTGTTATTGCTGGGATAATGACATAATCACCAGCTTACCAGCACAGGAAGAAAAGTTGGGTGTCACTAATAGGAAACATTATCTCAAGATGCAAGAGGAGTAGAAAAAGAAAAGAACAGAAGATGTGGAGGTTTTAGAATACAAAAGGAAATAACTTTTGAGCAGTGAGGGCATGGCTTATTTTCATTCTTTTTTTTTGGTGGGGAAAAAAGTCTCCTGTCAGGTTCAAATTGAGACATTAAGTCTGCTGGAATGAAAACATATGAAGATCACATTTGTATTTGGAATTAAAAGAACTGGAAATGACACGAAGTACACTGTAAAAAAGATGAGTATTTGCAATACCAGAAAACCTGTCTCTCTAAAGTGTTTCTCAGTGACAAGACAGTTCTTGGAGGAGCATATGCAGGATTCTCTTTGGACGTAAACCACAATTTTTATTTTTGCATAGTATGCCTACACACTGTGGGTGACATATCAAGAGATAGTACTGAGTCTTTTTAAGCTAACAGACTTATGTGAGAAAAGGCAATAAAAGAGAGAGTGGGAGAAGACTGCAAAAACTACAATACTCTGAGGGATCTGTCCCTGGTTTCAGAATCAAAAACTGCATGTGATTTGGGGGAATGATGCAATTGGTTACTACCACCTGGTGAGTCTGGGAGACAACAGTTGTGTTTTGGCGACCTGATGCTTAGAAAGTTTGATCAGTCTTAAAATATGTGTCATCCCCCTCCAACTATTAGCTTTTGGTGAACTGCTGAACTTCTTGGATTCTGGTTAATTCACCTTTATTTGTTTTTCCCCTCCATCCAGTGGTTTTTAATTGGCAACACATCATACAAAGTCAGTGCTGCCAGTTCTTTCTACTTCAGTGGTGTGTTTGTTGGAGCCATCTCCTTTGGCCAGCTCTCAGATCGCTTTGGGAGGAAGAAAGTCTATCTTACAGGTAACATCTAATGAAATGAATCAAGTGGTGGTGTTGTGCCTCTGAAGATCAGTGGCAAGAGCCCAGTTTCTGCTGAGAGCTTGATACATAGCAGTGAATCATGTGCTTTTAATTTTATTTTTCTGTTTTGCCCTTCCAGTATACTTCAGGAATATAAGTAGTGACAAGAAATTAATATTTGACTATTCAATCACCATCTGAATATCTAGGAGATGTTCTGAATTTAGAAATCATACTGTAAGGGTTTTGCACTCATTCATATCATGCTCATGGGATCTCCACAGGTTGCAATTAATATTTCTATTAATTTGTTAGCAATGTTCTTATATGTATAACCTGCTAGGAATTTGTTGCACTTTTTATCTCCTGTCTGTATGATTTAATTTTTATATGTTTGTGATCCTCATAGTGTTTTAAAGCTCATAAGCTTTTTTTACTGTCCCCAGATCAAGCAACACTTGGAACTTCATGTTATGTCTCTGTATTTATAAATTTGTGCATCAATGGATGAGCATGTAGAATTAAAAAACTTGATTATTTTTTGCTTTTAGAAGGAACAGTCTCATTCAAAGCAGATAAAGTTGTGCCTGCTATGCAGTGCGAACTCCCCATGTACTGTCCCCGGTAACATTTCTCTGGCTTGTATAGAGCACTTTCCAAGAATGAGGGGAGGTATTTGGTCAGGTATTTAATCTGTGGCTCCTGTACAGGGATGAATATTAAGCCATCTTAACTGGAGCCAGACAGTAGTTCTGAGTATGTGAAAACATTGCCTGTTGTGAACTGAATTTGAAGGTTTAGTGCAGCATATTATGTAT
>JAVJGJ010000057.1:3712440-3764024 GCA_035590215.1 Microhierax caerulescens | reverse complement strand
TGTATCAGAAACCACTCCTTTTGTGTGTTCCCTTTTATAATACTGACTTCAGGTACTTCAACTTCTGCCCAAACCTGTGTTGTAGTTGTTGACTATGATTACTTAGGACAGATCCCAGTAGACACAATGTAAAGATACTGACAAAATGCTTCTGCTTTTCTTTAGGTACTCTTCTGAAATGAAACCTTTTGCCTTGTTTTCCAGGTTTTGCTCTTGACATCTTGTTTGCCATTGCAAATGGATTCTCACCTTCGTATGAATTCTTTGCCGTCTCTCGCTTCTTGGTAGGGATGATGAATGGTGGGATGTCACTGGTGGCCTTTGTTCTGCTGAATGAGTGTGTGGGTACTGCATACTGGGCGTTAGCAGGTAAAGTTTGAGTGCTAGTGTCTTTATTGTCAGAATTTATAAATTTCAGTCTCACGCATCACTTGACACACCAAAGCTAACACCATAGTAGTTGCAAATTGAACTCTGCTTCAGCATCTTTATGTAATATGAACCTTAGACAAGCACAGTAGATGACTCGGGGCCATTCAGATCTCTGCATCGCTCAAGCTGACAAAAGTCTAGTTGAAACATCCCCTGTAAATATTACAGTTAAATATTCGTCCAAGGTTCATGATAGCTGAGCTCTATCCATCAGAATTTTGCACTCTGCTAAACAGAGCTTAGTATTTGTACACTAAATATAAATCCTTTCATTTCTGGCAGTTCTCAAAAAAAAAATTTGTCTTATCTTCCCGTTATATTAAACCCTTTTTTATATGTTAAAAAAAAAGTTGCCCCATGTAGTAATCAACTTTAGAATTTACAACAAAAGATACAGACACCTTAACTGTCTCAGTTGCCAGCGTTGAAGCTGTCCTTCAGGTATGATATGTGTAAATTGTATTGTTACAGCTCTGGGGCCTGACTTGCCCGCCTGTGACAAGTGCCAAAGTGCTAGTTGAGACTGTTTTAAAACAGGGTATCTTAGAAATCATAAGAACTACAAATTAATACTATGTATTCCTAAAAATACCAGTTTTCCAATGCTTTGTTGTATTTATTTTTACACGTGGAAAGCTGAAACATACTTTTGGAATTACAAGACTTCACTGTTTACGGGGGCTTTTGTTGAACAGGATGTAGAAAAGTGCATTTTGGACTTGGGTTGATCTTTGCAATTAGATGTAATACTTCTGCCCTGCATTGGCAAAGGGCAGAATATTCTTTGGTCAAATGTATTGCTGGGTGAATGTTTCTTAATGAAGTGTTATTTTCTGTCTGATCCCATGTGTTGAGAGTTAGTAATGTTTCTTCAAGGAGTGGTAATGTTTTGTTTTTAATTGTTTGTTAGGATCTATTGGTGGCTTGTTCTTTGCTGTGGGAATTGCCCAGTATGCTTTATTAGGGTACTTCATTCGTTCCTGGAGGACTCTGGCTGTTGTGGTTAACCTGGAAGGAACAATCGTCTTTCTTCTCTCTCTGTAAGTTATTTTTTCAAACTGAGTTTCATCAAGAAAGATGTCAATAAATAAATTTAAAAAAAAAACCATAAAAAAACCCACAAAAAACCCCAAAACACACACACATACAGAACACCCAAGAAAAAAAAAAACTAGTGAACAAACCAAACAGCTAAGTCAAAGTGCCTTTTGAGGATGGCATGAAATAGCATAACTAAAGTATTTCTCTCAACCCCATGTAGACACCCCATGTTCTGTGCTTTCTTTAAATAGCAGTGCTGCAGTATTGGAAAATGTAAGTGTACATTGTATTGTATATGCATTAGTACTGTAGATAGGAACACAGTAGAGTGTTGTAGAAGCACATCCTTGTCTTTAACTGGTGTATGTAGATGATCTAAACTCTTGTCTGGTGTGCTAGAAGACTATATATACATGTGAAAAGGTACAGCAATGTTTTTTGCAGTTATGTGATAACATGATGTTTCTCTTATAATTGTTATACTGTTATAATTCTTATACAGAAGGAACAGCTTCAAAATTACTTGCACATACAGTCTTAAAGGTGACATGCAAAATGGGCAGCTTCCTTTTATTTTTCAAATGTGATTAGGAAAGAATAGGAAGAAGGCTTCTTTATCTATATAGTAGGGGTTTTGTGTTTGTAGACTTCTGCACTGAAAGCTAGATGATGCAGCATGCTGCTCTTATATACTTCCTGACAGCAGAATCCCAGTAACTGAAAGAATATAAATTTGCTATTTAGATTTAAGGCTTTTTTCCTTCCAACATCTGTTTAACTTCAGTAACTGACTTTCTGAATAAAGGTCTTTGCTAAAGAGTCAACACACCCTTTCAAAGGAAGCGTCAGAACTCAGGGAAAGGTCTTAGAGGGTGTTCATGGGTGAAAAGGCAGAGATGACACTTCACATATTTCAAAACTTAGTGATGTTTGGGGGTTTTGGGGAAAAAAATTAAAACTTTCATACTGGTATGTACAATTCTGCAAAGCGCTTTATGCTTAGAACTTCAGAGCTGTGCTCAGAGGCCTATCTTACTGTAAGAAAGAGTATTTTTTTAATTCCAAATTTCACACTGCCTGCCTCCCTCCCACATTACTTAAAAATTACTCTGTGCAGAAAATACTACCAGATTTTTTTTTATCATGAGGAAGAAAACATGTTCCTTTCTAAGCTGTTTTCTTTTATAGAAGCACAGGATCACTTTCCTTTACATTTTAAATAAAAATGTCATTTCATATCAGAGGCAAAAATCTTAAAAAGCTTCTGGCAAAAGACTAAATTTTGTATTAGTTCTGGGAATCTGAAAATAATAGAACATTTGTTTTGTAGGCTCTGTTGGAGTTACAAACCTATAATGTGAACAATGTACGTGGGGAGCAAGAGTATGACTTTGCACAACCTCTGACTTCCTGTCTATAGGAGAGAATTTGAGAAAAAGTTGGAAAATGAGAAATGGTGTTACAAAACCATCCTGTTAATTTTAGTCATGTGGTGTCTTCTTAATTTTGAATTCTCTGAAGACAGGGTTCTAATGGTGTACTGTAACTTGTAGTGTTGCGTGCATATATGTAATATTAAATGTAATTTCTTAGTATTTTAATTACATACAATGTTCCCTTTAAACATGTTTTGTCTGTTTCAGTAAGTGAATTTTATACCTGAAGGGTTGTTTGAAAAACTCTTTGTTATACCAAAATGTATTTCAGCCTTATTTACATGGACAAGTCCAGCCTCACAGAAAAGAAGAACCCTAAAGTTGTCTGTGTTTGTGTTTCAGATTCATTCCAGAGTCCCCCCGCTGGCTCTATTCACAAGGCCGTCTGAATGAAGCGGAAGATGCCCTCTACCTCATTGCGAAGAGGAACCGCAAGCAAAAGTGCACTTTTTCATTAAAACTCCCAGCAGAGAGGAGCTCCAGAGAGGCTGGCAGCTTCTTGGATCTGTTCCGATATAAGATTCTCTTGGGACGCACCTTGATCATGATGTTTACCTGGTACTTGAAATACTTGCTAGGCTTTGTGCTGCTGTTGCCTTTTTAAGTCTTGGAGAGAACACCTTGCTGAGAATTGGCCCATCCTGCAGATGTGCTTGGTCTCAGGCTGTGTTGTTAGGGTCACTGTACCTAAAAAGGATCCTTGTATTATAGTATTTCCTTAGTGCATGTGTAACATGAAGCCATTTTTACAGTCTAGTTCCTAGGTGCTTTATCTTTGCACTTCTGTCATGCTTTCTCAATCTCAGAATAGTTCAGAACTACCTCTTCTTTTCTGACCCTCAAAGGCTGCTGCGATCGGTCATGCAGTCCAGTCCTCCTCTTTGGCCCAGTGCTGTGTCAGTACTTTGTAACATGAGTTATTCATTGTTTTGTGTGTAAGGAGCCCGTTAACAGGTGGGTGGCCTACCTTGTCTGAGTGTGTTTATTTTCTTAAGAGAAAGTGCTGCCAGTGGTAGTAAGGAGCAGGAAGCCATGATGCTACTTCTAGTCACTAGCAGAAATTTAACTCCAAAAGTATCTGGTTTGTTTTCCGTAGTTCTGCTAGCCCTGAGGTTATTTGGTGCTACTTTGAAATAAACCTTCATGACGTGGTATGGGGATTCTTTGGCATTACCATTCATTCAGTTGCTTTAATAACACATGTATTTGGGGAAGAGGTATTGATTAAGGAAAAAAAAAAAAAGGTATTTTGTCAGCAGACAGCACAGAGCTGTTTTCCTGTTGCTTTTCCAGATGCTTACTGCAAAATAGTTGATTATGCTTCTTTTGTTCCTTAAATGAGAATTGCTGATTTCCTGCAGAATGAATTTGTGGCCTGTTCCATTCTTCTCTGTAAGGATAACAGTCAGTCAGGGGTACGAAAGAAAAGTAAAAAACAAAAAATCAGAATTGGAAAATTAATAAAACTGGACCAGGATTTAGAAATTAGAAGGTGGAAGTGTCGTCTGAACTGTTTGAGAAAGGGTTTACACACAGCTGGAAAAGTATGGACAAAAGTGAAACCTGATAAAAACAAAAAGGACCAAGATATCATTTATCAAGTCAGTTACTATAATCATGTTCTTATTTTAACTTTATTCTGGTTTACGCATATTCTTCTTATAGTGTAGTCTGAAGTTTAACTGAGTAGTAAGTCAGGAATTGGCTCTATGCAGAGACAAAATGGTTTCTTTACCTAGAAAACATCATATGCTTGTAGAGAAACATTTTAAACCTATCTTCTGAAACACAAAATGTAGATTTTAGTGTATTGTGCCAGACCAGTGCTTTGATTTGGCAGGCAAAGCAGCAGCTCTGATTTTATTCTTTCTCTGTCTTTTGCAGGTTTGTGTGCAGCTTGGTTTACTATGGTCTTACCCTTAATGTGGGTGACTTAGGTGGAAGTATTTATGCCAATTTAGCCCTTTCAGGGTTGATAGAAATCCCAGCATACCCAATCTGTATTTATTTGATTAACCAGAAGTGGTAAGTATGAAATTTATTAACCCATTCAGGGTTTTGTTATAATTTTTCTTAAAGACAATTTCTTGTATATTGCATCTCCTAGCTTATATCTGCTGTTTGGGGCTTCCTGCTTCAATTTGAAATTTCCATTGCTATATCTTTATTTCAGATAACAATTTAACTTGTTCTCAGTAGCTGCCTTATTAATGAGACATCTAAATTTGGCTCGGAGATGAGGCTGATCCCCGGGTCAGTTGAACCTAGCTGTGCTGACTCCATGCTAACACAAGATGGCGCTCTTCCCACCTCTGTCTCCTCATGCCCATTCTCACTGTTAAGTCAGAGCTATTGCAACTAAACGCAGCAGCTGTCGTGTGGTTTCATGTAATAGTTGCTGTGTGCGCTAGTATGTGAGCAGAGCTCTTGATTCAGATATTTAGCCGTTTCCTGAGCCATGATACTCTGGACAATGTGTTTCACTTTTTGTAGAATTCATCTCTCAGTCTCTTCTCTGCGTATCTCCTGAGGAGCTTTACAAATGTGCACACGCAGTGGGAAGCAAATCAAAAATCCTAGAAATTGTCAGCCACTGCATAAAGACTCCTCGGTGCTCATTTTATTAAGAGTGCAGTAGAAGCTTGTTTAAAAACAGTGTGAGAGGAAGTATTTGTGGGAGATGGCATTCAGAATTTTCAACCACAGATAAAAAGAGACAATGTGAATTTAGAGGACTCATTGCTCTGCAAGCTACAGATCTAATGCAGAATAAAGCTTTGTTATCCTTGCACGTCAGGTTTGGTCGGAAGCGAACACTGAGTACATTTCTGTTCCTGGGAGGATTGGCTTGTCTTATTGTCATGTTTCTTCCTAAAAAGAAAGGTAAATATTTCCTTTTGTCTCTGGAGTATGTGATAAGAATTGGTAAACACAGCATCCTATGGCCTAAGAATTTGTTGATTGCCAGTAGATTAGGCTCATAGGCCATGTGAGTCTCAATTTTTGAAGGCAGAGAAGCTACAACTCACAAAAAGGATAAGCAGCAACCTTCCTAAGACCTTAAGGAAAGCTTGATAGAAAGGTTTAGATTTGAACTTTTGTCTTTGGATTCTGCCCTTTATATCTGATCACATCAATCACTCCTGTCCAGTGCTTCGGACTTACTCCAAGAAACATCATTCTTTGGGATTATCTCCATTAGCCAAATGATATGTCAGTTTAAGTAGTACCCATGCAACTTCTATGTATCTCTCCAAGCAAAAGACCAATGTCAAAAGATCCTAAGATTTGATTCTTGTGGCAAGTTTCCATCTCTTCCTCACTGCTGCATAATGTTCAAGACTGGTATGATTGTAGTGTTAGTAATGTGGCCGCATTATACTTCAGAGGGCATTCTGAAAATCTTCTGAAGCAAGGGGTCTTTAAAGGAAGTGAAATAAAATGTCTTTTCTGTAAAGACACACTAATGTTCATGTCTTCATTTTTGGAAATTTTTCAAAATGGTAGAAACAGAATTGCACAGTGAGCAATTCTTCCTTTTAAAATGAGGTACATGAATTCATCTCATCTTGTAAGATTTGTGCATGTATAACACCTGTCATAAGGAGAGAAAATGTTTCAAACATTTGAAGCATGATTCAAAAAGATTAAATATATATGATGAGAGAGTGTGTAAGTTGATCTAGATGGCAATGAATCTAATAGGTAAAACTTTCTCTAAAGGGGTGCAACTCAGTTTTCCAGAAGTATTCCAAATGCTAGAGCCTGGGCACTCAGGTTTTCTGGTTAAGCTGGTACCAGTCACCAAGTAGTTTCTGCATATCAAAGCATACCATGTGAAAAAGAGAGATTTTCAGAGGATAGGACTGCAAGACCTCAGGAAATCAGCTGTGTGCTGAACCACCAAAGTCAGCCAGGAGCAAAGTGGCTTAGGAAGCGAAATGGCTGACTGGCCAGGAGCAACCACTTGCCTCTGCCTGTGATTTGCTCAAAGCAGTAAAGGTTTATGCTATGGCCTTCCTTGGTAGGCAATTAATGCATGTTCTGACATGCCTGGTGAAGAAGCACTGGCTGTTCTGACAAAACTGAGCTGGATGGAAAACTTGGTATGGTTCTTCACAGCATCTTCCTGTCTTTTGTGTTTCTTTCAAAGTAATAACATTAGAAACATGCTATATTGCATACTAGGAGTTGACACTGAATAGGGCTCTTTTTACTAAAAAAAAACTTGCTCACTTTTTCAAAAGGCATCAATTATTCTCTTCCTCAACTTAGCAGTGGAACTACTTTAGAATTTTATTAGTGGTAGACTCATAAAATATTGAGGTTTAGTTTCAGCCTTTACTATGTTTATAGGATTTTTATCTTACATACCTAGAATTTGATGTTGTGGTAGAATGCAGGATTTCAATGTTTTAAAGATGTCATTTATTGTAATGCTGAGGAAAAGGAAAGGAAAACTCAGTTTCTCTTTTTTTCTAGTCTTGAGCAATAATTCCATTCTGTAGTCTCTGGGACTGTTCAGTCATTCAACTCAGTCTATTTATGTTGGATTATATTGAATAGAATGGAAACAATTTTGGGCTAGTAGCAAGTCTGCCTTGAATTTAAAATCCATTTTTTCAATTATTTTTTTCAAGTGTGTTACATGGAGAATAATTTTCCTCTTTGTACAAATTTGATTGCACAGATAAAGGTAATAAATCTGTAGACAGAATATAAATTATGTTGTGTGATTTCTGCCATTGCTGCCTAAAAGAAAGCTCCTTAGATTCTCTGGAGTTTTGAGAGTTATCCTGAAGGTACGGATCACCTCTGACAAATACTGTCCTTTAAAGGAAAAAAGCTTGGCTGTCATAGCAGATTCTTCAGAGGATTCCTTTTTAGTCCATACTGTTGTGTGATTGAAATTATTATGGAGATGCGTTTGAGTGCTCTAAAGCCTTACAAGAGTCACGTTTTCTCTGTCAGATACTGGAGTGTTTGCAGTGGTGAATAGTCGCTCTCTGTCTTTGCTGGGGAAACTGACAATCAGTGCTGCATTTAACATTGTCTATATCTACACATCAGAACTTTATCCAACAGTGATCAGGTAATACAAGTTAAATCTAAGGTCTTCATTTGTCTAGTTCTCTTACTTGTTCACCTTTTACTTCTCTATTACTTCTTTCTGTTAACTACCTTTTCGTATGAGGTTTTTCAGTTATATATAATGATCAGCTGTAGTCTTATATGTTAAATTTCTTCCCTTATCCTCTTCTCACTACTTCCCTCAAATATGCAGTGTTCTCTTCAGAACAACTGTATTCTTTATTTAACAGTAAATAGTCCTTTGGCTGCTTGATATGCTCACAGCCCTCTCCACTTACAAGGATAACAATAGTATTTCTGGTATCTCTTTATTGAGTGATAGCTGTAACTTTTTCAGTGCTTTATAAATGAGACAACTCTATTAAATGTTCATACTTGCTTAACCAGCAACACTGAAGACGACTGGTCAGTAAGCTTTGTAAAAAGTAACTTGATGCTTCATGTGCCATAGGTAAGCAGCAGTAAGGTTTCACTCACTAGAGGCAAAAGTACCCTGTGCTTGTGCTGACAGGGTAGACAAAAGCCTTGATTACATGGGTGCAATTTTTAATAGATATTTTAACCAAATATTATTATTGATGATCAGCCACCTGTGAAATTATACCGTGGTGTTTTTCACGGGAGGGCAAATCTACTGATAAATAGGATTTGGATAAAGGAATTTAGCTAAAGTTTTAGGCAGAGACAAGATGCGTTAACTGAAATTGTACTTTCATTGCCTCTCTATGTGCATATGTGTTAGAATTCTGAATGTGGAGGGGATTTTTGCTTCTCTTTAAGCGCAAAGCATATGTTTTAATTCCTGTCTTGGTGTGCTTTCAGTTATGTTTGACTTTTCTTTGATGGTTAACGTGGTCAGGGTCATGATGGAAGGTTTTTTCCTTGCTCAGTGGCACTTTTCAAAAGTTGTAATTTCTCCTGTGCAGATGTCACTGATCAATGATTTTTGTTTTCTTCTTAGGAATGTTGGAATGGGTGCCTGCTCCATGTTTTCCCGTGTTGGTGGAATCATTGCTCCTTTCGTCCCTTCATTGGTTTGTCTGAACTTCTCAGTGTTACATATATTTTTGTTTTGTGTCTCTGATATATCAGAGGCTTACAGAAGTGGGTATATTTTGTATAACATGTGTATATAAACTAAGGTATACCTCAGACTGGGAACCAACTTGTTGAGTAGCAGCCTTGCTGGAAGAGACCTGAGTATGAAAATGTGTGACAAGTTAAATGGGAACTAGCAGCATCCTCTCATCACAAACAGGCAAAGTTCACACTGAGCTACATCAGACCCAGTCTGGTATGTGGCCCACAGATTACATTCCCACCCAGTTCTAGAGGGATGTTGAAAAATCTGGGGAGGGCCTAGTGGAAGGTAACAAAGATGGTCATGGGCCTAGAGCACATGGCTCCAGATGAAAGCTTGAGGGAATATTGCAACTTTGATCCTCCCAGCAGTGTTCAGCAGGGGTCTATGGCCACGAGTTTTGGCTTGGGGGTTAGATAGGAAATTTGGAAAATAGCCTTGAGAGGCTTAATGCAGCCCTGGAACAGGCTACTCAGAGGGGAAATCTCCATCCTTGGGAGTTTTTTCAGTACTTGATTACACAAAGCTATGATTGACCTGGTGTAGTGGTGGCTATAGTCATGCTGAGTCAGTGGATGACCTCAAGAGATCTCTTCCAACTAGCACATTTGCGATTTTGTGATGTGTTCCCTACTACAAAATAATGTAGCATTTGTTAAAAAGTACATGTTATGGACAAGAATTCAGTATACATTCAGTAGGCATTTCTTTTAAAGTCCATCTAAAAACCTGTGTGGATCTAATAGTATTGATCAGATACAACTGACAATATTAGTTTAAAAAAAACCCTAGTAGGACTGGTAACTTTTATGCTAAATAAGAACACAAATACTTCCCAGATGGAAATGTTGTAAAGGTGAAGTCTTTTAACATGCAGTATGAACTAGAGGGAACCAATCTCAGCCTAACTCTCTGTTGTTTTTTTCCAGAAGTCTGTACAGTGGTCTCTGCCTTACATTGTGTTTGGAGCGACTGGTCTTTTGTCTGGACTTTTAAGTTTGTTGTTGCCAGAGACCTTAAACAGCCCTTTGCTAGAAACTATTTCAGACCTGCAAGTGTGCTCGTACTGGAGGCTGGGTGATGAAGCCATGTCATTGCAAGCCCTAGATGGCTCACAGGTATGTTCAGTCTTTTTCCTAGTACTTTTCTGTTGTGTCTATTTCAACTGTCAGCTTGAATATGCCACTCTAGATAGATTTGGATAGTGATTCTTGGCCTGTGGAGGACAGGCCCCAAGGAGGTACAGAAGATAGTTAGTAACCTTACCCGTTCCATCTGAATTGTCTGGAAATGCAGGCTGAAACATAGCTGGGTTAGCTCATTCCTTCAAGGCCAAAGCTTACAATTTTTTCCTTTGGCATAAAGGACTTGGTGGTGTCTGTGCTTGTCTGGTCTAATCTAAGATGGATTGCTGCAGCATGCTCTATGCAAAGCTGGCCATTGAAGTTTTGAGAAGCCTTAGATGTTAAAGAACACAGAAGCCTGTTCGTGAAGGGCTGTTCTGAAAGGCAGCACGCTGTACTTCTGCCCTGACCTGCTCTGGCTGTTCTGCAATGTTGATGGTTAGATCTGTCCTAGAGACACTTTTAAATGGGCTCAAGCTAGGCTGACCTCTGAGATCTGTCCCACTGTTGATTCTGGGAAATGAGATTCATTGAAAATGTTGGAACTACAAAATTCCTAGGCATAAGCATAAATAAATGTTTTCCATTGAGGTTTCCTTGAACGTTGTTTTTTCATACCTCATTTTGTCCAACTCCTGGATGCTTCTTGAGGTGTGTACATCTTGCAGTCACGCGGAGCTTTTTTCACATGACTGCTTTTCTGTGAATTGAGTGGGGTTAGAGAGAAGTAGCTAGAGAGGCTGGAAGTGGGTGTTTTGAATTTGGTTAAGGTTTTAATGTTTAAATCCTAGTCCCAAAATTTTAAGTGTCAATGGAGTAACAAAAGTTGAATAAGTGATGGGAAGTTACGAGTTGCCCTTCAAGGCAAAAGTTAGTTGTCCCATTACGCTGAGATAAGATGGGATACTTATACCATCTTTTACTTTCATTTGATTAATTTTTGGTCAAGCAGTCTGAGATTCACAACTTTGTGTATTCATAAACTTATTTCCACACAAATCAGGAGGCAGAGTAACATTTGTTTCTAGGATGAGAACAGTTGTTTCCTTTCAAAGGCTTCAACATGTTGCCTTGTTTACCAATTTAGCTGTAGTGCTTTTTGACAGGACAGCACAGTTCGGTGACAAAAACCACCCTTGAAGAAAGCTTGAAAGAGGCAGTTCTGTAACAATTAATTTTATACTGTAGCTACTTTACATGCACATTTCATAAACATTTTTAACCATACTGGATAATATGTTATGGCATATTCTTGAAGACAACACAAATCTATCATATACACTTATATCAGGTTTACACCAGCTGTTATTTTGGTAATTATGTCATTATTACATCTTAACTGTGCAGATGGCTTACTAACAAAAAAACAGTTCTAGCAAATAGTGCAGGTGTTACAGCTTAGAAGAGAGAAAGTCGCATTTTTATTTTCCTTTCTAACCAAGTAAGGTCAGTATTGCCCTTTGAGGTGACAAGTGTTGTCTGTCCGTATTTGCACAACTTGGTTCACTTATGTCAAGTAGCCTTCTCAGGTTTAAATCTTCCCTGCTTGCACTTCTGCATGCTTCTTAAAAGTTGCAACCAGAACAGGAGCCACAAAAGAAAATAATTGGATGGATGGATTAAAATTATTGAATCCAAATGAAAAAAAAGTCATTGGTTCAGGCCTGAAGTAATCCTGTAACTTCAGTGAAGTTATATCTGGAATGTCTGTGACACATTAGAGGTTTATTTTAAAGCCCAGAAAGCACTGATAAAATGGAAAGCTGTTAAACATTAACCTTATTTGACAAGGCCATGGAGAGGTCTTATGAAGCTGCTATAAGAAAGATGTAGAATTTAGCTGGCATACCCTGAATTCCCCCTGTGGAATCCATTGTCCTTTTGTACCACTTTCAAGATAATGTGTTCTGGTTGCCCAGAATGTATGTTAACAGGGACAAAACCTCCAAGAATGTGACATTCAAGTTGGACAGCATCCAGTGATAGCCTGACTTTCCTCAAATAATTTTAGAAATCCAGAAAAAAGCATAACATAATTCCCTTTATATCTTCTGACAAGTCTTAGTGCTCAAACTGTTTGAAATTCCTTTGCAGTTAACGCACATTGCTGTAGCAAAACTCCTCTGAAGGCAGATCTAAAGCTACAGATTTTGCTTGTGTGGTACTGTCAGGCAGGAACATGATTTCCATTTCTCTATTTTCACCCTCTGTCTCACCCTTCTTCACATATGACTAGGCAGGCAGAAGTCTTAGGGTGGATACAAGTATACTGGGAAAAAAGTCCTAAATACTCAAACTAGATGGAGTTTATACTAGCAAGAGAATCTTTTTAACTGGAATGATTTGTATCAGTTCTATGGAAAAATGCTACACTGGCCAAATAAAAATCAATTAGCTGTTATGTTTGAATTCAATTTGGGTATGTGATATAAACTCTGTTGTTTAAAAGGACACTGGCTGAAGTAGGTATACCTATGATGAGGAGTTTAGTTTCTGAACGTAGGAAATGGTGATTTCCATGACACTACCACACACACACCCCCAACACACACACTTTGGCATTTATTTCCATTTATCCATTTCCTTTATTTGGTATTCCAGGGGATCTTTTAAATTGAACTTGCATAGGAAAATGCCCATGTTACACATGGAGAAGTAATAATTCAGGGTGGAGAAGCTTTTACCTTACCAAGTAGTCTGTGTGTTCTGAACCTCTGTTTCCAGTAGCTCACCACAGAGTAGGGGCCTTAGACGTACTTCAGGAGAGCTGAGTAGATAGATTATCACTTCAGATCCATTCCAGGCAGTCTCTCTCCTGCATGTATTCTCTAGTGTACTGATGGAGCAGAGAAAGTCCATCCACTAGAAGCCCATGTCTTTTAAAGAGATTTTGAGGAACTGAGAACACAAAGAAATCTTAATTCATATAGTGTCTTTTACAGAGCTTTAATACAGCGATTTGACCTGTCTCGTCTTACTTTTTCTCTACCAGCATTCCAACAGAGGTGTAATTGGCTCATGCTTACATATTTTGAGGTTGACTTAGTGTTTTCTGTACTAACTAATGACTTCATTTTTGTTTCTAGTCTGGAGACAAAGACAGTTCCTCAGGGAGTGGAAGTGAAGATGAGGAGTTTTATGATGCTGATGAAGAGACTCATATGATCAAGTAATGAAAAGAAGAAACACTGGCCTATTTTATGCGTTTTCTTACTTGTCCAGTCAGACCAGCTGTAAGATGAGTACTGGGGATCTCACCTGTCAGGGAATGTAATCAGGCAAGTGCCTGTGTTTTTTCCTGAACAGGAGAGGGTTTTGAGTACTGTTCAGTCTAATTACACCACCGATGCTCTCCATAAGAGACAGCTGTTCAAATTCTTGTGGTTCAGAATAACAGTGCATAGACTGAAGCTGAAGCCAAGTGAGACAGCAAGGGTGGGATTAAGTATTTGCCTAGGAAATTACTTAGGTTTAGACAGATTTGGACAGTTCATCAATGCACATGTTTGTACTTCATTTTCAAGGTGGTTGATTTTTGATTCCATATAAATTGATAAGCTTGAAAACATCAGCTGTTTTTTTCTGTAGAGTGAAAAGCGGTCACAGAATGTGCTCTGTGAAACCCTGGTGGGAACAGAGTTCTGAAATTGTATGTTAAAAAGGCTTCTGCATATTGAACTGGGGGAGAGGCAACTATGAACATAAGGTTTTTGCCTGTGCGTACAGACACCTGTGTGGAGAGTTACAGGGTGCAGCTGATTAGTCGTGTGCTGTGCATTAACGTAGTGATAATTGAATGCTGGGAGGAAGGACTACGGAAAAGAGCAAACATAAAGCCTGCAGACGTAAAGGACATTACTGATTTTTTTTTTTTCCTTCTTTTCATCCACCAGGCATCTTCTTGGGTTGTCTTATACGTATATTTGCCACATGTTCCTCACATCTCAGCACTGCTGTTTATAGCTTTACGTCTTTTACCTTGTCCTCACTTTACCATAAATATAGAAGCTCAGCAACTTCTCTGTGCAGTGAAATAATTCCGTGAAGGATATAATTTCATGGGTGGGGCATAGGTGAGGTATTTATCACATACTGTCTTTGTGAGGTGTGTGTTAGAATATATAGCTCATTTTTGTGGACCTGTCTGTATCTTTATTTCTCGAAGAAACTTAACTCTGAAGTGGTAAGAGGAACTGTGGGTTGCTGTTACACTTTGGGGGTTATTGCCAGGAAGCTGCTAGTATTTATTTATAAATCTTGTGTGTAGATAAAGTTCTCATTTTTTTTCTCTTTTAAAAAAAGGCTAACCTCTTTGAGGCAGCATTTGGTTACTTGATGTTGTTCCTTAACCGGTGTGTGCTCAAGCACTTGGTTACTTGACCTTCTTGAAGACAACTTTCTTCTCCTGTTTACACTGAACTTTGTGTAAGTGCTTCATTAGAGAGATATGGAATCTTGAAATATGAAACATGATTATATGAAATGTTCCAGCTACAAAGATGAGGCCTTACAAGGATTCAGGTTTTTTTTTATTACATTGTCATCTTCATCCTCTGACCTGTGGCTTTCTATTTATTAAGATTGATTTCTATAAAATATTTGTTAGTCTTTATACTTGGAGTTCCTAGCAAAGTGCCACACAATGGCAGCAAGTGTATTGTCAGGCTCGCTAGCCATTTTTATGGATGTTGGGCTAAAAAAAAAGCTGGATTAAAAAAAAATGGAAAAGCTGACTGCTGAATATTTTCTGGTTAAACTGAGAAGCTTCTTTACTCTGAAAGAAAGTGAAAGTAAAGGCATCTGAAGTCTGTAGCTAGCTGCTTGAACTTTGCTTGCTGGGAACTGTAATGCTGAGCGAAGTGCAACTAGGGTGGTTGGTGCAGAGAGCAGCCCAGAGACAGCAGATTCCCACGTGCAGCACTCCCACTTGGCCTGAACTTCATCCAGGCATTGACTGTGAGCAAGGTTGGGAACTTCAGTCCCTATGGACAATATATCAATATTGTTGTAATTTTTGCCTGTTATGAGCTTCACTAGAAGCCTGCAGTCTGCACTTTGTTTTTTCCACACCGCTGAGTAGTTGTAGATGTGGCAGGGCACTTTTAAACTCAGCTGCATAGTCTTTCTGCCTTATTTGGTTCTTTTGTATGCAAGAAAATTGCTCCAAATAAGACACTTGGAAATACTTTGAAAATAATATTATTTTTTTTTTAGTTTTGCCTTCACGTTTTGAATTATGGACATCTGGAAAAATAACTTTCTGTTGCTGGTGGCTTTTAAATAAATAAAACCTGCTTGCTTAGAAGCAAACAGCAATAAGCCTGGTGGTATTAACAAGCTAAGACCCAACAGGTTTTTTAAGTGTTTGCTATCTCTGTCCCTCTTTGGACAGTAGATGGAGTAAGTCATCTGGGAGGCAGACAGGAGCTGTTAGTCTTCCTCCCTCCATAGTTTTACAGTCGTTGCTGCTGGCACCCCTCGTTATGCCACACCTCAACATAATTTTCATTAGAACAGTAGGATGCTGTAATGGTTCAGGTGGAGGAGATCACTCTTTGCAGGACCTGATGACAGTCACCAACTTACAGTTGAACTTACCTCTCCATTCATGCACTCTTACAAGTATAGATGTGTAAAATTACAAAACCAAGAGTGAAAAAAACATGAGCAGTTTTTTTTCCATAAAAGTTGCTGCTCTTTTTTTAGCCTTAAATATGTTCTGTGTTTGCACCTTTGGAGTTTTACAGGGCAGCGTCTTTTTTTTGTCAACCATAGGAACTCTATTACTTTCCCTGCCCAGTTAATTCAGAAGTTTTATAGGAGAGAATCCATCCAGCAGAAGCTCAGCAATGTAATATCAGGCTTCTTAAAATTACTTGATCTTCCCCATTTGTGTTCTGAAGTCCTAATCCATTAGGTGCATTAAGCTTCTTTCTGTAGCAGTTTGTTTTATATGAACTGGCCTTCTAGTACAGAAACATGTAGGATCACTTTTTTCTTACCCATGGAATGTAATGCTTTATAATATTGAGATACCTGTGCTATACATAACATTCACTGGGGAGAGATGCTGTACACTGTTCTGTAGCCTATGTGGTCAGCATTTTCTGTATCTAGATAGAGCATTATTGCTAAGCCACAGTTCTTCAGCTGAACAGTACCTGCTCTTATGGGTGTCACAGCCGTTTACTTGAAAGCCCAAGTCAGAAGGTCAGAGAGAACTTGTGATGCTGAAGTTACGTGTAAGCAGTGTATGTAGACCCAATTAATAAATCTCAGTGTTTCGGCAGTAAGTTTGCCCTGAGGAGCTACTGCAGAGCAGAGACTGAGACAGCACTAGATACACCACAGTTTACGACATAGTGATGCTGAGTCCAAGACTCAATATCCTTACTCTAGTTGAGTGATGACAACCTTATCCCACGTTTTTTGCTAGACTAGCTTTGTATACTAAGCAGCCTGCACTGTTAACTGGTTTTTGTGTTGTGCAGGCACTACAATACCTACCCCCCCCGGATGGGAATTCCTTCCCTGGACTCCTTTTGGTTTTGGAGCTGTCATTTTTTTTCCAACCAGCTCACTTAGTGGGATTATGCTAGAGATTAGAGAGGTTTTCCCATGGTGCTGATTAATCAGATTTTAGTACTGTCTCAGCAGAATCCCAAATGTATCTCACCTGTCTGGGGACCTCACAAGTGATCCTTGAATACAGCTAGAAGTAGAGTGACAGGTCATGTGAGTCAGCATGGAGGAGAATTAGCTGGAGGGAGTTGAAAGAATAGAGGATTCAGCAAAAACACTTTAGGGCAAGGGTAAGTGAAAACACAAGATAGTAACCATTGGGTGGAAATGCCCTTCTTGCTGCTTGCCTTGGCTTGCAGCTTCTCCTTTCAGAGCTAGCATTGGTTCCAAAATGTCCTACTGGGGCCAGCAGTTTCATAATTTCCTTTTAATGTTGACCTTATTCAGCACTACTGTAGTGATGGAACATTTGGATCAATATAAAATGTGGCACACTTCAGTTTTCTTTTGGACTCAGCTTTTCTATGAAATGGCATGTCTAATAAAATCATTAACATTTATAAAACCATCTTTGGGAGAATGCTGTACAACTGGTCATCGCTTAATTTGCCAGCTTCCCTTTAGAAAGATAGGAAGATTACAATTATTTGGTTCAATTTTGTCACACAACTTCTTGTGAAGTAATACCTCAGCCTTTTAAAACGGTTTTAGTACCTGGCTGGTTTTGATAGGCTGAAGAGAATAGAATAAAGAAGTGATTTGACAAGTTAATTTTTTTAAACTACTTCCTCTGAAAACAAAGTTAGTACTCTCCATTTAAGGATTGGAAAAGTGCTGCTCAGACTCCGGGTTGCACCAGAAACTTAGAAGCTCTGTCTTAAAGGAGGGCCACAGGTGACTTGATGTTCAGATCAGGTTGCTGAGTGAAGAACATGTCCGCATCTCTCCAGAGACACCTGATTAACGTGGAGTAGGCTGTAGCTAGTTGCCACCTTTGTTACAGCCAAGGCTGTAAGGATTGCTGCCATGTGCTTACCTGGTTACAGTGTGAAATCCATGCCAGGGTTTCCAGACTCTATGGATGTACTGAGGTTAGCAGAATATCCCTTGCAGAACTATGGGGAACACAGTTGAGCAGTACATTTTCCAGTCTGTTTCATCTAAACCTATAAAATAAGTTTGCAAGAGAATGCTTTTGTTGTACTGAGGAAAAAGGGGAAAGTAAGGAACAAACCTACTTTTCCTAGAGTGTGTTAATGGAAACATTTGAGCTAGCACTCTTCTTCCCAAGTCTTCTGTGTAATCACCAAATACAAGTTTGGTTGGTATTACTTTGTTCTAGCTGAAGGATGGTGTGCTCTGTAAACCTTTTCTCACCCTCTTAGAGCTTCTTTCATCATGCTCTTTGACACAGCTGAATCTAGGCATCTGTGCATGTAAGTTGTGAGCCGTACAGTGTATCTGTCAAAAAAGCCCAAGAGCAGTGCTGTCATTTGATGCTGCAAGGTAGTCTGGCCTGACACACTTAATGCCAGTGTCAGAAATGTCTATATTCAGCTGTTTACCAAACAGGAGGCTTAGGATGTAGCTGTATTTTGAGTCTTACTGCTTGTATCTTACTACAAGATGTATTAAGTACGAGAAAGATACCTACATAAAAAATCCTCTGTGACAGACCTAAATGTAGAACTGGAGGGTGAACAAATTTATACAGAATTTTTCTGTGCTATGTATTTTTATTGTCTTGTCCAGTCTTATTGTAGCCTTCAGATTTTCTAGGTGCTAGGTCTAACAGAGATGGGTAAAACGTTCACCCTGACAGGCTGAATTTACTGAACACTCTCATCTTATTTTTGGTACTTGCTGTTTCTATCATTCTGAGAAAAGCTCCTGTATTGCCTAATGGGGAGCAGATTTTTTCTGTTCTGATTTGAAGTGCCTGTTTTATAAAAGTCATATTTAATTTCCTCAGCCAACTTGATGTGGGACTGTGTGTAAAGTAACATCATAGAATTGTATTATATAAGTGCCAAAGACAGTTTTTCTGGAAAGCAATGGTCCAAAACTAGTTCTAGCTGCATTCATTTGGAATTCTTCCACGCAACCTGCTAAAACTGGTGTTTACAAGCATCTCTGGAGCTTTAAGGGACAGAAAGAGTTACCTTTGCTTGCCTTTCATTGCTCAGTTCACTTAAGTAGCTTTTCTTTCGGAGAAACCAAAAAAAATTAAATGAAGGATTTAAATAAAGCATAGGTTTTGTAGAATATGCAGAATTTATACCATGTAGCCATTATCGAGAATCTGCAGAGCCTGTTTGCTTCTGAGTTGCAAATGTCAAAGCTTATTCTGAGACTGATAAAACCTGGGTTTAAAACTGCACATTGGAATTTGTTAGTTCATTCACCAGCCTTACAAATTAGCATTGCTAATAACAGCTTGCCTGGAGCTTCAGGGTATCTAGCACTTTTCTATAAAAATGCACAGTCTGAGGCACTGCTAAATAATAACATCTATAAAGTTTAAATCTCTATTACAACTAAAATTCGCTGCAAGTCAGCCCTATTGTGGCTGCTTCTTTGCCAGTAAATAGGCAGGTTTGGGCAGCGAGAATTGGCTGTCCCCAGAAGAACGGTTTAAAAAAAATAATCTTTCTCCAATGTGTGGGCAGAATGAAGTAGGACCATGGGGTGTCAGGGTCCTGTTGTACACAGCAAGCTTATAGGGTGGAATATGTTTAAGTAAGTACTTGCCCACCCTCGTTTACAAAAGCAAAAGGGTAGTAGATGAAACAGGTCTTTAGCATGCGTGTTACAGCTTCCCATCAACATATCTGAGGTGCTCATATTATACCTACTTGTATCAGGAGGCAGGAAAAAGTATGGTGGTAAGAAAACCTTTGCCAATATTGAAAGTTATATTTATTTAAAGATGACCCATGAGAGGTATCTGGAACATCTGTGTTCAAACAACGTATTTTTAAATGATGAAAATTTGATTGGGAGACAGGCATTTCTGGTGTTTGTAGAAAAAAATAATCAGTGTTGATGAAAATTGTTACAGAGCAGACAACTGCTGGGTGATTTCTGCTGAAAGAATGTATTGTAGTTGCTGTGATTTCAAGTACGCCTCTAAAAGACTAATTTTGAGTATTTAATCCTTTTCACTCCCCAAAGCCTAATCCAAATTTTATTTTGTTCTTGTTAAAATTTAAGTCATGGTGAAATTGAAAGTATTTTTTTTTCATATTGATACTTTATTGCACTACCTTTCCTTCCTGAATCTAATAAATCTGATTTTTAAGCTACCTCTTTATGTTGAGCTTTTTTGTCAGTTTTGTATTTAATTAATTTTTCAGAAAGTAGACAATATTTCCTTTATTTATGTAGGAATCAATGACTTATGGACCACAAGTCCTCTTTCTGTTTAAAGTTTTTTCTTAAAGGCCTTTTAGTTAAAAGACTTAAGCTTTTGAAGGAGCAGAATAATTACACTTAGAACGTGGATTCTCCTGTGTGTACTGTTTGTTTTTTAGAAGGGCCTGAAAGCCCTTGATTTTATACTAATCTCAGTTGAGGACCTGACTTTTGAGGCAATAAAGTTTTGAGTTGGGGAATTTTAATTCCCCAATTTTAATCAATTGAATTTATTGGCAGTTAAGGAGCTTTTAATTACTGGTTTTGGAACTGAAAGAAAACCTAAAGAAAACACTGCTGCTTTCTTCCAGACAACGCTTTTCCCTCTCTTCCCCCCGTGCCATCCTCCACCCCAAGGTGGTCTCCAGTTCCTTGGCTGTGTGTTATGCTCGGTCCCTTCAGCAGGGTAGGACAGGAGACTGGGATCAGTCTGTTGCACTTGCTGCTGTTCCACTGCTCCTTGTTTCTTACTCTGCTCTCGGGGGGGTTTCTTCACCAGCCGCCAATCGCTTTAGAGTTGTAGCTTCTTCTGAGTCTATATCAGCCTCTGCTCAGGCTATGATTTTTCCTTTGGCATTTCTCCTGCTCAGCTGTCTCTCCTTCCCGCTCCTCTTGTGCTGGCATGGTCTCATTCTTTTTTCCTCCCACTGCTATAGCACTGTAATCTCTTTTTCTTGGCATTTACTGCCCTTTCTTAAACATGCCTTTGCAGAAGTGACAGAAACTCCTCTGGCAGTGTTGGAGTACAGTGGGTCAGTGCCCCCTGTGCCCAAGAGGCAGTGGGCACTAGCTGAAACACGGGAGGATCCATCTGAAGATCACTTTTTTTACTGTGAGGGTCACTGAGCACTAACACAGGTTGGGGAAATTATGGAGTTTCCACGTGTGGAAATATTCAGAAGGTTTGTGGACATAGTCCTAGGCAGCCTGCTCTAGTAGGTGGCCCTGCTTCAACAGACTGGTTGGACTAGATGACCTCCAGAGGTCCCATCAAACATCAGCCATTCTGTGATTCCTGTGCCGCCTGTTGCTGAGCTGGCTGGGACCAGCACGGGGCAGTCACTGGCCTCTTCCCACACAAGACACCCTGCAGCCCCCTCACTACCAAAACCCTGACAGTTATGCTCGATACGTGACGGTATAGGGGTTTCTTGCAAATATAGTTTGGGCTGACAGTTTTTGTGAGATGTAATTGGTACTGTGTTCCCTTTCTGTGTTAGTGTTGTTGTAGGTCAAATAAATGAAACTCCTAAGGATATAATCAGGCGTGTGTAGCCAAGTTCTGTGTCTGTTTACATTTGCATCCCTGCTGATTTCAGAAGACAGAACTTAGATCTCCACTTGACCAGAGGAGCAGCCAAAGGGGTAAACTACTTTTTCTGCTCAACCCTTCATCATGAAAACAAACCTTTGTATAGTCTCTATATCCTGTAGACTTTGTATTGTTTCCTCATGCCAGTTTAATTTGAACCAACTATCAAAAAGTCCTTGGCAGTTGAGAGTTACTTGAGTAAGAGGAAATTAGAAATAGGGGGGAATAGATTTCACTGCTTCAAACAAAAATCAAGTTTTATATGGCTGGTGTGTATTATTTTTAAATATTTAATTTGGATTACTTGAATACTGAGTGTTATGAGCCTTCCCATGTTAAACTGAGGACTGATACATTTCAGAAGAGCTTTCTCTTTAGCTGTATTAGTGTGTTGCTGTTAACTCATACTGCCGAATGTTTTTAGAATACTTGACCTGAGAAGTCACAACTGAAGACAGCATAAGCTTTTCCACAACAGACCTTTTCTGGTGGTATATTCATATGTTCTGTGAACAGCTGTTGGATCCATCTTTTTAAGATGTTCTTTGCCATAGGTGAGGGGCCATAACAACTGTTGAAATATTCAGAATAATTGCACTTACCTATTCTGTTTTCTTAATGTATTTCCTATACATACTGCCTTACCTTTATGTACTGTACTTCACTGAAGGTACAAAAAGTAAATATCAGGTTCTTAATTTATGAAATGTAAATGAGTTTTAAAAATAATTCTGTAATACTACATATTTTCCAGTGATATCTGTCTTCTAAGAAGAGGGGTGGTGGTGGTAAGGCCAGGTGAATTTAGTCAAGAGTTAATATTGGTGGTCTTTACAGTCTCAATTTCTGAATTATTTTGATCATTTGAAATACATTTTTTCTTTTAAGATTTTTTTTTTTAGAGGCTAACCTATGCTAGTAAGCCAACTTTAAGGTGATTTGTAACAGCTCTGATACTGCCTCTGACTCATACAGTTCATATAATGTCTTTGTAACTTATTTTGTGCCTTTTCTTCCCCTGACACACAATCTCTCAATAAAAACAAGCTCTTTTGCAACACTGCAAACCTATTTTATTGTCCTGGTTTTTTTACTTGCCTGACCCTTTTGTTTTGTTTTCTGGAGGGGGCTGAAGCTCTCATAGTAGAATAGATATTTATAATGGACTCTGCAGAAGAAAATTGACAAGGTGGAAAGCAGGTCATTTTGGAACGGCAGTGCTACAAAGCGCCTGGGAAACTGGGACTGTCAGTACTAATCAATATATTCCACCATATCTATCACAAATCATTTCTAACAAAAACCAGCACCAGTGGAATGTGAGAATCAATTTACTACTGGCTTCGGTTGTACTGATTGATGTTGAAAGACTGGAAACACTTGGGGGGGTTTAGCAATAGCAAAGTGTCTGTGGTGGTGGTACTGATATTTGTCTGGGGGAGTTCCCACGAACACGGGTTGGCACTATAACACCCCTTCTTTGAAGTGCTGTGGCAAATGCACAAAAACATGGTCCCTGTCCTCGGGGCTTCTGCCTAAACATCTTGGCAGGGAATGGCAGAATTTGAACATTTGTCTTCATTACCTGGAGATGAGGTGATAAATAGCTTGACTGCATTTCCTGTCCCCTGTCCAGTGACAAGAAAATATTGTCAGCACCTGAAAAAAAGTTACTATGGGAGATGGGGAGCAGTGCTCTCTTTTGAACTGCTGGGTACAAGAGCTTTCATACCTCTGTGTATGCTTTTTTTAAAAAAAAATAAATTAAAGATTCTCCTTCATTAGGCAGTCCTTTGAGCAGATGCCAAAGCACTTTGTCTATCAGTATTTTAAAGTGCACATTCTGAAGGACACAGGTGGTCTGCATGATGGGTAACATTACCAGGCCTTGTGTTATGTTGCATTTTACTTTTTGACACCATGGAGCTAAGAACAATAATCCGGAGCCTCCCTGTTCACACCTCCTGGGCACAGACCACGGCAAAAGTCACCCTTTGCTCTTGGATGGCTACTGCAAAAGAAAAATACAGCTATCTGAAATACCTTTTTGGATTAGTCTGTCATACTTTCTAGAATCTCCTGAAGCTTTAAACAAGGTATTTTGAAGTCTTTTGAATGCCAAGTCTTTTCAGCAGCAGCCTTTCTAGAGTGAGTAATTGGAAGATATGAAGCATACACAGGCATCCAAAATCACTTGTTCATCCCTTGATCTGAAGCTACCAGACAAAGGCCATCTTTTGTTCTTGTTGTTTTCTGATTCTGTGAGCCCAACTCTTATTCCTGATGCTTGAGATACTTTGGATTTTACTTTAGTTTTCACTTTTGCTGCTGTTTCACCATGGAGGTGACGATTGAAGGCCCCGTTTTTCAGATGTGTGGGTATGTGCTCAGCATAGTTCCACCCGTAGCCATTCAGATTTGTTGTTCTCTCCTCTCTAATGTGTTTCCACTTCGTGCTGCAGGGAACCAGTGGCCTGAAAGACTTTGGTTGTTACCTACATCGGTGTGATGGTGCTTCTGGGAGCAGCTGCTGGGTATGGCAGTATGAGCTCCCGTATCCACGGGCTGATTTACATTGATGCACCTTTTGAAACTGTTCACTTGGGCTGGTCTGAAATGCAGCTTTGCTTGCCTGTGCTTTGTCTGCGAACTGGCTGTATCTTGCAGCAGCTGGAGCCAGTTTGACTACCAGGCCGTTGCCTCGGACTCTTTGTTGGGCCAAGATAAGGAAAAACAGGGTGAGAGACCAAGAATGGGGGAAGGGGCCACAAATTACATATTGAAAGGACTGTGGCTCATACGGCTCTGAGATTATTTTTTTCTTTAGGGGGTGGTGGTGGTTTGTCTTTGGTGGTTTGGTGGGGTTTTTGAGTCATTGTAGCTTTAAGCTTTGCTTTGTTGCGATGCTTCTGCTGTTTCTGAAAAATTCTGTCAGTAATTTTTCATACTGAGAAGAGGAAGACGCCTCTGGAACTCATCAGATGGGAGGTGTGGAGCTAAAGTGCCATCCCTGGAAAGCAGGGACATTTTGAGAAATGTGCTTGTCCCTTGCCAATGACTGGTGTGGAATGGCAGTAGTAAGCGTTGCCTACCAGCTGCCAAGCAGCTATCAGGCAAAATTACTCAGTTCTTCCAAACTGCACCAGGCTGAAATGGTAACTACAGTTACCTTACTTCTGCTGGGCTCAGACTATTTCCAAGCAGTGTGGTTCTGAGAGACTCAACGCTGCCTTCTCCAGCACCGTCATCTTGTGTCTTGTTGGTTACACAGAGACAAGACAAATACTTGTGGTGAAATTCTCTCTGTCTTGGCGAATAAAGGTCTCTAATCCTGATTTATTACTTAAGAGCAGCTTCGATGAACAATCCTTGCTGCAAGGAGGAGGGAGGAAGCTCAATTTATTGATCAAACTCGGTAACAACAGGTAATATAATGTCATACTTGGAAAAGTGGTTCTTGGGTGACTTATTTTTGCCCTTTCTTTTGCTGATGACAAAGATGCAACTGATCAGGTTTGCCTTCATCTTGGGGCAGGAGGAGGTAATATGTACCAGAAAAGTTGTAGCATTTGATCACATTTTTCCCTTCCCCATGTCTGCTACTGAAAGGTAGCTGAGATATGAAAATCCTGCAATCTGTTCTGCAGCTCAAAATGGGCAGTTTTGTTCATTTCTCTGCACTTTGTATAATCTGTGCAGCAGCTTGGCAGAACTACAATGGGGAATGTTACGAGGACTCATTGAAGGGAAGGCTGACTGAGCCATGCAGATGGGATTACTTGGAAGATTGCAAATTCAGAAACAACTAAAAATCTAGTTCAGCTTTATTTTGACTCAGCTATGGTTTGAGCCATGGACCAGATCCCAAAGCTGGAGTACTGTAATGGGGGGTGGGGGGTGTTACTTTTTTTTTTTTTTTAAGGATTGTTGTTAAGCTCTTAGACACTGTGTCTTACAGTATGAGACTCCTGATCTTCCAGCTGCTCTGCTTACCAGCCGTGCCAGAACAAGGTGATGCTTTTGCTAATGCTGTCACAGAGCTGTCTGCTGGGTGGGCTTAACATAAGCAGAGAAACAAGCGTAAGCAGCATGCAGGCACTTGGTGGAAGTAAAAACTACTGAAGAAGGAATTTGTTCAGTGCAGGGTAATTCCTCTCTTGATCAACTACTTTTTCCAAGAGCTCCTGCAAAGCTTTGTCCCCTCCTAAAACTATCAGTAGTACTTGGATTTGACAGAAGTCTTCTACCTCATTTTGGATGGTGGGTGACCAGATAGCAGAGGCTACCTCTGCACGACTCCTAGCAACTGAGTGACAGTTTCTCCTTCTTCCCCAAATATGAGGCGCTACCTTGCAAATGCTGGGCTTAAGTAAAAGTAGAAGCTGTTAGAGGAGGTGTTCTGTCCACAGTTACATCAAGGAGCCAAATGCAGGTGAGTGCAGAGCTCCCTTGTGTGACAGGAGAGTGGCGGGCTCCATCCTTCGGCATGCCAGTACTGCCCCTTGGGAAGATCTGCCCTGCCTGCTGGAGCCTACAATGCTGCTTGGTTTTTTTCATGGTGCTGGTTTCCTGCTCTGCAGTCACCCTTGTTTTTTCTGTAATAGTGGAAGTGGTTACTTGTACTTCATACTACTTATTTTTCTGATTTTAAACCTGCAGCAAGGCAGCTCACCAGCCGTGTTGCGTATCCTGAGCCATGGATAGGGCTGCAGTGGGTACCAAATGCCCACCCTGCTGTATACTGCTTCCTAAATAGCAATGAGAGTCTTGCACTTGCTCAGGCCCTATTTTGTTTGGGTCAAGCTCTCTTTCTGGGTTGTTTGATATTCATTTTGAAATGTTTGATTAACACCTTGTTAAAGGAAGTGGAGAAAAATCCTCTCAAGCCTCTGCAAGTCCTGTCAATGTGTATGCTACCAATGCACTGATCAGGATGGAAGCTTTGTATGCTACAGCTGAAATTGGCACCAACTCTGGGTAAGTCACCTTTTCTCACCAAAGTCTGTTGCTTTTTTGAACCCTCCACCCCGACTCCCACGTATAAAGTGGCTGAGTTCAGCAGATCACAAGTTATGTTCAATTAGTGTTTATAATGATGATGCTGGGCAAGGTGCATCTCTGTTACAGCTGGCACAGAGATGTAGAGAAACTGAAAATTCCTAGGAAATCCATTTTTAATGCTTTGATCCTTGCACGGTACGTAGGGAGGGTGAGCTTTGGGGGTGGCATGACTTTCAGAAACAGTACACACAAGGGCAGGAGAAAGCAGTGCTTGCACAGTGGCCTTTTCTCAGTGATATTGGATTGTTTGAATCGAGGGTCCATTATCTTCTCTCAAATTCTGAGTTACAGCCGAGGCCATTTGGTATTTTTCTCTGCTAGCCATTGGGTTGTTAGAGGGCAGTGAATGGAGAAGAAGCTCACTCAGATGAGTCCCTGATAGCAGAAACGGGACTAGATGACCTATGGATGCTGTTCTGCTTCCTCTTCCCTTCTGTCCCCAACTGAGCATGGTGGAAAAGCAGTCCTGCCCTCTCCTCCTAATAGCTTTATTCACCTTGTTTTCCCTCCAAAATACACACACACACACACACATCTGCCAGCCCTCCCCTGCCTCCACGAAAGCCTAAGGAGCAGAGATGGCTCGCTCCTTCATGAACTAGCCTGGCCAAGCAACTTCCCATATTCCCAGGGCTTTTATTCCAGGGTTGTTTCTCCTCCCCCACTCTTGCTTTCAGTGCCCTGAACCTGCATTTAACTAGTTCTACCCTAAATATCTACCCTGTGTCCTAGCACTGCCTGGAGCAGATGCAGGGCAAATGATTGATCCTCTCCCTTCGGCGATTTGGCTTTGACCGCACAAACCAGCCAATAAAGCTGAAAGGGACGGGCAGCCGGTCACGAGGATTAGCTTGTAGCTGCAAAGTTTTAGGCTCTAAGAGAGGAGGAAGTGTTTGCTTGAAGAATGCAATTGCATTCCTCCTCCTTTCGCCGGCGCCTGCTCTTGATGATGACAAGTTTTTAGAAGTTGCTGTCTAAGAGATACGTGTGTGCCAGAGGCGGCTGGGACGGGAGGCTGTTACCTCGTTTTGCAGTGACTGAAGCTGGAGTGTGCAGCAATGGTCATGATCTGATCTGTGTAGAAATGCTCCGAGAAGGTTTGGCTGAAGACTCTGATGAGACTCTCTCTCAGACAAGGCTGCTTCTCACTAGTTTGTCCACTGAATCTCTTGATCTGCTTTGTGGTACATATAGCATACTTCTAATGAAGAGCGTCTCTTTTCTTACTTCTGCTGGTGCTCTCGTTCTCATCTGTATAGTAATTACTCTCTTATGGCAACTGTTTCCCTTAGGGCCCTTGCATTATAAAGACTCAATGATTCCCTCCTCCCCTCCTTTCTTCCCACCCAAAGCATGCACTCGTCTGGCCTTTTCCCTGTGTTTTTCTTGAGACACTTCTACAGTTACGCTGACAAAACCTTCCTTTATCCCTTCAGCTTCTCTTTTCCATCCTCTCCTCAATTCCATGTTAGCCTTGGAACACAACACAGCGTCCAAGCGGACATATCCTAGGGATGACCTCTAAGTTTGATATCGCAGCATGCGTGAGATGGCACAAGCTGCGAAGGTTGACCAGACAGCTTTTACAGCAGACTGGTTGTACCACTAAGATTGTCCAAACCCACATTTGCTTTAATGTGTTCAAGCTCTTGCAGAATGTGGTCGTCCAGTCCTCTTCACTGTTTGTGGTTTGGAGGTTTTTTTAAATCCCATTCCCCCCCATACAAATATATCTCCCAGCACTCAGAAGTAGCTCCTGAGGACCAGGGTCTTTGGGTCTGGAGACCTTTCTCAACGGCTCACTGAAGCTGACCTGTTTGGCAATAATTATATTTTCATCAAGAGAAAGCAATAGATTTTATGGGTACATGGCTGTCAGTGGCCTGTGAGATATGAGACCTAGTTTCTAGTTCTGGCTCCAGTGAACACTTTTTACTGGTCAGTCACAGGACAAAGCACATGAACAGGGATGCCACTCTGTCTTCTCTCTCCCGAGAAAGTTTGTGCTAGAGTGACTACTCTCACTTAGCACTGGTGATTTATTCAATTGGCTTCAAACTGCCATAGACTCAAGCAGTAAGTTCTGAATAGGGTCAATTTGCACACAACTGCAAAGTGTAAAAAATAATACAAGCTAACATTGTTTGTGTTCTGGAGGGCAGCCACGGAAAAAATACCTGCTCCTGGAAATGCTGTGGTCCAGTCGGGTTCAGCTCCTCATACAGACAGAGAATCACTGCAAGCACGCTTCTTGTTTTGGCTCTTGTAAATCTTGGCTGTGGTCTGTCTGTCCCAGAGTTATTGTGCCTCTAGATTTAAAGTCCTTTTCTTGACAGCTGAAAATAATCAGTCTACCAAGAGCCGAGCAAACCTATGCTGAGATCAAAAACGAGGCAGCTTTTTCTCACCTGCCAAGACTTCCAGTGCTGAATGTTTTTTCCAGTTGCACCGTGCTCTGCCAAACATCATGTTTTCTCCAGATGCCTTTTTTCTAACCATGTGTTTAAATCAGTGAGAGCTTCTTGGGATTGAGTATTTCCTTTTTGGCATTCAGGCCATTTACCTAGGCATATAAATACAAGTGCTGGAAGGCTCCTGTTTTCATGAACGTTGGCCACAGGTGGTTTTTCAGGATGGTGGGGCATCCCGATTGAAACAATAGATCAGTAGTTGTAGTTTAGTGATGGAGAAAACGTAGTGGTGGAGGAAAAATATCCTTTGCAGACGCCTGAAAATGGTCCAGAGGGATATTTCATGTTTAAATCATGATGCACTGAACTTGTACTATTTCAGTGAACATCCAGAGGGACAATACATGGATTTAGAACTCAAGATGCCAATTTTCCTACCCAACATCTCAGCTAACAATCCCGGGAGCTTCAGAGTCGATGCCTGGAGGGATCCCAGCTTCCTGCCCTCTGTCACCCTCTGAGCTGACCATTATGAACTTGGAAACTTCCACACTCTGAACAGCTCGCCACACTGGGTGCCAGTGATTTTGGCAATGCTAGAAGCCTTGCTGTATGATTTATGTTTGTCGTCCAGTGGCTTGCTTCTTAACTATAGCTGCAAAACTGGCTGGATTCTTGTGGATTTGCTAGTTGAGGCTGGTGAGTAGCAGCATCGTAAGCTCAGAATTTCCTGCATCCTCAGCTAGTGATCCTGAGGCGATTGCTTTCTCTGGAAATGCTATGCAAAGATTCAGGTTGTAAATAATTTTGGATTTCAAAACTCTCCCCAGGTTAAGAGAACTCGTTTCTAGCAAAAATTATCTGCTGTTTTCTGACATGTTTCATCTGGCCATGAATGGAAAAAAGTATCAGGCTTGATAAACCACTGGACCTGATCCAATGCTATGCTTAGTTTGGAAAGGATGTAAACCTTTAACTTACTTGATATGAAGTGCAGGCCCAAGGCTAATGTGAGAACGTGTGGCAGTGAGAACAAGCAGCACAGGCAGTTGGAGCATTTTTGAGCCTGCCAAGTATTGATTGGTAAGGGGTGGGAATGAGTGGAGAAACATTTCAATTTGGCATCCCTATGTGATTCGGATGCTGTCACAGTGAATTAGCAGCACTTTCTTTTTCCTGTAGTCCATCCCAGGCTTTTGTCATTGAAGCATCCCTTTTGCCTGGATGTACTTGTTAAAAGATGAAGTGGGAATAAAAAAACCCAATTCACAGAACTTGTGCCCCCAAAAAGGCTGATTATGTTATGCCAGTACCCTCTGAATGGAGACTCTGAACAGTACTGAACCATCACTACCAAAGACTGTTGCAGCATAAATGTTACAGGGGATTCAAGCTACAATTACTCATTTTGTACAGTCACTTAATCCACTAATGGGGAGAAATGGGGCAACAGTTTAAGAAGGCAAGAGAACTGTCAGAGATTATTAAATCTACTAGAATGATTTGTTTTGGTAGTCTCTCTTGACCCACGTACATGCTTCAGCTAATGCAACAGACTTAATGCCTCTGGTAATTAGAGCAAGAAGTGATGGGTCATCATTAGCAACTGCAAATTAAGGGTTATATTTCATCTGGAAGGCAGCGTCTTCAATGGGGTTTATTTGTTGCCACTGCAGATCATCTGTGAGTCACAAGTAGTACACTGGACTGACTCATTTGTGTGATTTAGTAGAGGCTTTTTAATACATGCTTACTGTTCCGTATGAGTAGTTTTTCTAAATAGTTGCCAAACAGAAAAAGGCACAATATTGGACTTCCCTATAGAGTTAATACTACTGCTCTTATTTACATGATGTCAGCGATCTTTTTTATTGTTGTACAGTTCACAGTTCAGATTGTTTTTTTGATTGTAGGTTTGAAATATATTTGTCATATCTGTGAACCTGGAGAGTGAAGAAAGGAAAGCCAGGCAAGCATGGAAAGCATCGGTAATTGGCAGCTTCAGAAGATCCAAGAGCCAATCTAATAACCTTCAAGGTATATATTCACAGAATACCTTTATGTGGGTTTCACAGATCCACAGTCACATTAAGTTCTGGGTATTGCCAAAGGCACGGAATGGGATGATATAACACAGATTCAGTATTTTTGCAGATACTAGGAAATCCCTAAATCCTCTTAGAAGAATACTGATAAGCCAATGAAGGCACAGGTACAGAGGCAATTAGCCACAAACTAAACTCTGTTGCAAGGCAGGCACTAAAATACTAGGCTATGAGGTGGGTGCTGAAATAAAACAAGGGGGGGGGGGTGATACAGCTGAGTCACTGCAGATGAACTTGGATCAGCTGAATGGGAACACATGGCCCTGGCTGCTACTCTATGAAGCCACGGCTCTGCGGCTGGGCATGGCCTCCCCCGCGCAGGGGGTGTGAGGAAGGAGTGTGTAAGCTGCTCAAAAAGCAACAGTTAGCAAACGCTGTCCTTCAATGAACAAAATATGCCTGGTGCTGGAGAAAGGAGGAGGGTTTAAGTGGCAAGAGGGGTGTTCTTCTGTGCTTCTCAAAGAGTGAGGACCAAGAAATGGGTTTTCTTCCCTCCACCTTGCTGGTGTGCCTGGGGGATTAAGTTGTAGGCTCAGAGGAAACGTTTTCTCAGGTGATTGTGTTTATCAGCCTTTGGACCTTGGGTCCGTCTTGGGTTTTCTCCATTTATCATCTTACTTTCCTATACAAGCACTGTCAGGATAGATGCTCCCTGGGAGGGAGCACGGGTTTACTTCTGTAGTTTTGGTGGTCAGTTGGAGAGAAGAGAGAAAAAAAAAAAAAAAAAAGACAATCTAGAAATCCTGAGCTTTGACTGGGGAGAGCTGCAGAAGCTGTGACTGTTGGCTGAAGTTAGATGAAGGTTTCACTGCAACAGCGCTGCATCAGCTCAGCAGATCTGGCTGAAGGAGCCTGGATTCTTCCCACTTTGAGCCTATGTCCTCCTTTATCTCTGCAGACATTCCTCTCTCTGCACTCCCCTTGCTCTGTATTATTCTTTTCTGATGCAGATTTCCCTCACAGTAATGTTTCCTCCTCACCCATGGCCATCTGCCTCTACTTCTTCCCCTGTGTTCTGCTCTATCTGGTCCTCACGTAACACGTGAGAGTCCTTGTGATGTCTGTTCTCATCAGTGAGACCAAGGCTGGCTGCTGCCTCCCGTACCACCGCGCCGCTTTTCCCTTACAGAAGGGCTTGTTGCCACTTCCAGCCTGCACTGTATTTTTCTGCTGGTGTAAGGGCTTTTATCGGTAACACCGTTTTCTGTCAGTCAAAGAGGGTTTTTCTCATCCCATCTGGAGCATAATAAAATCCACAGGCACTTGGTGCAGTTGTCCGTCTGCTATGATCTCCTGCATCCAGTTCTTGCAACTTTTTTTCTTTCTTTCTCTGGATTCATTGAAGTCCAAGGAAATTAGGAAGCAGCAGGTTCTTAAAGGTGAAGCAGGGAGTTGTCAGGGCTGAGAAAAGCCTGTGGTTGGTGTTACTTTTTGTTGCCTTTTCCTCTGCCATCTCCCCTTCCACCTCCTTAACAGTGATGGGGAGAGTTATTTTTTCTCTTTTGTCTCTTCGGATGGCAGGAGCAGGTAGGAACTGTTGCTCAGATCCTTGGGCTTCAGCATAAACTTGGACTTAAATATGCTTGAACATCAATCAAAAAGATGGTCCTTGTCCAAGGCTTTATGCCACCTTCCCTCGCTACAAGGAGGGGGAGCTGGGGCCATCCAGGCCTTCTTGGGGAAGTGTTTCCCAATAGAAAAGGATTATAAACATAAGTTGTGTTGTTGTATACAAGAGAAGTGACCAAAACCACTTTTTCATCTGTCTGCCAGCACCTGTGACTCTGGGCAGCTGTTGTGAGGAGAAACCTCAGGGGTGCGTGACCGAGAGACCCTCAATCTGTCTTTGCTTCCTAACAGGCCTCGGAGGTTCTGGGCACCAATGTACGGTATCGGGAGTGACAAGAAAATGGCCTTCTGTCTGTACAGCTAGCTGCCTGACGGACACAAGGGAGTCGAGGTTTTTGGGACACACGTTTAACCAGGGGTCTTCAAACTATGGCCTGCGGGCTGGATACGGCCCCCCAGGGTCCTCAATCCGGCCCCCCGGTATTTACAGAACCCCCCTGCCCCCCCCCCACCAGGGGTTGGGGTGGAAACCAAGCAGCCGCAGATGACTGCCTGCCACTTCATCCACGCGCCGGCCCCCTGGATAAAAAGTTTGAGGACCCCTGGTTTTAACAGAGCCCAACCATTTAGAAGGCTCATTCTCCTCCCTTATACGCTCTGCTTGGACCTAATCCCGTCCAGCCTGCCCCTGCGGCCTTCCGAACCCGTTGTCCAGGTTTGTGAAAGGTTTGCTTTGCAGATTCGGGGGAGTCAGATGCCCTGCAGGTATTGGTACTCCATTAACGTACTTAGTATTTCACTGGTAATAAGGACCATTGTGCAGGATGACGAGCACTGAGTGCCTGTCCTGAGGTAGCGCCCGGCGCCTGCCCAAGTGCCACCTGCACTCGCCAGCTGCTGTCAAGGTCATAAATCAGTCAAGGGACATCAACGTTCGCTTTCCAGGGGGAAACAACGATTTTACTCAAAAGTGGAGTGTGCCTTCCTTAATAAGGGACACTTAGCAGCACGGCACCTCATCTCTATACCCTGTCACTCCCTTCCATGTGCTGATGTACCCTTTTTTTTTTCTAAAAGCCACCAACCCTCACTGGATCAATGAGGCCTGATCAATTGTTTTCCCCTCTGAATTATCCATGCGGGGTTGTTAGCTGAGCTGCTGGCAGAAAATGAGAGACAGCTTTCTGCCTGTTTACTGTAAAGAAGGCAAAGCAAACTACAGGAGGGGACAGGCTGCAGGATATTTACTGTCAATACAGCCAGAGAGAGAGAGAAAATCGGAGGAGAGGGGAAGAGAGGGGAGCAGAGGCTGCAGACAGCAACCCCAGTGCATGAGCCCAGTGTAAAAATACCCAGGCGGTTTCAGACGGAAAGCGGGTGGATTGAAGTCAACAAGGGATAGTTGAGGGTGCTTAAAAAATGGTTGAGCGAAGGGTTTGCGAGGCAGGGAAGTACCTGTGGCACACGGAGTAATAATGCTGTGCATGAGCGTACTGAATCTGCAGTGCAATCTGCAAAGCACTGCCCTGAGACAGAGCAGTGCCTGGGGTATCTGGGTGTGCGCCTGCACGCGAGACCCGCCATTTAGAAGTAATGAGATGAACAGTAATGACTGAAGTTAGAAAATTAGAATTGGAACTACTTTTCCAAAGCAGTTGGATGTCATCGTTATAACTCAGACCAGGAAAAAAAAAAAAAAAAAAAAAAAAGAGGCATACTTCCTTGCTTCTCTCTCCTCTTCTTCGTCCGCAGAGGAATTAGGTGACCTGAGCTTCACAGGGCAAGAAGGCTCCGAGCAGCCTTTGGAGTGTCCCTCTGCTTCCAGAGGCAGGAGAACGAGTGAAGAGTGAATTCACACTTTAGAGAGCAGCGAAGACGGTCTTGCCATGAAACCATTCACAGATGAAGATGTAGAAATCTACATCCAGAGCAAGGTAAGGCTTTATCTGTCCAGATTTTCTGTCTCCCACACTAGGTGTTGATTCTGAAAGGTGCCAAACTTGACAGTTAGTTGCTTGCCTGCTGTCTTCATTTCTGAGACAAGATCGGGTGAAGTTTCATGAGAACTGTATATCTAATGAGATTTCTAGGTTTCTATTGTAGAATTTTATCAGGCGTCTCAGCTGGTAGCCTAATTTTTCCGGATGCTTGTCCTCTTCTTCAGATGCCCTAAATTTTTGCTCATGATGTGGAATTCCAGATGTGAGGCTAGCTGTAATTGCCAGCATTTAACCTAAGGAAAGGTCCTTGCCTGTCTCCCTGTCCAGTGGTCTTGGCTTGATAAAAACAAGATCGAAACCACACCAGGGGCTTCCTCCAAGTAAGGTGCACGTAGAGAGACAGATATTGCTAGAATTCACCCACTGGTCTGTCACTTCAGCAAAGGATACGTCTCTATATACCATGATTAAAATAACATGTCTCATTAGCACATGCAAGCTGGAATCACATTTGCTATTTTATGAGATAATTCCAGCACTCTATTTTTTCCCCCATTATGAAATGAAGTGAAACAGAATAAAATCATCAATGAAACAATACTGTTTAATAAGAGTAACTCTGAGTGGGCCATAACATTTTTTTAAAGCTGATATGTTTCATCACAGTGCTCAGCTAGATCGTATTTTATAGTCTGCTTTCCCTAACAAAAAGCAAGATACCAAAGTGAAAAATAATTTAAGATGGAAAACTGTAAGGCTTTCTTTTCTGTAAAGAATGAAATATTCTAGTATCATGAGGGGGCTGGCAAGAAAGGTCGTTTTCTCAATGGAAATGTTTTGGTGACAAGTCGGTATATTTCTGTGAGAACTTTCATTTTCAGCCCCTCAGTGTTGTGCACCGAAAACCATTCCCTCAGAATCTGTTCGGTGAGCTATAATAGTGAACACCGCTCTGAAGACTTATAAAGCGGAGCCACAAAGGAGGGAACAGAGGGAAGCCATGCACAGGAAGATGCTCATATGACAGCCATAAGTACAGGGAACAGAAGTGGAATGTAGTTAAGCGAGGCTCATACTTGCCAATATTTTAGGTTCTACTGAAAGTCTGTTTTCTAGCAGCCCTCCAGCTCTGATGGATTCCTACTTTCTGCCCGCTCCTGAGTCTCCTGTCCAAGTGAGGCTGCCTAACCTTCAGGCAGCCCCAGTTCTGCTCATCAAATGCTGCCTTTTTTTGAAAATAGGGTCAGCCACTTGGTGCCATGAATCTCTATGATACCGAAGATTTCTTCCCTAAGCCGCTCAGCAGAGGAGAAACTCAAGTGCATATGGCATGGATATGATGGGGTAACTAAGAACAAACCCAAATGTTCTTAACAATCCCCATTAAATCCCAGTTTGTTTTGGCATGATTTCCAATGTTAAGACCTGATAAGGGGAATGCCAGTAGGTGGTAGAAATGGCTGTCCAAAGAAGGGCTTAGTCTGTCTCTTCTCCCAATAAAACGTCCATGCTGGTGTTAAAGCACTTTACATAAAAGACTTGGCTCTTCAGGAGCTGCATTCACTAACTCATGTTCTGTCTTCTGATTTTTATACCTTCCCTTCTGTAGGAAGGTTATGTGTTCCAATAGCATGATTAGGGAACTAATTATGGTTAGCAACAGTTAGTACCATCTGTCACACGCCCTTTGTTCTTTTATCCCCCAGTGATGAGCAGTACAGGCAGATAGAGGTGTTTAGGGGGTACCTCCCTTAAAAGGTTTTATGAGTCTGTCCTCTCTTAAAGATTTTGTGAAAACTGCTATAGCCCAGCCAGCCGGTGGTGAAGGCGCAATTAAATGAGGCCAGGCTGTGTTGGATGGATTCTCCCAGGATACTGGAAGTGGCAGAAGGTGTTTCTAGCAGGGGCATCTAGAGAGAACACAGCATGAGCAATGCGTGCAGAGGCACTCTTAGATCTCCGTTTGAGCTGACCCACAGTGATTGTATACTTTCAACAGAAAACATCTGCTTTTTGTGTCTAAACATCTCAGAGGCAGACAACTTTCTCTACCACTCGTACCGTTTGCTCGTTGGAGAAACCATTAGGTATCCTGTTGAGCAAGTCAAGCTTATTGGACTGCTCTGAGGAGCTGTTCTGGATGAGAAAAACCATGGTGGGGGAAAGTGCTGTAGCTATAGATGGAGAAGTGCCATAAATGAAAGCTGACATGAGGAGGTGAAAATGAATATGGGCTAAATTTTTTCAGTGTAATTTTTCTTTAAAAAGAAAAAGTGAGTAAGTAACGAGGAATATGTTGATGAACTTCGGTAACAGTAGCTGAAACTCCTTCTCCCTTTGGTAAATATGTAAGGATCTTTGGAAAATATTGCAATGGCCTTTATTAACGTGGTTCCTGCATGCTCCTCTTGACAAATCCCCTTGTTCAGGTTTTGACCATCCCCTTAAGCTCCATTCATTTTTAGTAGTATGTGAAGGTTCAGGGTCATCTTATATTTTTCTCAGTTGTTCATCTTTCACCTCAATCCTTCCAAGACTCAGACCTTCCATTGAAATAATTTTCAATAAATAACTGTGCTACTACTGCTTGAGTCAGAGAACTTTCCATCAAGTCACACAAATGCCTAGACCCCAATGGGACCAGCTTTGGAAAGATACTTTCTCACCATCTGGGATAGACTCTTATCTGTACTTCAGACATGAAGACAACATGGATACTTTCAACATGTAATGTATGCATCTCTATGTTGCCACATACAACTGCAACCTGACTAATGCACAGGGTTATCTGTAATCCTTGAAGTCTTGTCAGCTCTTGGAATGAAACGTGTCCTGGCTCTGAGACTGGCTAGTATATGCAGGGGAATATCTGGGCATCCTGCATCAAATGGATAAAGAATGAGACTGTAGCTGATTGATAATAAATTTATCCATGAAAGAACTCTTTCCCTTCTATCCAATGGTATTGGCATGGAAATATCAATTAATGATGAGCATTATACTTCGAGTATTGGCCCTTTGGTGTTTACTAGCTCTGTCTCTCATGGTAAATTGGTTGTAACACTTAAGGGAACAATAGTAAGTTGTAAGGGAACAATAAGTTTTATTCCCAGTGCAGCACAGGCACTAATGTTTCCAGATGCTTTGATTGTTTCCCTCCGGAGACTGCCGTTACCTGTAATACAAAATGCCTTTCTTGGAACTGGCAGGTGGAACGGCGACATTACCTGGTTTCCAAAGCAGTGGAGGAGGTGCAGAAAATCATCCAGCAGCTGACCGCAGAAATCAGCTGTAAGGCCACGCGGTTCCAGGCCATCTCCAACGCCGGCATTCACAATGAGAATATTAAGGTATGAGCAAGAGCTCTAATACAGGCGCTGGCAGCTTGGGGGCAATTATTAAGTGATTTCTCTACAGTGTAGGTGGTGGTGTGGACAGGTACCTCGCCCAAAACGCTACAGACGATGCGTTGACACTTCACCGTGGAAGTTCTGGTGACTGACTCGGTCATAGGAACTTACTCACGGACATCTTGCAACTACAGGAGCATCAGAGAGGGCCGGGTAAATCAGGCAGATCCTCTTTTTACAGCTGCTGCTTTTACAAAGAGCGTTGATTGCCAGAGCTGTCAATCTGCAGGCAGAAGCCAAAGCTCTTTGGGAGACAGAAAGAAAAACTTGTACAGCAGTAACATCAGAAAAAAACGCTCCTGCCTTCGTCAGTTGTGACTCATATTTTTCACAGGTGTAAACCCTGTCAACTCACTAAAATTAAAAAAAAAAAGTATCAAAAATTCTTCTTCCACTATGAACAGCAGAAAGCTACTTCAGAATTTTTTTTTTCCTGGTCATGGATTGGAACTTCTTTTTTCTGGGAAGAAATATGCTTAGTAGTGGGAGAAGTTAAATGCCTTCCCATTTTAGATCATCAAATACCAAGATAATAATGTCCTGTCCCAGCTGAGACAAAAGACTGGTTATTTCCAATGACTACTTAACACAAGAATAACTAGTGTAAGGCTATAAGAAACAATCATAGCAATGGCAAATTCCAGTGAAAGTGATGTTTTTCACCTGAACTAATTGACATACTCGATCATAAAGTATAAAGTATTTATATAAAGTATATTTAGTATAAAGGTCAGCCTTTATACTAAAATGCAGCCAGTTATGGATCAAAACACAGCAGACACGTAAAAGCATGAGGTGACTCTTGCAGCTGCCTGGGAGTGAGAGGGAAGTGCTCTGTGTGTACCAGGCTGCGGGAAGGGGTGGAGGTGGAGGCAGGCTATCATCATCATCATCATCATCATCATCATCATCATCCAGTCTGAAACGTGGCTGCTGCTCTGGGACAAACACATTTGAGTTTATATCTTTCCTGGGATTTTCACATATCCTAGAATATCCTAGGGCATGTGGTCTTGCCAGTAGGAATGACCACAGTGACGTAAGAGGGTGCCACATCCTGGCCCACGTGTTCCTTAGTCCATAGCCTCCATCCACCTCTCATCCCGGGACAAACCCGCTTGGCTAATGAGGTCTGACAGGACCAGGGTCAGGGTAAAATTGCTGTTCTGGAAAACAAAGCGGAACAAAACCAAAGCGACCTATTCTGAGCAGTCATTTGCTATTACGGTAGGCTGATCTGAACAACTTCTGCTTAAAAGAAATCCTCAAAATGTATTTTCTTAACAAGTGGCAGATTTGTTATTCACGCTTAACTGAACCCAGTGCCACAAATCTGTGGAAGTCACAGTAGGAGGGCCCAGATAACATTGTCCTGTCAGTATGGGGCAGGAAAGAATGGGTTAATAATGACATTTTTTTTGGCTTGGGCTGCTCTGCTTCCAAAAAATAGAATCTTTAATACCTCTGCTGACATAGCCCAACCTAGAGGAGCCTTGTGTCAAGGGAAAGCCAATGTAGTAACTATTCTGTGTTTAATTTTTCGATGCCTTTTTCCTGTCAATTAAATTTATAGTAACTTTTCAGAACTTTTCAGCTTCTGGTTAAAAGGAATTAATTTAACATGGTGAGGGGTCTAGATTTGTACAAATTTATAGTAATTTTTCAGAACTTTCAGCTTCTGGTTAAAAGGAATTAATTTAACACGGTGAGGGGTCTAGATTTGCTGAGAAGCTACAAGCCTCCTTCTAAACACGCAGGGCTGGGTGGGGAATATATAAAAAACACCTCTAGATATTCAATGTTTTTCTGTAACTCAGGGGACAAAAAGTCAAAATCTTTAATAAAACACTTGAAATAAAATTCAGATGGGAAAATTGGAATATTTTCTTTTGAAAACGTTGACGTGTTTTAGTTGTGACCCACCACCCCTGCAGCTGTTAACTTTGCAGGGCTGATGCAAAAGCTGTGGAGGCTTCAGTAAGGTGAAACGAGCAGGTTAGTGCCCGGAGTAATTACGAGTGAGGACCTGCCCCACAGCGCTGGGGGGTGTTTAACTCTGTACTCATGGCAGGGGTGAGGTGGGGGTCTTCCTTTAACAGATGGGCTCGAGGGAAGCTTGCAGCTTTGCTCTGTGAATGAAGGACCTGGCACGTGCTTTGTCTCTGTTCTTGTACTTCTTGTTTTCCTTTCTGCTTCTCTCAGGATCAGCCAGCTTTACTGGCCAAGTGGTCAGCTATGCTTCGGGGGAAGCGCCCATTCCACCCATCCATCCAGGTACAAAGCCCTCCCGCCGCCTGGTGCCTGAGGGTCCCTGCTTCCTCCTCACCCACCCTCTTCCCCACACAAGTTCACCCACCTAACCGATCCTCCCACGACTATTTCATCCCCTTTGCAACAGACTTGCTATTTTGCTCAAGGTGTAAATATTTATACTTCTAACGTAGTGCTTCTGCCTCCCTGGGATATCCTGGCCAGGATTATGAGAATGATGCCGTATTTAATTTGCCCAGCATACTCCAGGCAGGTTTTTAATACAGCAGAATTGGCTGTAAGTTACTTACCCCAGAATTTGAGGTTCTTTTTCAAGCTTGTGACTTGCTGGAGCCTGTGGTCTGCGTATGGCACATAAGACCATCGTGTGACGGAGCATAGGTGTGGGACTGGGATATATTTAGGCCAAGAAGACACCAGCTACCCAGCTTTACAGTGCCATCCCCATCCCCAGCCTTGTGATTTCTGGTGTTTCCTGGAAAGCCCCAGCTGGAGGAGCCTTGTGACTTGTATTTGAAAGCACTCATGTAACACTTACAGCTCTTCCCTTTAATACCTCTTGGGTGCCAGCGCGTACGAGCCAGCGTCTTGCTATGGGGAGGAATGGTTGTTTATCTGCAAATGTGGCCGAGGCAGTGAGATGAGCAGTGACTGCATGACAGCCATTGTATGTTTTCCTTATGGAGCCTAGAGTTTTGCTCCTGAGCAGCTCACGGGATTTCTCAGCCCCACCAAACCTGACTTGGGCAGGTCAGCTTGGTCTGCCATGTCACCCTTCCAGCATCCTCCTGCCTTTAGGTGGTTCGGTTTTGACAACAGAAAGGCCTTCTGGTGTTTCCTTTGCCATTTCCATGCTTCTTGCTGGCCATCTTTGTATTTCAAACCTCTTGCCAGGTTGCAGAGAAGACTGGCTGCTCCTTGTGGGACAGGGAGTCGGGAGGTGAGCATGACAACGTGGCAGCACCTGCCCCATGGTCCCTGAGCCAGGCAGACCCAGGGAGGGCAGCTGGGGCAGCTGAGACCTTGGTTCATCAGGGAGGTCTGTGCTGATAAGGCAGGTCTGAGGTCAAGCCTGGAGCACTCACGGGGGTCCCGCTCAGACCCAGCGATGGCAACCAGGCAGATTGCCAGGCGAGTCCATAGTGGCCAGGTAGGTCTGAGGTTGGGCTGGGAAAGCAGTCTGCAGGTAGGACAACAAGGTCTGTGGCCAGGCACAGCTATCACACAGCTGGAGACCAGCACTCCTACGGCAAAGCCCGGGGCTGAGCTGAAACGGGGGTCCCAGGCACCTGGGAAGAAGGTGTGGGTAGGAGCCCCAGAAAGGCTGCTCAGGGCCATTAAAGCCTGTTGGTGCCCTGAGGGCCCTGGCACCTCTGCGATAATATTTTACATCAGCTGAGCTACCAGGAAGGCTACCAGCATGGTTTGGATTATTACAGGAGAGTGACAAGCATGTTTCGTTCACCTCGGGTGTACCCACCTTGCAGCAACAGCTGTCACTTCACATCCTGCTCATGCAGCCGCTTCGCTTCATTAATGCCAGTGCAAGTTAGGCTTGGTAGCAAGTGGAGTTGAAAAGCTTCTGCGTCACATGGCAAAAATCTGAAGGAGTTTGAACGCCCTCCCTGGAGCCACAATTGCCAGGTGCTTCCAAACTAGTGCTTGGAGATGTCTGGCTCTGCCGTGAGGCAGTATGAGGTTTTGTAGTAATTGTGTCACCTCATTTACTCTTTGCAAATACTGGCTCAGCACTGGTTTTATCGGAAAATGGTCATTCCCAAAGTGAGGCCAATTAATTGGCTTGTACTTAAGCCTCTTGGGGGGTTTGCTGTCCGTTGGTTACGGTTTCCGTCCTCACCCTGGATGCTCAGCAGCAGATGCAGGGTCATACAGTGCAGCTGGCCAGGACCTGGATTTATGTCTGAGAGTGCCAGTGCCCGTGTGGGCTCAGGCGTGTCACTTGCCTCACATCTCTGTCTCTTAAAGGACACTCGTATAGAGTGCAACACGTGTAAAATGAATGGACCACAGCCTTAAATCACTAATGCCTGCGGTGGACTTTGACAGAGATCAGGAAAGTGCACATTTTGCCATAGTTCTTACTCCTGACAAACTCTAGGCTTATCTCCAGTAACAGTTCTGAGGTAACAACTTGCACTATTTTGTTTCCCTTTGCTGGATCTCAAAACTTGCTCTCTGATGCGTTCCTGCCCCTTGGAAGCTGCTGGCTATTACATGTCATGAATTGCAGACTAGAAATAACAAGGCATGGGGGAAACCATGGCAGGTGTGGTGGCGAATCCGTCAGTGAGCTCTTGCCTTCTATGGGCCATGGCTGTCACATCAGAATCTTTCTAAGACAATCTGCTTTTAGTCTGTGTATCTCCAAACTAACCCTCAGGTGCGGAACATGTCCTGGCTGTATTCAGTTGTCCCCATCCTACCGTGGCTTTACCTTCTCTCCAAAGCCCCCCGCTTTACCTGTTACTTCCTTAACCCTCTTTTCCTTACCTGAGGCTCATGGATCTGCCCTTGTCTCCTCTCTCAATCTCTCTGAACTCTCCTAGGTCTTAGCACCCAGCCAGTTCCTCATCACAGTCCCTCTGCGTGGCCTGGCCGGGTACAGGGAGTGCCAGGTACGGCACTGGCGTTATTACACCGTGCATGGAGCCAGGCTCCCCTCCTCCGTGCGGGATCCCGAGGAACTGCATCAATGGCTAGAGGTGGAGCAGTTCTCAAAAAGCCTTCAGCAGTGGCATGAAACGGATGTGAACATCGAAGGTGATCTGGTTCCAGCCAAAGTCCTTGTCGTCTTCCGGGAGCTGGTGGAGAAGTCGATTATCTCCTGTAACCTCTCCAGTGAGTGTAGCGGGCACAGGTGTTAGGGGGCCTGCCTGTCTTCTGCAGCTGACAGAGGGAAACCATCACACACACGCAGTCCCACGTGATCAGAAGTTAAGAACTGGCAAACCCTTTCAAAATCAGAGCACCTTTAGCCCGTTGCAGCGAGGCATGCAGACCTGTGTTGAAGACAGAATTAAGTAGTTCTTGTGCTCTTCATAGCCAAGATGTTGCTCCTTTCTTAGGAATTTGGGTAGGGTCTCCAGCAACATCCCCAGCAACATCCCCCCCCCCCCCCAGTTCAATCAAAACACAACTCAGATTTTCAGAACACTTAGGAATTTGTTTAGGGAAAATCTTTTCCTATTACAGCACCTGCAATATATTAGACTATCAAGGAAGATAAGATAGGAAAACTGGATGCTGGGAAGGTGTGTAAGTCTGAGGAGAAAGTACTTGAAGATTTCGTGTATAGGGCAGGTGATGCTCTGGGGAAACCTTAGCTGCCCGTGGCTTTCCAGCATGGGGTAGTGGGAACCAAGTACAAGGACTCTTCTACTTCACCCAAGTCTGTTGGGCAAGGGCTCTTTTCCCCAGTGTCCAGGCTACTCCAGTCCTGTTCAGCAGCAGTGGACTCATGAAGTTTGCTTTCAGTAGTGGTGCTGGTCCCTCTGTGAGCCATCCAAAGCACCTGTTCATTGCCTCTGGCTATTTATGCTGGAAGTGCTGACCACTGGCATAATGCAATCAGTGGGGCATGCGACATGCCTTCACAGCTGCAACGTCTGTAGCAAGACGCTGCCTGAACCGTGATCCTCATGCTTAATTCTGAGCATCCTAGGGGCGTGTTACAGACTTCAGCTAATGACCACTTGGCTTGGTCCAAGCTAAATAGTCTATGTTCATCTTTTCGCATTAAGATACTGTGACATGATCAAATCCAGACTCTTTTCATAGCATTTCCAGGATGACTTCACTCATCAGTGGCCTAATATGGGTCTTCTGTATTCCTGAGACGTAGGATCCATTTCCACGCATCTGATGATTGCACTCTGCATTTTAGCCACAGGAGAAAACATGTTAAAGTCAAGCTCAGCTAGATCATTTAATTCTTACAGGAAACATTTGTTATCATAGGAATGGAAAGTGGGGATGGGAAGGAAAGATGGGAATGAAATTTCACTATCAAGGCTCACAGAAAAGACCAGATGGAATGGGCTTGCATCTGAGGCTTTACTTGTATGAAAGTCATTGTGTTGAAGTGGAAATTTGCCTTTGTGTCTAGCAGCAGTACATCAAATTGTTGAGCCAGGAGAGGTACTTCCAAGGGACCCAGGAAGTGATGTTTGGGCTTATGATTCTGGTGCCTTTTCTCTAAGGCCAGCTGGGAGGAGATGAGCTAAGATGAAGTCAGGAAGAGTAATTACCATTCTTGTTTGTTTCTGTGAAGAATGAACCTCTTTTATCCCACAGTACAGTTAAAGTTACAGAAATTTTTCCCTGATTTCCTTACTTCCCTGTTTTTTAATTCTTGAAGTACCAGCAAAATGAATTTTTTTCAAGATGGAAAAATAGGTAGCACAACCACAATGCTTTTGGAAGTGCTGTGAACATACATGCCAGCACAGCGGTTGCTCTAATGCTTTTCAGCTGCTAGGGATCCCTGCTGAGGGCTTGGGAGCAGGACAGATCCTGTTTTGGTGCCAGGCTTGGCTCAGCAGGGAAATAACATGCAGATTTTACTGAGGCTTATAAATTCTGGTTGGGATGGACTCCACTATTAGCAAGGTAATTCACCCCTGTGCTTTCTGGAGGAGATGCTAAATTGCCTTTGGGAATAAGCAGGTATTTCCTCTGTGAGGGCAGAAGAGGTTGCCATCCCAAATGTTCATCATTGTCCCATCGAGTCTGTTGTGTGAGCTCCTTGTGGAATTGTTTCTTAGCCTGTGCCAACCAGAACGGGGTGGCTTAACACACTGCTTAGTTGAACTGCTTGTGGGAATCTGCTCCATCTTTTACTTCAGTGGGTTAGAGCATGATCACACCATTGGCTCGGATGGCAAAGCCGAAAGAACAGTGACCTTGCCAGAGTGACAGGGAAAGCTGGGGACAGAAACTTCTTCCATGAACACAGCTGGACCAACAGGAAACATCTCGCTGAGTCCATTAGTTGCAGCTTTCATTCCTCTCTGCTCTCTTGGAGCGTACTGTTCCTGGAGATGAGCCACTCTTATTTCACTGAGAAAACTTCTTTCCTCCAAATCCCCATGGAACTCACTCTTTTTGACACTCAGCAGTCCTGGTGAGGCAAGCAGCTCTGCACAACCAGCCGTACATCCTGGCATTGCCTTCTGTGCAAGTGCATCCCCAGAAACAAAACTTACGGACACCCCACAAAACATTCTGGATGACTGGCAAGGGTAAGTCATTTGATCTGATCACAGGTTCTCTGAAGGAGTAAGGACATCTTCAGGGTATGAAGCATTCATCTGGTCCCCTCTAATCTGCAGTGATCTCCTGGTACTGTACCATTAGAAATCATAGAAGCATAGAATGTTTTGGGTTGAAAAGCACCTTAGAGATCCTCTGGTTCCACACCCCCACGGGCAGGGACACCTTCCACTAGAGCAGGGTGCTCCAAGCCCTGTCCAGCCTGGCCTTGGACGTTCCAGGGATGGGGCATCCACAGCTGCTCTGGGCAGCCTGTGCCAGCACCTCAGCACCCTCACAGTAAAGAATGTCTTCCTAACACCTACTCTAAATCTACCCTCTTTCCGCTTAAAGCCATTCCCCCTTGTCCGATCACTACGTGCCCTTGCAAGAAGCCCCTCTCCCAGTTTCTCGTTGGCCCCCATTAGGCACTGGCAGGCTGCTGTGAGGTCTCCCTGGAGCCTTCCCTTCTCCAGGCTGGACAACCCCAACTCTCTCAGCCTGTCTGCACAGGTGCTCCAGCCCTCTGATCACCTTCGTGGTCTCCTCTGGGCTTGCTCCAACAGGTCCATGTCCTTCTTATGTTGGGGGCCCCAGACCCGAGCGCAGCAGTGCAGGTGGGGTGTCACGGGAGCAGAGCAGAGGGTGAGAGTCACCCCCCTCAGCCCACTGCCCACGCTGTTTTTGATGCAGCCCAGGGCACGGTTGTCTTTCTGGGCTGTGAATACCTGTTGTTGGGCCATGCCAAGCTCCTCGTCCACCAGCACCCCGAAGTTCTTCTCCTCAGGGATGCTCTAAATAACTAAATGTTGTTTGCATATTAAATTTATGTAGAGGATGGACAGGGAAACGCTTGTGGCTGTATGCAGGGAGGGAGCTTGGGTACCTTACAGCTTTCAGAGGTGTAAGGCACTGTTACTAACCAAGAAGGTAAAAATGAGGTGATGAAACCCTCCCGACTAAGCTGTGGAGGGAGCACACGCCTGTGTTGTACCTGGTCACCCTTGATTCATTGGGAGATGAGGAGGAGGAACTACAGGAGAAGCCCAGCCATGGCACCACACAAGAAAGGGCTGAGCTGATCTCAGCCTGTGTCACGCTGTGGTGATGTGGTATGTTGTGGTCATGTGGGACATCCTGTGACACAACGTGTGACAACGCCAAGAAAGATTAAATGTGCTAAAGAAAAACCTTGGTGTGTTTATTTTTGGTAGAAACAGGAAGGATGCTGGTGAGGCTAAAAAGAGCCCAAGCAGTGTCCTTTCAGAAGCCTACACATGCTGAAGGCAAGATCTCATCCTTTAGGTACTAGCTTTCATGGAAAAGGCATTTAATTTAGTTAGATGGGAATTTCTTCACCTCCTGCTGAGAAGCAACCCTACCTAAGCAGTAGCAGAGCTGTCATTTAACCACAAGGGTGATAAAAAGAAGCACACATCTGAGAAATCAAACACGTGGAAAGTGATGAGTTCAAACCTGGCCAGAGTAACCATGCCATAGACCTTTCCTGAGGAAGGAAACATGGGACTTCGAATAAACACCCTTTGTTAGAGGCTTCAGTGTTCAGCTCATCTGAAAAGGAGCACCTCCACTGCTCCCCAGCTAAGCCACCCGAATGAATCCGCTGCTCTTGCAGGTTTTGTTGTGTGCAGGGCGATCCCTGATCCAAATGCTGATCACGACTTCTGCGCTTTGCTCTGAGCTGCACTCCTAATCCAAAGGCTCCTCGGTTTTTTCTCTTACTTATTTTGTTTTAAAGAAACTCAAACTGGCCAAGAAGGAGCAAAGCCTCTGGTGTTGGTAAGTTAACTTTTTCTCTACGGACCTGTATTAATTGCTTGTTTCATTAATGGTGCAAGCAGGTAGATTTAATTTTTGAACTAAATCACAGTTACTAGCTGTTAGTAACACCTCAGCCTGCCTCTCTGGGCAAATTTAGAAATCCCTGTGTCTGCAGCAGCCAAAACCCTTTAAACATGTCAATCCCTTTCCTCTGGGGAAAAATTAAAGTCTACCCTGACACTGTTGCTGAGATGGCTGCGGCAGGACCAGCACGTAGGGGCCTCCCCACTGGACACGAGAGGTACCGGGGGACCTGGGACACAGTTTGACATCTAGTGGCACTGTGTGGTACAACCCCAGAGCTGCTGCTGGAGCCGGGGGGGGGGGGTCACGGCCCCACAGCACACAGCAGGCAAGCCGAGGGAGGATCCCTCCATCAACCAGCTACACCCTTGGGTGCTGCATCTACACACCTCGGCATTGTGCATCTCCTCATCCTGCAGTGACATTTGATAGCGGGAAAAAACCAGCTAAGAGGTAGGCTCAGGTCATATTTTATCCAGAAAAGCAACATCTTTTAAGATTTGTGTTTTGAACTCTTTGCTTGTGATCTCTTAGATCATTATGCATGCTTTTACCATGCTAATGAAGCAAGAGCAGTAGGGTCTTAACCCAAGTAAAGCAACAGAAGATGTCCAAATAGTTAATTCTGAAGTCTGCTAGGAGGCTGAGTTTGAAGAAATTGGGGTTATTTCAGCTTCAGGTTTGATTGGTGCCATTTATGATTGCAACCAGGACTAGGAACTGAATAATGAATGCGCAGATAAAGCCATCTTTATTAAACGAAAATGTTGGGAAGAGAAAAATGATTCAGGTGATATGAACAGCAGCCCAACCTCAGACTTTTAGAGCGTTACAAAGAGATTAAAACCTTCCTTTTTTTTATACGTCTCCACATTTCCTACAATCAGAATGGGAAACTATCATTATCCCTTCAGAAACATGATTTTAGCCCAAAATCACTCAAAATCTCAGGGGGAAATCACATGCTTTCAGAATGTTTGGTTGGCTTCTAGCTCTAAGAAACTCAGCTTGGACTGCAAGGGTGAGCAGCTCCTCTGAATTTGCAAGATCTGCTTCTTAGCTCTAAAAAATCAACCTGTGCAGACCAGCAGTGGTCAGGCAGTTTCTCCATCTGCCTGGAAACTTTAGATTATGTGTACAAGGGTTAGTAACAATTTACCAGGGATTAATTTGGCCCACTGTGTACAGCTGCCAAAATGAAAAGAATAAATGTTAATTAGAAATTATATGAAGAATCCTGGAGCATTTAAGGCAACTGTTTTCTTTCTAATTATTTTTAGAGAGGGAAAAAATTAAAATAATGCTTAAATCAGAATAGCAGTTATGGGTTAGAGCTGATGAAATCACATACCTTGTCCTCCAGGTGTAGCAGAGTAGAGAGACTCCATCCCACCTCCCTCCCTGAGGAGCAAACCCTGTTTTGTGGCATTAAGGCAGGGGTAGCGCCCAATCTCTCCAGTATCATTATGTGAAGCCTATGTGCTACAGTGCAAACCACGTCTGAAGTCCACTCTCTGGTGCAATAAAATGATGTTTGCTCCCTGAGGACCAATTTCTTAGTCTCTGGAATGTGTTGAAGTGTGCAGGTTTAGCACGCCGCAGCATGTAGCTCAGCTGGTCACCTGAAAATTGTCTCTTCAGCCTTTTCCAGGCAGAAACAATCCTGAGATTCGTGAGTGTCCAACAGATACATATGGGGATGTTCAACTAAAAAGTCAAAAGCTTTGGCCCACCTTATGAGCCTGCCTGCTTGGAAGTACTCATCTGTTTAGGACATCAGGCAAAGGGCTGCCTGGCTGAAGAGGCAGGGTGGGTTGGCTTCCCCTAGCAGGTGGATGGGAACCAGGCTTTTCCTCTGAGCAGGTCTCTGGGTTGCAGAAGTCTCCAGGTGCAAGAGGTGGAAAGAAGAAGCATCAGTGAGCACTGGCCTGTGGTAAGGGAAATCTCCTGTTGGCCCTGTTCGTGCGCTGGCCAGTGGCCCATTCACACACCGTAAATAGCCACAAGGTCTGAGTATCTCAGTCTCAGACTACTCACAGCCCTGTTACACACTTTGCAGCTGCATGCTTCCTCAGACACACAGGAGCTGGTGTGGTTTCCCAATGAGATCCTTAATTCTGAGGAGAGATACAGAGCATCCCTTCCTGGTGTGGAGCAGACAAAATGTACACAAGTAATTCCCTAAAAGCCTTCCATTTCACTCTCTTCCTTCTATCATCACATTTCTATCCTTCTTTTCTTTTGTTTCCCCCCCTTTTTTTTTTTTCTCTAACCTAGCTGTAGTCAAAAGCTCCTCTGTCTATCTGCCAGGATGATGCCACAAACACTTGTGGCACAACACAAACACTGTAGTAGAGTTGCCTCTAGAAACCAGGCACTACTACAGAAAGAGGAGAAAATCTCGCAGTAACAGGAGATCCAAGGCAAAAGAATCAGCATCCTGGCCGGTGGTAGCTCTAGTGTTTCCTAGCTGGTGGGGATCTTGAAAGAAAAATGTGTAGTGGATATGCTTAAGCATGTATAATGTGCTAGAGGTGTAAAGGAAGAAGATCAGACAAGAGCAACAAAACATTATTCATAATCAAGATATTACTATCAAGGTGAAAATATATAGTGTTCTTTTGGGGTAGAGGGCTGAAAACAGGAAAAAAACAGCCACACTCTTCTAAAAGACCTTGTAGCCTTCTCCTACATGTCCCATCTTTGCAATCAGCCTGTGTTACTGCATGTCCACCCCCTCCAAGACTGGGGACAGCCAGCGAAATCCCCACTGAGGACTACTGCACAGAAGCACAAACACAGAAGAATCCTAAAATGCTTAAGCATTATTTAGAAAGTGTATAAATCTATGGGAACTCATTATAAGTACTCTTAACAAGTTTCCATGGATATATTTTTTTGAATAACACTGGAATATTTTGGAGAATGGCACCTCAGATGAACCCAACAAAGGCTGTGTAGGAAAAGGCTGTAAAGGTTAGTCCTTTACAAGGTAATAACCATGTCTTCTATCTTCCAACATATAAAAACAAAATGGTCTTGTCTTGTTAGTATTATTTTGATAATGATTAACTGTTGCAGCACTCTCCAAACCATCAAGCTGCAACAAGGTCTTTCACCATCTCATACCAGCACACTCTTCATCCCAGTCCCTCTGCTGCCTTCTCCTCATCTCTCCTCCTCACTCAGGGCATGCTCTCTCTCTTCTTGCTTCCTCCTCTCTCATCTCCTTCTGCTTCTTCCTCTCTCTCCTTTTCTTCCTCGGCTGCTCTCCCTTCATTGGCTCTCAACCCCTTAACTTAACCAGCCACACCTGCACCTTATATATATTGACCAACCCACTGCCCCTAAAGCCAACCCACAGTTGTATTATCAATGCTAATTAATCCAGCTGCATTCTTCTACAGATAACCAGTGCTGATCTTGCTTTGTGCAATATTGTTCCCTTAAACACCTGTTGCATTGTGTTGTGACTGTACATTGTGTTCCCATAAAATTAAAAGGAAAGATTTTAGTGACATTTATAAAGCACTGGTGGGGCTGGCTGCTGCTGTCCCCAAGCTAAGAACTGTTCTGATCTTGGCCTTCAAAACAGGAGGAAGAAATAAAGTTTTCATCCCCCCTTATAGAAGTTCTCCTCCCCCTTTCTCCTCCCATCACATCTCCTCTAACAGCAGAGCCTACAGTCCTTTCCAGCTGGGAAGGTGAAATTCTGAATAATCAGGTGAGTGCTGGTTTCTGCCATGCAGAGAGGGGATCTCGGTCCGGCTGTTTTACACTGCAAGTCTCTGTCGTGGTTTAATTCTGGCTGGTGACTGAGCACCACGCAGCCGCTCGCTCGCTCGCTCCCCTCTCGCCCAGAGGGATGGGGAGAAGAATGGGAAAGAAATTTAAAACTTGAGGGTTGAGATAAGAACCATTTAATAACTGAAATAAAATAAGACAAACCCAACAATAATAGTAGTAGCAACAGTTATAATGAAAACAAGGGAGAAGGGGAGAGGAATGAAATTCAAAGGGAAGGCAGGAAAGAAACCAAGTGATGCACAGTACAACCGCTCACCTGCCACTGACCGATGTCCAGCCGGTCCTCAAACAATGACCAGCAGGCCTGGGCCACCTGCCCCTACTTTATATCCTGAGCATGACATCCCATGGTATGGAATATCCCTTTGGCAAGTTCGGGTCAGCTGTCGTGGCTGTGTTCCCTCCCAGTTTCTTGTGGGG
>JAVJGJ010000057.1:3693558-3704661 GCA_035590215.1 Microhierax caerulescens | reverse complement strand
ACCCCCAGCTGTAACGTGTGGTCAGGCCGTGGGGCTGGGTGGCCGCTGTAGGTCCCTCCCAGCTGGAACAGGCCATTCTATCCCATTCTGCTTTGCACCCTCTTTGCTCAGAACCTGGGAGTGCCCTCCAAGTCACCCTTCACATGGGCAACCATGTTGTGTGGAGCAGCTTCGAACAGGTAACTTCTCCTGCTAAACCTTTCTTCTCCAGGCTTGTTTCTGAGTGGGCACAAGTGACAGTTCCATGACAACACCCCCCCATGAAAACGTGGCTCTCCCGTTTCTGGTGGGCAGAGGTATTTGGGTAAAGAGCCAAGAGATGGCACCCTGCCGAGCACAGCCAGGCAGCTGGGGCAATGCAGTAATGTCTCCTGTTCCATCTTGCGTTTGAGCTGTGGCTGAAGGGCTGGCTTCTGAAGCTGGAGGAGGGCAAAAGCAGTTTGAAAGGACAGTGAAAAATGTTCAGAGCTCTTAATCCCAAGTTTGATGTTTTGCTCTGATGCATGATCCGTTTGGGATTTAGCTGTGTCTGTTGAAGAATTTATCTCCCTTTGTAGCCAGGGGAAAAGCGTTTCAGTGGTGATGTCTTAACTCGGCTGCAGCTGCGTACCAGAGTCTCCCCGTTGCTGTGGCTCACAGCCTGCAGTGAAGAGAACTCCTGGGCACGCACCGTGCGCTGCAGGGCAACAGGGTGGAAGGTTCTGGTGCTCTGCCAGGGCGGCAGCCTCGCACGGCCAGGAATGAATCAGCAAAGCCACTAAGCACAGAACGATGGAGCCCTGCTTTAAGCCAAGTCTGATCATTTTTTGCTCTCTTTTCTTGTCGATACCCAGGCAAATCCATCAGCTGGCGTATGCTGCTACAGGAAATATCGTTGTGGCCATATAAAATCAAGATCTGCCCTGGAAGGTACGTTGCTACTAACCACAAAGGCACAGGAACCAGCCCCAGCTCTTTCTCCAGAACAGCAAGGCATGACACACTGGCCACTACCAAAGGCTGAGGGAAAGGGCTTCGAAGGAAGAATTAGTATGTTCATTGAAGTAGTTGAAATCAAGAAATAATTCCACCTCAGAGATAGGTTTGAGGTGTGCTACATACTATCTTATATCATCTAGGGCAGGTCTGGTTGAGTGTGGGGATTTTTTGGAGAGGCAATATTTTGTGGTGGTAGGAGAGATGTGCAGGAGCTCTCCGGCAAGAAAAACTTGCCAATGTACTTGTTGCATTTCTTGTTACAGGAAACTTTCTGCAAATAGCTTTTCACATATACATCCAGCCTACCTGCAAAACTATGCCCTTATCACAAGGTTTTCCTCCAGATAAGGATATCACATTCTGCTTTGGCTACAGAATAAGTTTTACGTTTCAGATTTTTTATTTTTCTTTCTAAAAGAGTGAGCACCTTGACAAATACAGAGTTCCTTGAAGTACATTAAATTTAATCAAAAGTGTTTTCTCCGTTCAGAGCATCTGGAAGGAATGTGGTGACCATTCATACTCCTTCGCTTTTTAATTGCTTTTATGAGTATTTGCTGACTCCCAAAGGCACTATCAGGGAAAGAAGAAGAATTCTTGTCTTTTGTGATTTCTTGCTGGTTGGCTGTGACTTTCTGCTTATCTCTCAGTTTTGCTTTCTCTCCTTTACTGAATTATTGCCTTTAAACAAGAAGGGGTACACAGTGGCCAAAAGGGAACTGTCTGGCACAGCACCCAAGAACAACAGACACTCCCAAAGCATTCACATAAGCAAAAGGGGAAGAAACTAAAATGCATAATTGTGATGAGACATGGGTTGCAATGAGTATTTACAGCAATCCTCTGCTCAGGAGACATGAAACAGCAACTATGAGAGAATTCTGTCTGACACATGGCTGAGTTCTTGGCCACTGTTGCCTTGACTCGAGCTGATGGCACTCAGCCTGACGCTCACTGAGGGTGTTTTTCAAGGTATTTGAAAGGTAGCTCGTTCAAGGGAGCTTGTTGCTAGCTGCTGGCTGGTGTGTGTGTGTGTGATCCTCACTGTCCTGCCACATCTGGAACCTTAATTGGGATGAGGGATGCTGAGATGGTTCCTGGTGGGTGCTAAGGGCCTCCTTACAGCTGTGGGGCATTCCCAGCCCTCACCATAGACACCATTGCTCCATCAGAAATTTCAATTTTAAATGTCTTGCTCTGTTACCATATAAAACCTTACAAAACTCGTGATTTTAATCCTGTCACATCGTCTGCCTGTAAGTCACTAGAGGGCAATGTCTCTCTCAAAGTACCACACGGATCCAGGATCTCGCTCGCTCTTAAAATCAGCATCTTGTTAGTCATCATTGAACTGAGACAAATGAACTCGATTAATTTAATGCTACATTCTATTGCCAAAAAGGAGAGAAGGATTGAGACCACGAGAGAGCTTTCTAATAAATAGCAAGACTCAGGTAAAAAGCCTCTAAACTCCGGGAACCGCTCCAACAGCCAGAATATGGATTTATTGCTTTCTGCAGCAAAAGATGGGCTTGCAGTAATTCCCAACAGGTTTGCTCTGGGGAGAGCACCAACAAGCAATGTGTAGGCAGAGTTCTGGGAAGGAGGGAACTTGCGGGAATTGCCACCACCCTGCTCCATCAGAGCCCTTGTCCTGTCCTCTCTCCATGGGGCTGGGTCACGGGCCTGGGGACAAGGCAATGTGAGTGGGACTCCCACGTGTGCCTACCTCCCAGGCACCTCTGTCTCCCTCTTTTTCTCCTTCTGTTGTCCACCTGTGTCCTGTCACACACCCCACCTCCTCAAGGAAAGATTTTTCTTGGAACAGGTTTTCTGATGCCACCCCTTCGGCAGAATGGTCATTTCTGAGTGCACGTCACCTCTCTTTTTTGTAACAGGACTTGGGTGTGCAGAGAGGCCATTACAGACCATCTACACCCCCCCCCCCCCCTTATGCTCCATCTCTAGTTTGGAGGGATGCCCAGCAACGAATTTATGGTACCTTGCAAACTGCATTCCTAGTGGGAGCAGCCTGGCCTCTCGGAACAAAACTGGGGCATGGACAGTGATAAATAAGATAGCAGGCTAATTCTGCCTTCATGTGAAATATTTTTCTCCTTAACAATGCTGGGATTACTGGTTTTGAGGATAAATAGATTTTTTTTATTATTATCCCCAACCCCCACCTCCTACTCCGGACTCTCATCTGAGGCCCTTGCAATGTCACATGAGACACTGGCACTGCAGCAATGCTCCAAACATCCCAAGGGATGACACTTGCCCTGCCAGGCCAGCATTTACCAGCACCACAGGTGTGTGGGGCTCTTGACCTCTTTGGGGTCTGACTTCTCTGGCTGAAGGAACACCTAGAGTTTCAACAGAAATTAAACAGCTCCAGGTAGCAGATGTATTTTAGCCTGTTCTGACCCAAGCCGTTGCAGCACAAAGAAACGGAGAATGCTTTCCTACTGACAAATAAAAAAATAAATAAAAAAATAATAAAAAAAAAAATACTGCAGGTATTTGTCAGTTCTGCTCCAAGCAATGCCTTTGGTCTGAAAGAAAAGACAGGATCAGAGCCTGGCTTTGGAAGCATCTCCTAGATGGGTGATGAGGAATGCACAGATGCTACAAGAGACCAGGCCTGCGGAGAGTGCAAAATGTATTTTCCACAGGAAAGATTTTCTAATTTACCCTTAGCATCCTCAAACAGAAATTACAAGGAAATGCATCAAGGAAAGAATTAATCAGATTGAAAGGCTTTGTGGTAATTAGAAAAAAGAATGGCATCTTCTCAGGCTTCCCTGGGGTGGTAGTAATTACCAGCTGCACAACTGTGCCTTGTGCAGCTTCAAGTTTTCTGGATTAGAAAGCTAAACATCTTTTTGTTTCCTTTCTTAGAGAAGCCACCTTTGGAATTAAGCAGCTACACAGGCCAACGCCTCAGAGAAATGTGCATGGAGCCTCCTGCAGCCTGGCAGGGCACTACTTTACATGTGGCGTGGTCCAGAGCCTGATCCCAAGCCGTGGCCCCGGAGCCTCTGGCCCATCACGTTTTCGCTGTTGCCTCGGAGGAGATGCTGAGTACCATTTGTTATCCAGCAACCCAAAGAGCCAAGAGCCCTTCAGCCACCACTGCAGGCAGCCTCACACCCATCTGCTTCTGCAGCACGTCCCAGAAGCAAAGGCCAGGTCATAGCCCCTCTTGGTGCCACTATTGTCACTGACACAGCTGGGGACCTGAGGGGCAAGGGTGCAAGGCAATGCTTTCCAGGGAAGGAGTTTTATTATTTCAAGGGAGCTTATGAAAGTCCAGTTCCGAGATAGTAATGAACCAAAGAGAAAACACAGCTCAGGGGAAATTTAAAAAGTCCCTTGCAAAAAGAATAGTTGAGGAAATGAACATCAAGTGGTGAATTCCCGCGATCCCCTTTTAAAAGGGTAAGGACATATAGCTGGGAGGGTTCTCATCAGCCACCAAATTTATCCACAGTTCTCTCTGGTCCTTTCCCCCAAATGAGCTGAAAGCTATTTCAAAGGCAGATACTTCACCCCAGCCTGCTCACCTAGTGACCACACAGGTCACTAGGAGCTGTCTTTGGACTTTCAGCCTAAATATGTTCACAGCCAGGGTTGTCTGGTTTGTGCCTACACAGATCAAACCGCTGCTCTCCCTCCGCTGGGTCTGCTGTTTGTGCAACCATCACAAGGGGAATCATAAGCTCCCTTGGCTTTAGCTGAGTAGGACTAGGTATGCCAAACTCCTACGGTCTCTTTTTCTCTGCTAAAAATCTCTGTTCCAAGTGTAATTCGTCTCAGCATGGATAACCAGGGTGGTTTGCGGTGGTCCAGACGGGGCCTCATCAGTATCTCCTATAACGGCACATCACACAGTCCCAATCCACGCAGCATATCCCCGGTGCTGAACTGGAAAGATCACCCAAGGGTCACGTTCCCTTAATAAAAAAATAACTATGACTCCAAAGGAGGAGCCACGATGGTCAATGATTTCCTTTGGCAAACCGGGTGAGGCTGGTGGAAAGGCTCCCATGGCCTGCTTGCCTGGGAAGCGACCTGAATTCCCAAGGCTGTGAGCCAACAGATTCATCACCTCCGGGAGACCCGAGCTGAGGCCAGAAGCGATGAGTCTGTTTCAGCCCATCCCCCTCTGCCCCCCCAGCTGACAGCCAGCTCTGGGCTGCGTTTTTCCCCCACTTCTTCCCCCCAAGCCAGTGGCAGGCATCGTCCCTCCTTGGAACACAAATCCAGCTTTTTACCACCGAGCTGAAGGGTTTGGCTCTTTTCTAGCTGTGTCATTAAAACACTAGAGACCGGAGAGGCAACAGATCGGTGACCAGGGCTAATAGCAGAAAAAAGGATTAAATGAACAATAGGTCTTGAGCGTAATTTATGAATGCCATTAGCCGCTGAGAGGGAATTACGTTATGGCTGCAGTTCTGAGGGGGAAGGGTGGGTCTTATGGAGGCAGGAAGAAAAGAAAAAAAACCAACGTCTGATTGCATTTGGATTAACAAACAACAGTATCGATTCACCACACGATACGTCTCGGGCTGTTATGTTTAGATCAGATGTAACAACATCCGAACAAAGACAAACCGCATTTTCTCTACTTTGCGTTCAGACCCCCGTGGCCGGCAAACGTTGTGTCCGTACCTCCCGCAGCATCCGCCACCCTGCCTGCAAAAAGCACAATTCTGCATCAAAACTCTTGCAGAAAGGAAGCTTTTCCTTTCTAAGAGGCACGTTAGTGGCATGAGCGTTTCCTTGCAGCCCGCGCAGCACGGCCGGGGATGGGACCGAGCGAGCAATGCCTTTGTTCGCAGTTATCTCCTCTGCGCCTCGTTTGATAGCCGACGCGGTATCTCATTAACTACTTAGCTTGGCAGCCGCTGCCATTTATTATAGTGTGATATGGAGGATCATAATCAGATTAAACCTCAGGATCATATTGTGGAGGGAGAGATTAGGCTGCAGAATAAAGAGAAAGTTTAATTTTGTGTGACAGTGCAGAGTTGCCTCTACCTGGGGTGGTGAGGGGGGTAGAAAGCGATGGCAGAGGCTGGAGCCTCCCTGGCTCCCTGCTCCGTTTTGAGCAGAAGGCTTTTAGCACCCACTTTGAAATAGGGGGTGGCTCTGCAGGTGCCAGCCCCTCGCAGGGTGGGTTCACTCCGCTTTGCTTCCCAAACGAGGGCCTGAATAAGTGCCTTGCCTGGGGAAGGGAAACCAGGGGGGGTAAATGATGCCAGAGCTGGGTACGCACCGAAGCGTGGTGCTTGTGGGAGGGGGATGCCCTTGGCACTTGCCACTTAATTCTCATTATCTCTGTGCTGGAGGCCCAGGTCCTCGAGCTGAACCGCTGTTCCCCAGCTCCTTCCCACTCCAGTGCATTTAGCACAGCATCCCAGGAGTCCTCCAGCAGTGGGAGGACAGGAGACTCCCTCCACAAGGCAGCAGGAGCCCCGCAGTGAGTGTACAGCTAGGAGGTCTTCTGCGAGCTCCTCTCAGCCAACCTGGCTAGCATTAAAAGTAGCAATAAGAGCAAAGTTGGCAGGTGGGGAAAGGCAGCACGCAGATGAGTTTCTGGCATCTGTGCCTCCAGAAAGGAACGGTGCCATGGGCCAGCGCAGCTCTGCTCTCTGCCCTGAGCCCATTTAACAGGCAGGTCCGATGGAGAGACCTCAGCTACCACCAGCTTCAGGTCTCTGCAGCCATCTCCATGGGCAGCAGGTATCCCAAACTCTACCAAAAGGATTTTTTAAAGTGTTGGTTGCCATAGTGCAGCTCGGGAATCTCTGTCCTGTTTTTTTCCCCGCTTAGTCAGTGGACAGTCAAAGCCAAAGAGGGGGCAAAATCTGTGGGGAGAATTCCTTTGGCTCAGGGGAGCTGCAGGTTCAGAGGAGGTGTGTGCACTCACAAAATCACGTGCATGTCCCATCGTCACCAGTGGGAACATACAAACGTACCCGCTTTCAAAAACACTGGCTGGGCTGCGTCCTACCCCACCCCAAGTAAACAGTTATCAAGCAAGTGGAAATAAAAGTGATTATATACAATTTTTAAAACTGTGCCTAAGACCATTGGAAGCTCATTTCCCACACTCCATCCATTACTCATCGTGGAGATGCACTTAATAAAATATATTCTCTCATCAGCTTGATTTTTCGCTCAGATATTCTACCCTCTTCCTCCTCCTTTGTCTGCTCTCCATTCCCTAGAGACTAAGAACTTCAGGGCAGGAGCCTGGCGCAGAAAGATCTCCAGTTTCATTGTGCTTCCTGAAGCTTCACACAATGCGAACTCCCAGCGAAACCTCAGAGGAACGGAGAACACCCTGATCTAAACAGCTGGAAAGCTGCCAGAGCCTTTCCAGCCACCCAAGATGACTTCTGGGGTGATGAGGACCTACTTGGTGGGGAGCAGATGGGGAGAAATTTGCACCCTGCTCCTCCTGAGTGCTACAGCCACGCAGATCACTAACGACATCCCCTGGTTTGGGATGATGAAGTGCCAGCACGCAGGGGATGGCAGCGCCAGATGCTCGGTGTATGGCTTCGGGGAACTCACATCCAACATTAACAACCAAAGAAAAAAAAAAAAAAAAATGGCAACAGACTGTCTTCCCCTCCTGGTGCCTGACAGAAACCGAGAAAGGGCACTTGTACAATGGGAAAACATAAATCTGGCCATGACACTCTTTAACCTTGCAGCAGGGTGGGGGGTGTGTGTGCTCGCTGCTCCCCGCGGGCCAGCCAGGGTCCTGGGCTACTCCTGCCACCTCCGCACTACATGTTGACTTTGGGAAAGTTCCAGAAGGAGCAGGGAAGCTGCTCCAGAGGCAGAGCCCTTGGAGCTCTTTTCTTGAGGCTTCTGTGCTCAGCGTCCAGCCATGGGGGGGGGGGGGGGGCCCAGGGGCCCCCCCCCCCCCCCCCCCCCCCCCCCCCCCCCCCCCCGGGGCAGAGATCCCACTCTGGCTGGCTGACCAAATGCTGCACGGGGTAAAGGCAGCGACGTGCCCTCGTGAGCTGCTCCCTCTGTGGCACTGCATGTTCCCAAAAGCATCCTTGATGATGAAAGAGGCTTCTCTCAGCAAAGGCATCTCAGATCTTGCTGAAAGTTTTAATAAGTGATGATGATCATATGCAGCGTGCCTAAGTATACATTCTCCAAGGTAGGTACCGACCTAGCCAGACCTAGGCTGCATTTTCCTCCATCATTCCCTGTAGGTACACGGGCAACACGCCGTCGGGACAGAGCCCAAGCTCTCTCTGCCTACACAACCAGCTGGAACCAGAGGCGACTGCCCCGTAAGCACGGCGTAAAGCACGCTGCTGGGAGGAGACCAACCCCATCAAATGGTCCTCCTGTTGCCCTGGTGACTTTGTCAGAGAAGGTCACCTGTGCCCAGGCAGTGAGCCTACTAAAGCCCCCACACAAAGAGGCCCCCGGTTTTATTAAGCCTCTTGGAGCTGCTGCAAGACAAGAACTTATTGAAAATAGCTTCAGTCAGATTCCCCAGGCACTGACAGAGGGAACCTGAGGCACAGCGGAGAGACATCACAGCCGATAAAGTCAAACCCTACGATACACATGGATTTGTGGCCTATGACAATGGGACACCACCACCCAAAACCACGGATACCAACCCTCCACAAGTCTGCGTGCTTCAAAGGCTGTATAAAACCCCCTCCGAAACAAGAACAAGGACCTGAGATGATCCCTGCTTCGCCCACAGTGTGTGCCACAGCCACGTGGCGAGCTGGACTGACAGAGGCTGGGATGTGCGGGCAGTTTGGACACGGAGGTGGCAGCAGCCTCATCAGGCAAAGCCATTAATGTGATCACAGCAGGGAGAAGCTGTAGCAACTGGTTCCCTTCATTTGCTAGGATTTAACGAGACCAGAGTTTTTCCACGCAAAGTGGAAGACCACATCCCTGCCTGTGTTACAGTATTTAACTTTCTCCTTTTCCTTAGGAAACCACAGCAAAGGCCACTCTTGGTGTTCTCAAATGGAATCACTTTGAACTTTCAGCCTACAATCAAAACAAGAAAACAAAAACCAACGGTTCAACAAATAATCACTGTTTACACCCAAAATATCCGTAATTTACAAAAAACACGCTAGCATCCATACACAGCATCTGTTCTCCAAGCTCTGCACAATATGTGGTTAGTGAACAGGAGGGCACTGGGGTCTGGGGTGTTTTTCTGGGCAGGAAACCCCTTGGAAAACAAATAGAAATTTTGGCAATACTCAGTAGTTAAAATACAGCCTAAAGTAGCCTGAGAGAGCCCTAAGATGCATTCTTGTTTTACCCTGTGCCCAGGGCACTGCAGGCATAGCTCTGACAGGCTGCTCAGGTACCCAGGCACTTGCTAGGCTAAGCCTACATTGAAATTTTGCAAAAAAATTGAAAGTATGAACAGGCGCATCCCCTTCTCTGTTCACAGGGAGGCTGATCTGGTCTGTGACCATTAATAAAGGAAAACTACAAAATATGTGCAAAGTTCTGCTTAGCAGACAGAAGCACTAATGTCAGCCCAGTAAGAGTCTTGTAATGCTGACAGCAAAGCTATGTAGAAACAATATAATGGTTCTTACCTGCATACACTAGACAACAGCTCTATGGAAACACCATTCCATAAGAGGCTGCAATTCAAACTATGCTTTTATTGATTTTTTTTTTCCAGGGGTCTGCTCTTACAAGCTGGAAAAGCCCTATAACAAAACCCTGGTCAAATGCAATGCAGGTGCTGGAGCCTCATTTGAAACACTTGTGATGTAAGACACATGGTAGTGCTTTGAAAGAAGATGACCATTAAAATCACCTGGACTCCCTCATTTTCTTCTTTCCATCTCCCTTCAATTCATCGCCACATCCCCAAAAGCATCCTCAGACCCATTCCTCTCCCTTGCCCAGGCAAGACACAAATGTGCTGTGAGCATCATCCCACCTTCCAGAGCCTGCAAGAACTGGGTAAGGCTTGAGTTGGGTTTAGCAGGACTTTTGAGGTGGAGGAGCTGTAGTTTCTCCTTCCAAGCACGGCCATTTGGCACAGGTAGTACTGTGTGTCGCTTTAGGAGGGGGAGGGAGGTTTGACTGCAGCGGTGCATATTCTAGGCTTTTCCTTGCTTGTATGGGTACATGGGGCAAAATGGTGGCCAGCGGCTTGTCCGAGGTGATGCAGCAGAGGGTGGGAGGCAGACCTGGACCCAGTCCTCTGGCCTGACTCCTTAGCATCTGCTGAGCTGAGAAAGTCACCCGTGCCTCTACGGCTGCTCCTGTACAAAGAAAAGCTGCTGCTGCTCTTAGTGAAGCTGTGTAATTTTTCTCTCTGTTGTTATTTGATATTGGTAATGGTATGGCTTCCTTTCTGTTTGTTTGTTTAAACCCTTCTTGGTGATCATAGAGCCATCTCTTGTCAAATTGCAGTGCTCTGTCTGCAACGTTTCTTGTGCCTTGGATGTAAATAGCTTTCCACAGTTTCTTGCTATAAATGCAAGACCATGGTGAGGAGAGCAAGCAGTGCATGCCCCGGCCTCTCTCTAAAAGGTAGCCCTACAAGAGGGCAGGAGCACTGGAAAGATGGTCTTTCTCAGACTGACCAGAAATAGCAGTATTTGCAGTAATTCTGCTTCTCTAGCCTGGGCAGGCAGCTTAACGCGTAGCTGGACCCCCATCACTATCTGCCCAGAAACACAGCGGCAGCGTGCGAACGGGTGCAGGGAGGCAAAGCCTCTGCCACCTGCTCTGGCCGGTGCTGGTGAGAGCCCTGCCATGGCTGCCGGTGTCTCGGCTCCACAAACTCACCGTCATGCCTCAGGTTGTATTTGGGGGCAGTTTATGTGCTGCAGCTGCATCTCCAGGTTAGGGGGGGCACCCCCCCTGCGTGTATTTCGCCCCCATCAAGAGGCAGGGCATCGCTCTGCTGGTGGCAGCTGGGTGCTCTGGTGTCCGTCAGGGTGACAGTGGGTGTGCAGCTCCCGCAGTTCCAGCTCTTCCCGCTGCTCTCCTCCGCTCCCTGAGCTTGTGTGTGCCCACTTGTGCAATCCCTCCCTCCGGAGTGCCGCAGTGCAACCCCCCCCCCCCCCGGTGGGCCCCGGG